>CAJINU010000053.1:251321-327761 GCA_905178165.1 Amoebophrya sp. A25
CGAAGGAGCGAAAGGCAAAGGGGACACAACAGGCAAAAGTTCAAAAAGTAAAAGTAAGGGAGCAGCGAAAGGAGACTACACATACACTACTTGGGAAACTAGTGCATCTTCTTGCGAAGGAGCGAAAGGCAAAGGGGACACAACAGGCAAAAGTTCAAAAAGCAAAAGTAAGGGAGCGAAAGGAGACACGACGTGGGCAGCCGCTGAAATAGACCTTCACCCTTCTTCTCCTGGAGACGATGAGAAGACTTTTAACTCTATGTTCCTAGAGATGATGACTGCAAGTGGAGGAAAAGAACTACCGGGAGGTGGACGCCTATTAGGACAGAAAGGTGTGAGCAGCTATCTTCAAATGTGGGACGAGGCTATGCTGGAGTATCAATCTGGGGAGATGATCAAAGCACGACGAGGTGTACTAGAGCAGTCAAACTTTGTTAAGGCTCGACGCAATGATGTCAAAGCATCAGTAACTATTAATTTATCTCCACACGTCGATGCAGATTGCTTATTATTTGTCCAAGGATGCATTTTTCATTTTCTTGGAAGATTCTGAAAGCCGCGGGAATATGTCCTCGGTAGAACTAAAAAATGACTTAGGGCTAGGGTGAAGGCTAAGCAAAGGCGCCCTATCCTATGATCCTATGTATATATCCTTCTTAGTTTAAAGGTCATTTGTATTTGATTTGGTGCAGGGATTTTTAGCTCAGTACTGCATGCAACCTACGATCTAGTCCTTTCTTTTCTAACTCATAGCAGTATAATTCGTCTTATGTGGCAGAGGTAGACGCAACCTCCGCGATGAGGACGTCGGCAGCCGCACGCGCACAACGTTATACTTAAGGTTTGTGAACAAGTACAAGAGCTAGCCACTCGTGTTAGACTTCATGGAATGGCTTGACATGGAACTAGTGCAGTGAACTTTCATATAATCTAGAGTCTAGTCCTCTCATTATGACAATTATTTGAATCGTATTCGCCATTTTTCTTCCCAGGAAGAGGAACTACATTGCTTGGCTCCATTTCTCTTTCTTCTCTAGAAATAAGGAAACAAACTCGAACAAAATACAAGAAACAAGCTTGAGACGCTTTTTGTTCTAAGATTACCACGATCCTACAAGAGCAGCAGCTGCTTACCAGGCTACAAGAGCAGCAGCAAATTACACCCAGGCAAAGCAGCAGCATCACGTAGTCGTGCCTCCAGGAAGTAGCGCCGTTATACCTTCGGGAGCCACTGTTTTGTCGTCAGGATCCGCTGCTCCTTATCGCGTTCCGGAAGGATACATGTTAGTTCCGACTAATGCCGCTGCTCCTGGTGCTGCGACCAATACTGCTGCTCCGACTACTGCTTCTCCTGCTTTAAGGCTGTAGTTCTTGCTTTAGACTTTTGATGATCAAGGCTCCTGTTGCTTTAGCGGACTTCGAATTAGATCCGCATGAACATGAAGATCTGTACCTACTTATTATATCTCTAGGTTAATACTATTCCATGTCTACCTGCTGTATCTTTTCTTTGCGTTTTCCTTCGACGTTTAAAACCTACTTCTTGTATGTAGCGACTTTAAAAATAACCACCTACCACCTGTAGTGTGGTGGGACGCCATGGGCTGAAGCATCATCATTTTTCGATTAGCTAGTAAGTTATCTGTATCTTTGGAACAACTTGTACTTGTTTAACATACAAACATGTATAAATATTATTATGCGTATGTTGCAGCGACGTTCTTTAAGGGATTATATACTAAAGAAAATGTTGAAGAAGATCTCTACTCAACAAACATGCTCTAAGTCTTGCTGATTTCTACAATAGACTGCGGACTGTCGCACCGTGCTGGCAGAGTCGATATCCGTTGTTGATGCAGTTGTTGGGAGGTCAGTATCCGACTCAACAACATGGCTATCCAGGACCACAACTCCTATTAAGACTTGTTCCCCTAACTTCAGAAGCATGATCTTGAGACTTGAGAAGCATCTTCATCTCAATGCTGTATTCCCTTAAGTAGAGGTGAGGAAGGAAATAGATCCCATCCGTATCCGAGATGATGAATCTTCTGGACCCCTGAGCTCGCTCTAAGTCTATCAGGAGGGAGGCCAGTCGTTCCTCCACCACAGTTTCCTGCCAATCCGCGAGTGATGTCACCGGTAGAGGCTGCTCCTGCTCCTACGAACACAGTTTTCCCGAGTATCAAGTCGAAGAGTAGCAGTAAAATTAAGGCGACAAAAATGAACAAGTAGAGTAAAAAGAGAAGCAGGAGTAAGAGCAGTAGAGTAAAATAAGAAGCGGTAAAAGAAAAAGCAGCATTAGAGGTAGGTTTTTGGTGCTCGCTTACCCCGCTTGTTATACCTTTCTCCCTTAGAAGGAGAGGCATAAAAAGCGGTAAGAAGAGCACCTTTAGCCTACTCCTAAAAGCAGCAAACAATCAATTTCTACAACAAGCCACTTCAATTTCTGCCTATTTCCCTCAATCCGGCAAGAAATGAGTTGCTTTGCGCTCTAATAAAACGTCCAAAAATCAGGAGCAAATTCCCCACGCATACTCTATTGTTAATATGGCACGAAAAAGAGAGAATGCCTCAGCTTCAGCATACTCTTCTCAATCACTTGTCCTTCATTTCTTTTTCGTTTTCTCCTCGTAGTAAGCAGAAAGATCGTTCTTAATCAAAGACAATACAGGCAGTACCTTACAGAACGATACACATGACTCACGGACACAAGTACTTACGTTGTAGGTAGAAAAAGTAGAAGCCAAGGAAAAAGCTGGCCTCAACAAGGAGGCGACTTCTGCGTTAGAAGCTCTAACGTGGCTCTCGGCTACGAGGAACATGAAGATGCGGCGTTGGCGTTGCCCCGTCAGCAACATGTTGCTCGAGCAAAGGGAGTTGTTGATGCAAGGGCAATGGGTTGTGCTGATGCTGATCAAGACGCAGGAGCTGGCGAAGGAGCACAGGTAAATGTTCGTGGAGGCCTCAAAAAGCATCTGGACCTGAATCATGCGCATCTCTTGTCCCACCAAATAATTCCTGACAAGCACACTGCCTCTTATGCTTCGGACATAGAGTCTTGTACTAGAAGTTTGATCTTATATTTAGATGATCATTAAGCAAGATTAAGTTTAAGCGGTTAGTTTTTTTCCCTCATGTCCTGGACCTATCCCTCCAAACAATGAATAAGAAAGTAGTTGGCAGGAGGAGGAACGCACTCATGACCTGGTTTTGATCACATTGTTTTACTTGTGTACTAGTCATAAGTAGTCGTGTTTAATGTATGAGGATTGGTGATAGGAATAGTGATTCCTCTAAGAAAAAAGTCCACCAACATACAAGGAAGTCAAGCGGGGTCTGTTCCAGGAACACAGAGCAAATAAGAGCAGCGCTTTGAAGATAAGCACCCGGTTGAAGGACATTCCTAGCGAGGAGGTGAAGGGGGCCGTCGTTGTCCTCAGGCGTCCAACGAGACCTCCTGTCGTGGTGTCCTCTGAAAATTATGGCTGCGAGGTCGGACTAGCAGAAAGTGTTGTAGTCGTGAATAAGATTTTTACTTATTTTTAAGGGTAGGTTAAAGGTGCTTTTCTTACCGCTTTTTATGCCTCTCCTAAGGGGGAAAGGCATATAACAAGCGGGGTAAGCGAGCACCAAAAACCTACCTCTAATTATTCTCGTACTATTTCGTACTTTTTTGGATTCAGGATTGCGGAATGTATGAGTCATATATTGGAATGGCGAGGATATTGGAACTACGTACGCGTCGCTTCAGTAAGAGTCCTGGTCCTCTAAATCCTGAATCCAAAAAGTGGTGATATTGAAACTACGTACGCGTCGCTTCAGTAAGAGTCCTGGTCCTCTAGAACTCTCGCATTGATTTCTAATAATCTGCTTCTTCTGCTGCACACGAGGAGAAAGAAAACATAAACAACTTCAGCAACAAGGATAGTACTGCGCGAGCATCAGGAGAAAGTCCTTCCAATGCCAAGATGAAAACTGCGAGGGAAAGATTACGAAATCTGAAGCGCGAACTGGCGACAAAAAATCTGCCTCAAGCCCAACGCGATAAAAATTACGAACACATTAGTAAATGTGATACTTCCCTCTTGTTTAGTTCTCACAGCCATAGGCATACCAGAAAAATTAGAATATGATTTCCATTTCCATCAGTCGAAAATCAGAACTATCACGAACTCTACTTATCGAGGTCGTTTTTAGATTTAGTCCTCTACAACAAGGATCTAGTGATGCTTCACTGAAATACTATGTATTTGTATTATAAATCAAAATCTTCAATAAATCATCAATAGAGTTCATCCGCTTGCCCAAGAGCCATTGCCTTCTTCTAAGGCGAACAACCTTCCGAACAAAAAGCTGAAGCATCGATGGCTCAGAATCATCGTGCACAGATAGACCAGTTGGGCAACATTGTTGGGGAAACGGCCATTAATAACGCTGCGGATGGTGCTTACCAGGAGTTGCAAGACGGCGACGGGCTCGGGGAAACGCCGACTAACCCTGCGAATAGTGCGCGCAAAGAGTTGCTGTTGCAAGAGCTTGTGCTTGGGGAAACGCCGACTAACGCTGCAAATAGTGCACGCAAAGAGTTGCTGTTGCAAGAGCTTGTGCTTGGGGAAACGCCAACTCCAGATGCGAACTGTACTCACGAGTTTTTAGCCGCTGTCGCATCGAGCGTGAGAAGTGACACTTAAGAAACATTGATATTAGCAAGCTACTATTCCTCTTGATAAGCACAAGGTAAAAATTTGAAAATGATGTTCTTTAGAAGCACCTTGATGATGCTGAAACTTATGGACCTACAACTACTTCTACCTAACTAACTAAGAAAGTAACTAACATTACTTACAGCTGGGAGTGGGACACTTTATCATTTGTTGATTTTTAGTTCCGTCAGTTTTTCATGTCCGCAGAAGTTTTCTTTCAAAAGCAACCTTCTGAAACTCCTTAGTCTTCTTTTAGAGACCCCTTACATACGCTAATTAATCCTCAGCACTTCCTCGTGATAGATGTAGTTGTATATCGTCCAAAGAAATCCAAAAAAAAGGGTCAGCCTCTCAGTTTCAATGGATCCTCTTTCAATGGCCCCTCTTAATTTCAATGGACCCTCAGCATCAGTGGTCCCTTTCTAATGCTCTTTGGTGCAAGATCTGCGGGAAACGGGCACTAACTACTACGACTGCGACGCGGAAACTGCTCATTCGAGGGAGAGTAGTCCTCAGCAGAGGAAGATAACCCCATTAAGGCTACTCCGTAGCCGTACTGAAGTAGCATAAATAAATCCATATCCATCCTTAAAAACATCATCCTACTACGTGTACCACGTACTGGAGTGGCATATCCTTAATATCATCCTTAGAAGCCGCCTCGTTTCCAAGGTCTTAGAAGCCATCATCTTTTAGAGGCAAAAGAGAAGAAGTGGTCGAGAGTATCATAATCATCCTTAGAAGCTTCCTCTATTTCAAGGGGAAAAGAAGAGAGGAATAGTGAAAGTAGAACTGCAAATCAATAATTAAAGCTGTCTTCATTACCCCACGAATGGGTACACTAGTACTACTGCTACTATCAAAGGCGGCATTATGTTGGATATCCAGGAGGAGGAACATGAAAAAGAAGTGTCCACCAAGGGTACTATTGCTATTAAATTATATCGTCTACTAGAACAACTGCATTATATGTATATCTTTCTCAAGGAGGATGATGCGACCACGCGGTAGCTCTAATGACCACTGACGACGAAGAAGATGAATTAGAATTCTTAGCTGCCTTTTCAGAAGGTACGAAGTCACCATCGGAGCACAGAAGACTCTCCATAGAGTTAGACGTCGTTGACGAAGATGCGGACCCGCCAATAGGCTTGGACGCTGTAGTTGACGACGATGCGGACCCAATAGAAGGTTTCGACCCTTTCGCATGGAGAAAGAAGCATGATGAAGCTTAGGAAATTTAAAGCTACTCTTCCTCGGAGTTCTTGTATACCTTATTTATTAGTGAGTAATTATTACTTACTAGTCTATGATAAGGTATACAACTATAAAATAACTACTCTCCATCTTCTTGAGCAGGGACAGCATCAGCTTATACATAGTCTCGTGATTAAGAAGTACCGTCTACGTCTAGTCCTTATTTCACACTCTTCCTCTGCTAATCCTGTTTTCTGGAGGAGCTTGGGCAGACGAGCACAACCTTCGAATGGGACCCGGATGCGAACGAATTTAGAGAGCGTTCTTCTCCGAAGAAGAACGATAGCGTTAAGGGTAGTACTTTTGATAGAGATCACTGATGGACGAGACTCTACAGTGCCGTAGATGATGGGCTTCTTTCAATACATTCCTCCTGTAAGCGTCTTCTAATTATATGGAGGAACTAGATCGCCAGGAAAAGCAGGACGAGTCAGCGAAAGATGCGGAAGATGCTACTCCATTTTTAAGCCACGATATTGACGCGGCTGACGTCGCATGGAGCAGGAGACATGAAACTTAAGAAACATTTTTCACTAATATTCCTGCGACCCGACGCTTGAAGCACATCATAAAAAAAAATAGCCGGTTAATTTTCCCTCATAACCTAGGTGCATCCCACCATGCAAAATATTGCTGAGAATAAGCGCCGGCGCTTAGTTAGTAGTAATAGATAAGCCTCTGTACTATCTCTTTCAAAACCCCCACCCCTTGTAGAAATACATCCTTATCATAGTAACTCGATGTCTTTCAAAACCGGCCCTTACTTTTTACAGAAATACAATATCCTTATGCATGGTATTATTTCGCTCGTCATGCTCATACTTAACCTAGGTCGTAGTTAGATCCCTCAATCAATCATATCAAATTCCACATATAGTACCCCACCTCTTGCACTAATGAACTACAAAAAAAAAACCATGACCTACAGGGTTAGAAGTACTATCTTCTCAAAAATCCTTATATATTAGAGTACTACCCGCCCAACCTACTACTTGTATGTATGGTTCTGGTATTTGGTAACCTGAGTTTGATCCTAATGGTTCTCTTCTTGTTTTCCCTTAGGATCAAATTCAGGCTACCAAATACCAGAACCATTCATTGCGCTTCTCAATCACAATCTCTTTTTTCTAATCTTCTTATTTGCAAGAGCATGGACAGACGACGCAAACTTTCGAGTGGGACCCGGATGCTTGCCAGTTTAAGCAGAGTCCTGAGCAGACGGAGGCCACTACTTTTGACCCAGAAGGTTTTCGTCATTTGTTAAGGCAACTACTTTCTGAAAGCATTTGATGATCATCATCCTTGACCTTAGATTGATCATTACCGCCCTCTTAGAAGACTCGATCAGCTTTTTCGACAAGTAGGGGAAAAAAGGAAAGCGAGACGTCCGTAAAGGGAGACAACTGCATCAACACATACTTAAAAGGGGCAAGAAAGGGAGGAGCCTCCAAGGGGATTATGTTGCGACGTCGAGGAGGTAGCTCTAATCTTGCAAGCGATTGGGCTGCTGAAAGAAGCCACTGACAATTAAGGCTGCATTTGTTCCGGGGAATAGATACTTCGACGAGCAGTGACACGGTCACGTCCGCTAGACTCGGACCACCGCGCATCGCCACTTGATATTGATTGATTCATCTCCTAGTATTATTTACACATACAATTGAGTGGTGCTACTTCGGTGTCTGCTTGAGAACAACCAGCTCAACAAGACAAGATCATGGGGTTGGGAACAACAACGTTTCTTCTATCATATACACATACAGTAATCTCTTACTCTCCTCTGAAAACATACAATAATGATCATCTTGAACTAATCCCTCACTCTCCTATCATACTTGAATAGATACTTAATCTCCTTTGAAGGATCACGGACGTGAAAGATGATCTACGGACAGTTCTAAGACGATGCCAAGAAAAAGCAAAGGCCTTCTTCCTCTTCTTCTACATCCACTACCTCACGACCGGGACCGAAGGAGCGTCAGAGTCAGAGCAGTACCAGACAAGGTATCTCCATTAAGGGTTTCCGAGTTTTTACATCCTCCACTAGCTACCAACATCCTTGGCCTAGTATTTTCTAGTAGAGACGAAAAGGCCAAGGATCTTCTGAAGAATGTAATTCTGCAACCTCATCTAAAATCAAGAATAAGAAGAGGACTCTGAGGACTCTGAGCACCAAAGAAGAGGCGATCGCGTCTCAACACTCTCCTGCAGGCGTTGAAGTGAGCATGCGACCGTCACAGGAAGAGTTCTTAGCCTTTTTACAAGGAACGAACTCTTCGGCGTCAGACCAATTAGACGCTGTCACCTTGACCTGGAAACATGAAACTTATGCAATCGAAATAACTATTGATGAAAATTATAAGCATAAGGCAGGTAAGAACATGAAGAGCTAAATACTTATGTTCATTGAAGTAGATAAGCATAAGTAACGGTAAGGCCCAGTGAACTACTAAAAAATAGGTTTATGTTGAAGAGAAGGTAACAAACTGTTGAAGATTCAGGAAGGAAAAATAGTATCAGACACTGAAAGGGTGAAACTTTGTAAAGACCATTCTTAAACTTGAAAAACAGGGAAAATCATTGCTCGAGACAGAACCTCCATGGAGTTGTCTGATACTTAAGGTGTACACAAGAACGAACTAAGTACATGAATCCTCAAACTTCTGAATCATTGTTCTCATCTACAGATTAAAATTATCTTCTTCTCTTTTCTATGGAGTTGCTAGATAGTACTTGATCTTCTATCTTCTAAACTCCTTGGCTTCAAAAAAGTGTTCCGGAGCAGCTGTTTCGTTGTGGTGCGCACTTTCTTCATGGGCAAAAGCTTGCAGCCTGGCGCAAGATTCTGTACGAGCCAGATCCCAGATTTCGCGCTTATCTTCTATACTTATGGCGATGAGCAGTGGTCTAAATTACAACTTCTCACGTAGTTCTTTGAAGCCAGGTCCTTTGAAGCCAGTAGGAGGAGGAGAAAAGTCCACACGTTTCTCCATTGAGTTTGAAGTGACAGCATAGATGTTGGCCATATAGATGGACGAGTGACTTTTTTCGATTTAGAAGCATGCTTCTAATATTCGATTCTACCCAAGGCGTGACGAAGCAAGAAGTAGAGTCTTTCTGGTCACCAGCGCGGTTGCAGAAAGGACGAGCGCACTGGCTCTTAGCAGTCAAATTGACGCCAGACCTCTATTCTGTTATGGAAGGTGGACACCTTTTTTCAGCTTATTAACTCGATCGATTTCCATTTTCCTTTTTTTAATTAGTTTCAGTGTCCTCGTGAAAAGATACTTATACTTGATTGATTTCCATTTTCCTTTTGAGTCTCTGTTCTAGCTGTTAGAGTTAGGGCTCCACCACGACTGGAAATATGTATGATAGAAGTACCGATCATGGCTTGAACACTCACTCCCTATCCTACTTCTAATCTCCCAATGTTACAAGAGGTGGACGTGTATTGTCAGCGATTTTCCTGGTTTGCGCGCAGGTTATGGAATCACACACACTCGCAAGACGCGTCGGGAAACGACCCGTCAAGAAGAAAATATTATGAGATGACAGACTCTGACTCAACCTTTGGAGATAGCATCATGTTGAATTTAAGCTTAAGCAAGCCTCTCTCTCTATCAAGCTTTCACTGATTACGAGATAGACAGACTTCCGCCCAGTAGTATTTTATTTATCGTATAAGACGCCTATCTAGAAACAAGGCAAAGGAGAAGGACACACGACAGACACATTCCCCTCGTCTACATCTACATCTACTTCTACATCTGCATCACTTCTAACGCCTCTTTTGCTTGAACAACGATCTAGCGGACGTAAAAAGCGAAAGTTATAGAGGCCTGGTGGCCGAATACGAAGGCGCTGTGAAAGCTGCTGAGAAAGCAGCCTCAAAGACCTTTCATAAGAATTATGACAATGAAAATGAATTCTAGAGGCTAGTCGTGGTAGAAAAATACTACTCTATCACTGACTGATAGAGTCTTACCAACATTGAGTACACTAAGTCTAACAAGAACAGAGTATTACAGAAGGAGCAGGTATTCGAGTAGTCCGTTCTCTGTACAACTAAGTACTACACTAAGAACAAGTTTTTAGTAACTGATAGTCTTTTTACTATTCGATCTCGTTCTGGTATGTAGATACTACTGTCAGACCCTCCTGTGCTCCTGCAGTTGAGTAGACTCTCTGATGCTGGTAACTGAAGGCAACAGGTGCTGCAGTTGTTACCGACAACTGATTATAACTACGTAGAGGAGTTGTAGTTGTTGTACTACAACACTAACTCCGAGTACGTACTAGACTACCTACTTTTTACTACAGAATTTTGGCTACTTCTAATGGTCCAAGAGCAAGGCGCAGTCTGTGACTTTGACCGCGTGGGCATCGGAGCGCCATTCCTCTGCGAGCAAAAAAGCAGATGAGGCCTTCTGGTGGTAGAAGACAAGAAGAAAAAGATATCTGTGACTATCGTGTCGATAAAGATTAACATGTATAAGAAGAAGAAGATTGACTTTTTCTTCCTAGTTTGATGTTAGGTTACGCCTCTACTAACCAGATTGACTTAAGCATTTTTTATTAAGCTGCTGCATATATATTTATTATAAGTTGAACAAATTCAAAAAGAAGATGTAGTTTTTAAGTGACACAACAGACACCTGCCCGACGTTCTTGCACACGTATACTAAAAGATTTTAAAAGCAGTATTCGGCGGAAGAAAGAGAATCGAGATCTTCAAGGTGTAGGCAATTCTATACTAGGGTCTAAAGTACAAAGAGCTACTGCTCCACTGTAGTAGTACAAATATTTATCGAGCTACGTAATACGTCACGACCGGAGTTGTAGCTGATCATGTTGACGTTTTGTGCAGTAGTATTCGATTTATACGATGATGTTACCCTTTCTTCCGGCGCTATCCTATTCTTAAGGCTTCCCCGAATCCATCTCATGAAGCATCTTACTTAGCGAGGAGGCTTTTCAAGGGGAGAAGGGCCCTAGGATGAGTCTTAAGATGAATCAGGGTGTTGAGCTCTAATATTCTAATCTAACTATCATGTTATCGTTATCCTATGTAGTTGCAATGTTAATGTTGAATTGTAGTCAAGAGTCATCGCGGCGCCCGTCGGACATGTTGTCTGTTGGCTGTGAATATTCTTTTCATTGGGCAGGCTTCAGTAGAACTAGGGCCATTTATTCTGTTGTTCCGGTACAACTAAGTATCAGTATCTAAAAATACTCTGCTTCTATTATACCATTACCTCCAAGCAATAATCAAGTTTTCTTCGTGCAAATGCTTATGTTAATTTTGGTTCCCTTGTTACTTATCTATCATTCATGATTTCACTACATCACAAAGGTACAAGAACTGACGACTACGGTGTAGAAGATGAAGAAGCACAACGACCTCACACCTGTAGGTCCACCAATACCAAGATCAAGATGAAGATACAGCCACTACAGAATCCTAGGACACGAAAACAAGCGAGTAGCTAACTAGCTATCCTGAAACATCAGTCAATTATGAGGCTTGCTCGTCTTTCAGTAATCAGTATCTCGCTTATTCGAATCATTTTTGCTTAATTCTGTTTTCCGACGAATATTTCTGCCGATCCGGCGCTTATGGCGCACGGCTGAGGCAGGAGCCCAGTCTAATCTAATTTCATCTAATCTCATTGTCCTACGTCTTCGAGCTATTACCAAGGTGCAGTATTTCTTGAAAGGTTAAAATTACTACACTAAGAACGCCAAGAACTCGACTCGTCCGCAAAAGTCCAGCACAAAACAAATTCGAGTTGTAAACTTAAGATTATTTAAGAATGAGCTTTCTGTGTGAAGAGGTGGCGACCCTCTTCTCCTAATTCATTGTATAACAAGTAGCATGCAGATGCAACAAGAGATCACCCTGATGTTGTGTTTTCCACTCAGGGAACATGATAGTTTTAGAACAAAATGAGGACGCCCAATCCGCGGCCACGACTAGCTTTTAGTATGAAAAACAAGACGCACTTATCCTATCCTTATCATTATGAAGATTAAAAATCTCTAAGTTTTTCGATCTAGTTCACAATTAATATGATAGATAGCTCTATGTGCAACCAAGAAGTTTAGAAGTGGCAAAGCAGGACGTATTCGCTTGTCGTCTGTTTCCTATCCGTCATGTACAGCCTCAGGGTTAAGGATGGACTATGAGGATGAGGAAGAGCAGCTGCCACATGAGGTTTTGTCGAAGATGGACAACATTTTCAAGCACTATCACGACTAGGTTATAAAGAAAGAACTACTTACAAGTAGATGTAGGTGATTATAGCTGAGAACATGATTACCATTATGATCATAAAAATCTTAATCGAACGCTCACCCCCTAGACTAGATTGAGTTTGTCTTCACTAACATGCACTCACTATGTACCTATCTTCGTACATTGCCATTCAATTTCAAAGAAGTATATGCCTACTTAAATATTTCTCGCTCTTTCAATTCTAGCGACTAATCTCGAACCTGATGAATCTCGTCCATCTAAGTACCACTATTTTTGTAGTTGAACGATCCCTCCGTATCATAATCTTCACTGAGAACAAGATCATGGATTATAATAGGGGAAATCTCTTACTCTTTGAAAAGCAGAACTTCTTCGGCGTTTTCATAGTCGTGAACGCTCACCACGAGATGTTGGTGGATACTTCTACCGGAGAGACCAAGAGACGATGATGATGAATACGTTGTGGCGATCCGCCGCTCCGTTTAGTCTTAGCGCCACTTGACGCTCGCACTGATGTTGTTTCGAAATTGAACATTTATTCTTCAAGCTTACACTTCTTCGACGTGAATGTATGTGTATGTGTAAGTCATGGTGCTGTAAGTCCTCATGAGTTCATGCGACCCCAAGGGTGTCCCCAAAGAAAGATGAATCAATTGAACAGAAAATAATATCAAAATAAACTTCTCTCCAATCTACTTCATTCGTTGAACTTTTACTGCACACAATCACAAGATCAACTGGTCGTGCGTACAAAAACCAAAAATGAGATGTAGTAAGGACTGCACACGTGTCCCGTTTTTCTTTCTTGGATAGAGGTCCCAACCAAGAACAAGTGTTCATGTTGAGAATAGGAGATGAGGATCATGAAAGTGGAATAAGGACACCTTGGTAAGGATTTTTAAACAAACACTCAGCTCAATGCTTTCAACATCTCACCCGTGAGGTGGACCACATGAAATAGCGCTGAATCTTCGCCACTCACTGGAAAGGAACGAATCTGTCTTTGGTGTATCTTGTCCTCCATGTATCTTCTTGTCCTCCGTAGTAGTTTATTACGTCCCTCGTAGAGCAACAAGTTGTAGCAAAAATAAAATAAAATATTTCCGATGAGAGTGTTGAGCAAGCAAAAGCATCTTGTTCTTTTTGCAGTTGTTTCTATCATGCACGACTAAACTACATGTACAAGAAGAAGAGAAGATGAGCCGTTCTTTCTGAAGATATTAAGGCGGAAGTAGAAGCGGCTAAGTGAGCGTAGAAGTAGATCTTTTAGCAGTGGTTGTACCATCGCTAAAAGTGGTGGACCGAAAAGCAGGATCGCACCAAGAGTTGCATTAGCGTCGTGGGCCGTGGCGCTGAAGCCGTATTTGTCACGGCGCTTAATCCACAGTGAGAAACGTCAACAGTGTAGTTGAACGTGGCCGCATTTTCATCAAACAGAACGAATCACACTACTCCTCACTTCCTACTACTTACTCCGGCCGCAGAGCACGACCAACTACGCTGGTAACCTACTACGCAACTACTACGAGGACCAACGAAGGAGAACAATGGCACAGGAAGAGGACATTGCGCTCTTACGCGAAAAGCTGACGGCGCTTCTTCGGCGACTGAAAGTGACAGACGCCGAGGCGGACACCTATGCTGGATCGATTATAGGTGCAAAGAAAAAGCCGTCGAGGACGTGCCTGCGCGCTGTCGCGAAGTGGTTCTTTATGGCTGTGCTAGTGTTTCTGGATCAATTTGATTAGGGTTAAGACTCTGCAGCCTGAGGCCTTTGGTGGGATGGCACCTGCATGGGTAGAAAATACAGAATCAACGCGCGACCCAAGATGGGTGCAACGCTTAGCACTATACCTTGCCTGTCAGTTCACTCCTTTCATATTAGGGGAGGACTGCAACAACGGCGCAGACCTTTGCGCGAAGCTTGCAGACCGAATCGATTCAGAGACCTGGTTGAAGGACACGCCAAACGAGGTGCGCAAGGTTATCGCGCGCGACGAGGCTGCAGGCAGGTCCTTCCTCGATATCGCTGAAGCCCTTGCGCGCGTCGCACTCTACGGCGAGCAGTGCTTCCCAGGCGGAAAAGTATGGCGTGATGTAACTTGTTTCCCACTCCCCGCGCATTAGAATAAAGCGCATCGCAGCAGGCGTGACCCTGTGCGCCTACAAGTAAAACAGGGCACACCAATAGCATACGCATTATAATCAGGAAAGCTACTTTCGCCCTCACTCTGCTCTAATCCAAAATCTTGAGAGGACTATGGCAAGCGTCATAGTGCCTGCGTTCCAGCAGTCGACGGGAAAAGGAGGAGGAAAAGAGGGAAAAGAGCAAGCAGTACCACCGCAGGAGATGGGCATGAAAGGTGGCAAAGATAGTATAGGTTGCACCAAAGACGGAGGAGGGAAGGCCATTGGCGGTAAAGATGGAAGTGGAAAAGATGCCGGTGAGGAGGTGAAACGTGGAGAAGGTGACAAGTCTTTCGAGGAGATTCTGGCGTCGAAAGGCATGAAAATGGGCCCGAAAGGCGAAGTCTGTCGGATAGAAGGAAAATTCGGCGCGAAGGATGGAAAAGGTCCAGCTTTTTCCCTTCTTTCTTTGTGGTTATCATCGGCATCACGATTAAGTATCACAAAGAGGGAGCTCGCACTGAGGTGAACATACCTGCTCGCTTTTTCTGCGCGACTGATTCTCAATCACATCAAACTAACAGGTAAGAAAGACGGCTTCCCGGGTGACGTGCTCCAAACTACTGGAGCAGGGAGCAAAGCTCATGGCGCTGGCAAAGGCGGAAAGACGGACGGCAAAAATATGTATGGAAAAGATCACGGCAAAAAAGGCGGAGCGAAAGGAGGTGGAAAAGATCGGAGCCAGATCCGTCCCGTGGATCGGGGGATAACTTTGGACAGCAAAGACCAGAAACGAAAGGAGCTTCAGCAAGCTCTACTTTTACGGGAGCTCGTCTTTTATTTTTAACTAGGCCACGACTTGTTTAGTTGTACGCTGCGCATTGATATCCTTGTAGTTGGGTGAAAAATAGATTAGATATTTATACTATAGGTCCTCCAGGATGAGGTTGAGGATGAGTGAATTGACGCTGATGGAAGCCTCCACCCGCCACAACTACTTACGAAATATCCACAACAAGACTTCAACTCTCGAGAACATCACCTACGATACTACTACTGAGTTAAACTGTTACCGCAGATCGATTTAGCCCTCCCTTCTAATCTCAAAGTGCCTGTCTGACACGCAGATGCAGAAGATCTGGATCAAATTCGACGAGGACGGAAGTGGCGGAAAGGATACTTTGGAGAATATCATTGGACGCAAAGAAGATAAGGGAATCTGGGACATCATCCGGAGGAGTATCTTAAGGCGTCTGCTGTTTGTGTTTTTTCATGGTGCTTGGCGATCTTTCCGCTGCGCTTCCTTCGATCTTTTTGAGTCATTGTTTACCCCTCGTGTAACAAGTTCTTTTTTTGTATTGTAAGAAAGCCGACGTCGCCGCTGTCATAAGCAGTAGCTTAATAGCCTGAAGCTCAAGTACCCGACAGCAGTCAAATCGGTATAGAATTTTATGTCGCTGCTCCTGTGCGGGTGCCATCAATGGGCACCTTCGTAGCGTTTCTAACATTACCTGAGCAACTCTCGAAGGCTGTCGCCGGAGGTCGACAGGGCCGAACTCAAAAGCTTCGCGAGCCGTGCGTTCTAGAAATGTGCCAAAAAGTACTGGACAAGTGCGCCAACGCACTCAGCGCCGAACGGTCCGCGCTCTTGAATACGGCTCATCTTTTTGATCATACTTGTGCTTTTGACAAAATGGGTAACTGATATATAACTCTTGGCATATTTCCTTCTGCTCTAAGATGAAGACACCACTACAAGCTCAAGATTGGACTTCGCCTTGGAGGCCGTTTTTTCTAGCATGCCTCACCTTCGCAGAGAAGCTCCCGCAAAGCTCGGGAGTCTCGGTGGAAAATAAAAGAACAGACTGCGAAAGATGGATCGAAAAGTTTGTCGTTATGAAAGAATACGCACTAAGTACTTAGGAGCTGTGTGAGGCTTTTTCTCACTATTAGTTGAGGGATAGTCAAGGTCAACAGGGTCTGAGGGCAGCACTCGCTGAAGGGTTGCTCACTATTAACCACGTATGCATCATATCTTCTCAACCTTTCTAACATGATGCGCGAGCTCTATCGTCCCATTGATCGTGGTAAGTAAGTATGCTAACCTTGAGACAGACAACATCGACATCACTTTTATTGCTCGACATGGTCTTCGTCGAGATGAATCTAATGCCGCCCCAGGCGGAGAGTTGTGGGTTGGTACTGGCAACGTCGCGAAGGCGCTGCGCTCCCTCCTTTCTTTCTGTCTCGCGCGTGTAAGCATTTACACGACAGAGGAGCTGGGCGGTGCCAGCACAGAAAGAGAGCCGAAGGCGATTGAGTCTTTTTCGAGTGCTTTCAAGGAGCGGAGAAGGATATGGCGGAAGGAGGTTGAAGAGAGAGCCGAAAAGCAAAAGGAGCAGATAGAGCTAGAGGCTGAAGATACGACGATGAGAATGGAGGTTGAAGATGCATCTGGATCTGCTCAAACTCCTGTAGCCGAAGCACTTCCACAAAAGCCTGCCGATCCTGTAGCGTCTTCGATGTTATGGCAGCGTGGTTCTTGATCTCTTATAACTCATTGCGATGTGCATAATCAATGAATATATTTCTACTGGCACGGAGTCACTAACTACTCCTCTTTGAGCCAGACTCGTGATTTCTTTCCTTTTTCTGGTTAAGACTAAGTGACAACTTCTCCACTTGATCTCTAATCCACCGGATGTACTACCAAGAGGTGCTAGAAGATGTTTACGAAGGCGATGGGCGTCGAGGGCTGTCGGGATTGGACAGTGGCGAACTCCTCAAATTTTGTGATCTTGTTGTAAGGGCCTACTTTGAAGCCGAACACGCAGAGACCAAGCGAAGTGGTGTTTCCTCAATGACTCGACGAGAACTCCAGCTGCACAAGAAAGGAGAATTGCAGCGTGAGGCGGTTACAACCTTCGTAGAGGCACTAGAAAGACGACCGCTACGCGCCACCGTGAAGGGTCTGGAGGAGAGAGAACGAAGGATCTTGCAAGCCAGACTCAGTCTAAGGCTAGTCTCGAAGTAATCGAAAACTTAAAAAATAAGCGAGTAGCTACCTGAAATTAGAGAGGCGCTACACCGTTCCTCTTTCAGTATCTCGGTTATTCAAAGTAGTAACTTGCTTATTTCAGTTTTTCGTATAGGTGTTTCCTTCGTAAACTTAGTTTTTCACAGGTTCAGACCACGCGTCGTCGTTATTGTTTTATACATCTGTGCGTCTCGTACTCGTCAGACTTCAGTGACAAATCGATGCCACTCATTGGAGCATTTGAATTCGATAAAGCTACTTCTATATTCATTTTTGGTACAGAATCGCTATCATCATGATCAGCTTGCTGGAAGATGCAACGTCTAGTCTTCTTCTTCTAACTCAGGAATCCAAATTTCTCCGCGTCCGGGAAGGCCTCGATACTTTTCGTACCTTTGAAAAGCTGCGCGACTGTGTGGACAATCGCGCAAAGATCGACAAAAAACGTATCGGGGTCATGCTTTCCTTTGATAGCTTTGAAGATGGCAGAGCTTCGTCTGCGGAAGAAGCGACTGCGCTGATGCCGTTCTGGATTTTTCGCCTGTTGAACAGCATGGCGACGCAGCATCGCCGGTCGCTGCCCGAAGTAGGTGAAAAGAGAGCCCCGCTGGATGAGACGATCCGACAATGGCGAAAACTCTACTTCCGCTCCAGCTTCCACGAGTGGCGTGGATCTCAAATCACCCAGCTAGAACGCAGAATGGCGCTGCTGAACCGAAGTAACAAGCCAAAGCGATGCTTTGAGGAAAAATTGAGCATCTATATTACGGAGGGTGTGTACTAGTTCTTCTAATTAAGTCGACAGCGTAGCTGCGCCTCTTACTTTTTTCAAAGACGGAACTTAAACATCATTAATTTTAATCATATGTTGTGCACAAAAACAAATCAATCAATCGGTCGTTCTGCTTTATCTGACTGTTGTTCTTGTTCATACGTCATAGTTTCTTGGCTGCAGGCAGATTTCTATGTATACTTTCTAATCTTTGCTATTGCGAGGACATTTTCTGCTGTTGTTGCGGTAGTTACGATGGCACGGGGCTCCCGGATCGACGTGCCTTAGCCTTATTGTGCTTTGTCGGTTGGATGTACTATGCCCCAGACCTTGCGGAGCAAGTCGACTACGACGTGGAGTGCAAAGAACTGAGTGCCCTCGTTGGAGAGGGAGAAAGCTATGATAGTGTTGTGTACGATCGCATCTGGAACATCATATCGCTAGAGCTTTGCGCGGATTCTCCTTCAGAAACTCTTTCGGCCCAGGATGGCCCAAGCTCACTAGCTGCAGCGGCAAATCTGCGTGAATTCTTCAAGGAGTTTCACGGCTTTGATCGTGAGAGGTCAGAAATGATACCAGACACTGAGGACCCGAGGAGGCGACGAGTGGAGGAAGTTGAGCGGACAGACCTGCGGTCGGAACTCCCTACAGCAGCATCGACTAATGATCTGCCGGATTGCTGGCTTGATGACGTATTACAGCTGTACAACTAAATCGTTGATGCCTGCTAGTGATCATATTCATAAAATACTCGAAAAACGGAACAAATAACCGAGTTGCTGACTGAAATAAGGGAGTACATCGCGATAAGCTTACAGTACATTGTGATAAGCTGTAAATCGCTAGCAGTGCATCGTGATAAGCTTACATGTAATATCAGCATTTTTTTACTCGTATCCTTTTCATTACTGCAAGTAGATAATCAGTTGTTGTAGATTTTTATAGTAGAACATTTCGTAAGAGGGATGTTGGATGGCATGGATTGCATGGCATGGCATGGCATGCATTGCATGAGCCGAGGGGGTCAGTATACGACCTCCTTATGGGAGCGACACGGGGGCGAAGACTCAGGGCGCGACATAGGGGGGCCACCGCGTTGCTGTCTGTTTTGCTTCTTGCGTTTGTCTTTGCGCAGCCCGCCTTCCTCATCTTCAGCCACCCCCTTCTCAGCGCGGCTGGACACGTAAATAATCAGTTGTTGTGGATTTTTATAGCACACGAAACTGAGGACTCTTACTATTTAATAACTTCTCTCAGTCCCTATTAACCTCATGTGCTTTCGCGATTGAAGTGATTACGTTGGTACCCATTCGCACTCATCAGGCACGGAAAATCTTCGCAAAGAGATTGGGGAAAGACGACTTTAAGCCAGAGCATCACGAGTTTGTCGAGGCGGCGCTTCGCGAAGTTTTCTATCGCAATGGAAACCAGATGAAGTCGCCTGGTCGCCCTGGCGTTCATAACCAGAATACAGCGCTTCTTCTTATGTGTCGTAGTGTCGTGTCTTTCCTTCGTAGTTTTTGATTTTGGCATGTTGAGACGCGGTTCAACTTGTAGTGAACGTACAACTGCATGATCACTATGTTGATCTTTTACCCATTTGACATTCAGCATGATAATTGTAGTCGTGAGCCCATCTTTCGTTTTTATTACAACGACTGAATGGTTTCGGTATTTGGTAACCTGAACTTGATCACAGGAGGCATTCTCTTCTTGTTTTCCCTTATGATCAAAATCAGGGTACCAAATACGAATACCAAAACAATACAACGACAGTGACCTCTATTGTTTTGTTCGCAAAGTCAACCTCTATCGCTCACTGCTGTCTTAGTCTACTTCCCTTCCTGTACCATTTTCATTCACCTTGGTCCTTGGTGGCACATTGGGACTGCGAAGCGCAAAAGTGGACTGAAAGTCACCAAAGCTACAGAGGAAATGCCGAATTTGTATACGATTTTAGGTCTCGTGCGGCCACAGGAGTGCGATAACATTAACGTCATTGTCAATTTCGGCATCAAGACGAAAGTCCATGTTGACGGCCTCAACAAGCAGGAGAGCTGGATAGTCAGCTACGGCAAGTATAAACTGGGCTTACTTTTGGTTTTGCGACTACAACTTAGAAGAATGCGCATAGGAGTCAGTAGGACGCAAACAAGACCTTGGTGTCGTTTTTTTAGACGAGAAGACATTTGCTGTTGCTCTTTCAGTCTCGATTCGTCTGGGCGTTTTTTTACCTTAATCGATTATCAGTTGCAAGCACCACCACCACATTTACTTAAATACTTGACCACTCAATCTTCAATCGACTTTCTTCATCGGCTTACTCCCGCCTCATCTACTAAGTAAGTGTAAATAATACCCTCTCGTCTCACCCACATCCACCAGTTTTGACTTTTCCGAGCATAAGCGTGGAGACCTGTGGATCCGGTCAACTGCTCATGGCGATCAGGATCGAAAACATAGAATGATATGCCCAGAGAACAAGAAACTTTATGGCGATGACTAAAACTACTTCGGTCATGATCGCTATCAGAACTAATCTCTACGGGCACTACTAACAGTACTGTCATCAGGGATCCACACGGGTAGGTCTGAAAACTTCATGATCATGAGCATCTTGGCTAACTTTAGACTTCGTCGTCCTCTTATTGTTGAGCACCATTCAATTTCAACTCCCCTTCTAATCCGCACAAGCGCTGAAATACAAGGCAGGTGAGGAATTACCTGGAAAGGTTGTGAATATCAAACGCACGTGGTTTCGATTTGATGCGCGAGAGGTTCACAGCACACTGGGAACAAAGGCAGGGAAGTACACCGACATAGAGTTAAGCGCTTGAGAGTCACGACACTAAGCCCTAGCTCTACTTCACTGAAATGCCCCATTGAATGAGGGACTATTTAATTTTCAATCGAACTACAGGTGGAGGTACTAGTTGACTCACCAATTGAGCCACTGTCGTGCAGCCTCTAATCTGTACCGCAGAGGAACGCGACGATCGACGTTGTTGCTTGATCTATTTTTCTCACCAAAGGTCGCGAAAGGTGATGAAGGAGATGGTGGGCAACCGCCAGGATAACGAGGAAGATCTCGAACATGGGACAGATCGAATAGAAGCGGAGAAAACTAAGGTCTTCATGAAGGATAAGGGGTGGATTGATGAAAGGTGGTAAGGTGTTATCGAGCACCTAGTAGTTTCTGCCGTAGTCGATTATTCTTTGAAAAGTCTTCTGAGTTTGTATTTGTCCAATGACATGTTCATCAGCAAGATCAACGTCAAGAACGTCAATGTTGTTTCTAGTAGTAGTTTATTATGCAACTACTTGTTGTAGTTGTTCTAGTCATTATGATTATTCAAATACCGATCTTATTCTATCAAAATCAAGAAAAAGCATTATCGGCCCCTGCTATGTGGCACCAGTCGTGGATGTACTTGTATGAATCCTCATAAAGAAATAGTGAAAGGCTCTGATAAACGCGTGTCGCCACTTCTTATATCTACTTCATATTTATAATCTCATAGCACATTCTCCGTCTCCCCGCTGTGCTCGTTCTGATTATTTATTTTCCTTGTGCACGGCTAGTTCTCTGTCTTTGATTAATCACCGTCTAGAAGTTCACACACTATTTCATAGCACCTTCATCATTCTTCTTATTTCATAGCTTCTCCTCATGATTGTTCGCATTTTTCGTTGCATAAGATTTGGCCTAGTCCCTGTTCCGTCAACACAATTTCTTGGGTCCGCCCTGTCCCATTCCTCGATCTTCATTGTGTCTACCACTTATACTTTTGCAAACAAATAGAAATAGATCGAAAACGATCTAGTGCGCCAGGTCATGAGGACATCTTCGCTGTCTTCGCTTGGTGTAGTTTTTGTTCATGGATTGCTTATCGTTCTTCAGCTCTTCTACGTAAGTATAATATGTTTTCAAGATCTTGATCTCATCTGTGCGTGTGGAGGGAGAAAAATCATGGGCCTGCACGGAGAAAAGATCTGTTGTTACAATGTAAGAGCCAAGAATGCAGTGTGAGTGTGACAATGACGGCATCACCAATATGATACTAGAGAGAATCAACATACCTGTGGTCTGCGTCACCGCAGGTTAAGAAGTTGTCGAGCTTGAGATGATACAACGTAAGAGGCACAACTACAAAAACTGCAGAGAAGTCTGTTCTTGTGGTTGGAAGATGAGCGTTACTCTGTCGTGAGACTGAGAGATCCATCTGAAGATGAGACCAATGTACTACCATCCAAAAAGTTACGTGGACGTGCCACGGACGTGAAAGAAATCTGTCCTGTCACTATATGATATAATTTCTGTCGATAGGAGCGAGAATTGCTATGTCTGAGACCTACTGACTGCGAGCTACGACCTAGACCATGATCATTTTGCATATTTGGATACCCATTCACTTCACTAATCAGCATCTGATTTTCCATCTGGATTCAGGGATCCCTTTCTACTTTTAAATGGCTATTGAAAAGGCCACCCTTTCCACTTACCCCCCGAAAACTGTGATGAATATGTTGACCAAGTACAAACATATTGAGAATGCTCATGTAGATATAGACAAATAATATACTACAACAACGTCATTATAGATAATAGCATTTGCTTATCATCTTCATCAAAATGGACGTGAAAGCTTTCAATTTCGCGTTCGGCAAGCTCCAGGAGTTGGAGTCTCCCGCTCGAACCGAGGAGGCCGAACGGTTCATGAAGCGTTTCGACTTCTACTACTTCGCCAGTTTGTGCGTGTACAACCATTGGGATTTCAAGAGAACCATCAAGTTGCACATCCCCTTCGATTTCGCTCGTACCGTAGAGCCTCCTGGCACTGAGAAAGCGCAATACCAAGAGATCACACGCCGGTTTGGACGGGCTAACAGTAACATGTTTGACGCGGGCAAGGAGTTTTACGAACTGTTGAGGGTGAACCAACTGATGCAGGCAGCGGCGTTGGCAGCGAGACAAGCTAAAGAATTGGCTGAATTGGCGAAACGAGACCCATTGGCAGCGAAGATGAGGGCAGGTAAAAAAGGTGGAAAGAATCCGAATGGACCCGTGAACCCCTTTGCCGGACTACCGAATCCAAACGAGACGGACTGTCTGGAATTCGCGAAACTGAAATTCGGGGAGACGGCTGGAGTGTTTTTCATGCCCTCTCCTTCAAAACCGACTGCAGACATGCCCTTGTTGTCTTATCCAGGTGTAGAAAGCCAACCTAGTAGGAGAAAGCTTGCGCTAGAAAATCAGGCGTCGGCATTGAAGAAAGGTGGAGACTATGCTACTTCTAAGGGAACAAATAGAAAGTCTATGTTGTTCGGAAATACGAACAATCCTGTTGGAGAACAACAGAAAGTCTACTTTGGTCCACCAGTGCCACGACCTGCACACAACAAGGCGGACGAGGAACAACTTCTGCAGCAGTCCCTGATGAATTCGAGCATTAAACCATCAACGGCGTTGGGAAGTAAGTTGCTTTTATCCGCTGGTCCTGTTCGACTGAACGCTGGACCAGCAGCTTCTGGAGCTCCAAACTCGTCTGCGATGAATGGGGGAGCATTCAAGCTTCTGAGTCTGAATGGCGTACTCACTCAGGCGGGAAAGGAGATGCAGGCAGCCAAAGCGGCTTTAGCTGAAGCAACTGAACAAGGTGGACAAGGCAATGGAAATGGTGCATTGAAAAAGCAGGCTAGTGTTGCTCCGCCAGCTTCAGCGACAGGCTCTGGCTCTAAAGGATTTTCACGTGCCGCAACTTCCGAAGCCGAAACGGAAGCTTCCGACCAGCAGAAGAAGAAAGGGCCGAAACTTCCCTCACTCCAACTTGGACCACTTCAAGAACCTATGCCAGCACACACTTCCCCGAGGATGAACCGAGTTGGAGAGCATTCTAGTAGGTGGTTTCAGCCAGGAGAGACCATGGCTGCAGTACACAAAGCTAGGGAATACGACGAAAACTACTACGATGCCAGAATGCAAGATGCCTATTTGCTGAAACGAACGACAGTGACCAGGAAGATGAAGAACGCTTTGTTGAAAAAACCGGATCGTACTAGATTTCCCTTCATTTGTTTCTCTAGTTTTCCTCTAAGATGGATGGCGCGATCATGCGACAACCATGCTCAACAACCATGCTACAACCATTCTCATAAGAGGGATACCACGTACACGCGCGTCTTCGGTACGACTGTGTCCTCGTGAGCATACTTATTCTATTCTCAAGAACAAAAATATACTACCACAGGTATCCAACGCGCCATCGATCAATTCGAGGAGCTTCCAAAATTAATCGAAGTCTCCCGTCAAAGCACGTTTCTTTCCGAGTTCTATGGCTTTTTCCGAACCCCTAATGAGATCATTTCGTTCGCCGCATTCGAACCTGCACGTGACCTCGCTTTGTGGCTAAAACTACACCGTCGGGAGGTCAGGGACTTGGGTATTCCACGTCTAGAATGGGCAGAGATCTCGACCTGGATGTGCCAAGTCACGCACGGACTAGCCTGGTTGCACTACAATGGCTTGACACACAGGAATGTGAAGCCTAGCAACGTCTTCTTAGAGAGAGTAGCGGAGACCAAGGACAAGGAAAGCTACAAGCTGAAACTGGGAGATTGGGGAAGTTGCATTTTCAGGTCCTTACTTATACTACTAGAAAAATTGGACTTGTTGTACTATTGAATGGTAGCTCGATGTGTCCTCCTCGTGTATGACCAACATTATCGCATGGTTAACAGGACGATCAAGAACAAGAACAATAAAACTCTCATTTTCCAATCAAAAACCGTAACTTTTCTTCCTCACACACAGATACTACGGCGACACCATCAACACAAACGACATGCTCAATTGGGCACCGGAGGTCATCATGGGAGAAGCTGTAACGCAGAGGACTGACATGTGGGGTCTTGGCCATATTCTATGGCAACTGTGCAATCTACGGCCTGCCTTCCGCTGGCCTGAGAACGCCAGGAAAGGATCTCAAGAGAAGCAAAACGCCTATCTAGAGGCATTATGTACCTTTGGGTCGGATGTTCCAGACTTGAAACCCGAGAAGTTTCCGCAGAGATACATCAAAGCGCATCCATTGTTGAAAAACCTGTATGCGAAAGAGGGGAGGGCGCGTTGTACCTGCGGCGACCTGTTGGCTAGCCCGGATTCAGCTCTGAGGTTTCAAGCAGAGACTGTGGAAGACAGCTGTGGGTGGAGGAGGTACTTAACATTAATCTGGTCATCTATTAAATCGTTCAGAACGATTTAATATCTACTAGAACGATTCGTTCTAGTAGATATTCTAGTCGACGATGCTCTTTTTCTTTTGTAGTTTCAGCGAAGATGTTTGTTACAACATCAAGGCCCAAAAATTTATGATTAACTTCATCGACTTGGTGGACTCGTCTGCTGGTGACATGACAAAGACAATTTATTTAAGTATAATTTTTACAGTTACAACAACTCTCTAAAAGCTAATATTGCTTCGTATTCATCGTATTGTCCCCCATCCTCATACCCCAAAAATCCTCTCCTCCTCCACAGGAAACACCCCAGCATGCTGTTCGTGAACCCTGACAAGGAGGTCCGCTTCCTCCCGGACGGCGAGCCACCCCTTTGGGTACCTGAGCCTCTCCCGCCTCAGCCTTGGCATGTCCTTCCGCCGAACCTCTGCGAAGCTCTCTCTGTCGCCAGTCTAGCCACTAGAAAGAAGAAGTTGTTCCGACGCGCCAAGTTCTTCGCCAAGACCAAGATCATGATGAACAAAAACAAGGATGACAAAGCTAATATGGACTTTGGTGCTGGCGGAGCTTCCAGTAGCGATGAAGAACAAGCAGAAGCCGAAAAGAGGAAGAAGAGCCTCGCTTCCGGAGAGAGTACGCAAGAAGTCGTGGTCGTCCGCAAGGATCCGGACCCTGAAAAAGTGATCCGATCCGGATCAGACCAAATGTTCGCCAAGATCGAAAGGTTGAAGGCTAGATCTGCGATGGGCCGAGTCGGATTGAAAGGAGCAAAAGCCGCCTCCAAAGGTAACAAGGGAGGTGGGAACAAACTGAACATGCGTGGTGCGGCATCGGTGCTGAAAAACAGAGCGCAATATACGACGTTTCAAGACTTGTATGACGCAGAATTGTCACCAAGAGCTCGGTCAGCTAAATCACCCAGAAACAAAGCTTTGGAGGCTGAATTAGCGAAAGCAGGAACGACGATCGAGGAATTCGCTAAGAAAATGATGGAGATGGCAGCCTCTGGGGAACTGGTACTTGAGGAAGAGGAGGAACAACTCGTTGCAGAACTGGTTGAGGTTGGCAATGCCTTAGCTGCAGGTGAAATTGATGTTCCTGAGAGCATGGTGGATCCGGAGACTCTACCTGGTGAACAAGATCCCATGATCAAAGACGACGGCGATGATGCACCAGCTGTTGCTGAAGACGGCGAAGATGAAACTATCAAGGTTGTCGTAGAAGTGGAGGGGGCGGAAGATGAAAACAAGGAAAAGGTAAAGGAAGCTGGACGCCATGGACGAGATAAAAACGATGCAAAAGATGTAGTCGAGGACCCAGCAGTTGGTAAAACTGCTGATGCTACTGGTGCAGATGGCGAAGCTGCGGGACCAACAACTGGTGATGGAAATGAAGAGGCAGCTGTCGCCACAGGAGACCTTCAAGAGAACCCAGAGGCCGCGCAAGCAGACGCAACAACACAAGCAATCCCGGAGGACGCTACAGCAGAGGCAGTATCTCTATCATCTCCGGAAGAACTACAGCCCACGGACCACCACGCTACTTCTTCTAGCAAAGCTATTAAAAAGAAGACTTCTATTAATAAAGAAGCGAAACAAGCATTGATGAATCCGGTCTTTTTGCAGCCAGTGATTAAAACTGGCGGAAACTTCGATGTTAACGCGATTCGGCGGGGCGATAAAAAAGTCGAGGCCAAGGAACGAACTTAGTAACTTTTTCGAGGAATACTATTACCAATGATACTAATGAAGACATTTTTTATAAGATTCGCATATTATTTGGGTATTTCTTGTACAAGATATTGCTATTGGGAATCGTTTTTATTAACCTGGTGGAAATCGTAAATGGAAATGTAATTGTTTTCGCATCAAGTAGAATAGGGTCGTTGGGACATGAGTACCAGGTTTGATGATGTTAGTATTTTTTCGCTAGAATCGATGCTTTTTCGAAGAATAGAACGACTACCACAAGCACGTCTTTTACGACACGGAGGTTGTTCATGCTCATCTAGCTAGATAGTACACATCAGAGACTTCGACTTGTAACAAATTTATTTTTGGGACGGGATTGGGATTTTTGGGAAAAAACAGTATATGATTGGACGAAAGAGCAAGACGAGAACCTTTCTTGGAATAAATCTGCACAGCTGTATATTAGCTTGAGCTCCGTCGGAATCCTTATCAATGTCTATGTCTAGCCTAGACTGTTATGAATGTCTACATCTACTTACTACATCTACTGCAGATTCTAATTCTAATGCGTATTAAGATCAAGTGGAAATTTGTTATTCGTTTACAAGTGATATCATTTGATAAAAAGTAAAAATGAAAGGATCATTTTGGTTGAAAAACCAAGAACAAGGTACTAGCTTAATATTCGGAACCGCAACATGCTCCTGAAGTAGTAGAGAGTATTGTCATTATGTTGAAATCAATGCACAGATCGATCATAGGTGGGAGCTGCACGACCGATCTGCAATTATAACTAACTTCTAACTGCAATGACACACAAACGAGATCACGGTTTACATTCTTTTAGCTATCACAAAATGGCATATGGAGAAAGGTCAATCATGAGTCTTGACAGCGTGAGACGACACAGCAGAAACAGAGTGTTCGCTGCCCTTCTATCATCATGAGAGTTCAAACTGAGGTAGATGTCCTCTCATCTGATGAAAAACATGAAATAGATCTGCATTATCTGCATCTGCAAATTTCAAGATTTGATGATTTGGAGATCTTTCTTTTTACGACAAATTACCATACTACCAGATCCCTTGAGAATTCGGTTTTCTTCGCATCATCAACCTCCATCAACTAGGCTCATCTAAGTTTCCTTTCCACCTCTTTCGCAGCAGCTCTTTTTAGCATCTCCAGCAGCCAATTTCAAACGATCGTTGTAGCGACAAGCGTTGTTCTTCTCCACGTCATCTAGTTAGAAGTAGCCTTCTCCTTTTTCTTGCTCTTTTTAGCAATCTTAGTCTTAAAAAATGCCGATTGGTAGCGGAGCTTCGAACAAGGCCCAACGTGGCGTAGTCGAGAAGAAGGCCAAGAGTGGTGGCGGCTGCGAACTCGATGAGGATAAGGCCTTTAAGGCGAAGCAGGTATTCGAATCTTAAGGTTTTTTGGTTTTTAGAAAAAAGGGTCAGGGAGTGATGTTTACGTGATCGCTGTAATCGTGTTTGAAAAGATGACTTTTGAACCAGAATTAGAGATCATAGAGCATCGTTCTGTTCTTGTATATTAAATGACCCAAAATCAGGCCGCAGAGAAGAAGGCCTTGGCTGCTGCCGCAGCTGGTATCAAGGGAAAGAAGAAGTAAGCGGAGGATGCTTCCAAGATGCTATTGATAGCGTGCAAACAAACTTAAGTGGTGCAAACTGATGTTCATGATTGAGGGCGCAAACTTCATCTACTTCTCCTCAACAATGAAGAAGGGGAACGGCTTTTCCAATATTGATGAGAGGTGATACATTAAACCGCATGAATTCGATCTATTTTTCGTTCGCTGTAGGGGATAACAACATACTGATTATTTCTTCATACAAGAACAAAAGTCAGGTTGAGAGCTCACTGGCGGGTCTTGTAAACCCGGGTGGGTGGGGTAGGTATAGTTTCAAGTGTTCGATCCCGACGAGGTCCTTGATTCTACGACTTGGTGTCGCCAGTTGCACTTGTGCAAAGGATCTTCATTTTCGTGGAGGTAGCAAAAATATAAATATATTCTACTGTATTGGGTGCCGATACTATCGGTACAGAATCAGAATTCTGCACGTGCATGTTGTAAAAGAAGAGTACAAATCGATCTTCGGATGTCAATATCGCTCTGTTCATTCATCGAGTGATCGCACTATCCAGCAAGTCACTGTAGTCAAAATTAAGTATTGCTACTCGGTACGCTCTTCTCGGTCCCTGCGCTATCTGTTTTCACTATAAGCGGACCCCTGCAGCTGTCAATCGGTTCGTTGGACGAAGAAGAATGATCTACTAGAAGCCCGAGTTCTCATCTTCATCTCAATGCTTCAAGCTCACTGAAAATACACTAAAAGAGTAGACCACAAGAATGTTATGCGCATGAAAGTAAGTACTCGAATGATTCCTCCGCAGATGCAAACTTTTCTTAATTACCCCAGCTCACCTCACGCTTCCCCAACCAACGACACTTCACCGTCTTCTCATCACATTAAGTACCAATATGGCGGTTCATCGTCTTCATGCGTCTTCAAGGAAAGCAGCGGAGATCAAAGGATGGCGGAAAAGACAAGGACGATATCCCAACCGAAAAGGCACCAGGACTCTTCGACGTTCCTTGAGCTGCAGGGGCACCAAACAAGCACTAGACAAGCTACACTCTCCGCAAGAACCCGACGAGCGTCAACGTCCTTCTTCGTCTACGCCGACAGTGCGCAGTGTAATTTCTGTTGTCGACCTACACTCTATAGTTGCAGACGGAAATTCCACAAGCGCTTCAAGGACAGCAGCCCGTGTGCCGATGTTAGCTGCAAGGACCCAAAATATGGCTGTGGGTGGGTGCCAGATTTGCAGAACGTTAGTCCCATACAAGAAGATTCCATAGAAAATAACGACCGCTTGCTAGGACCAGACCCGAACATGCGTCCAGGCGATCCTGGTCCGAATGAGAAAGCGAAGTGCTACAGCTGTGCGGACTTGACTTATGGCAAGAAACTTTACACTTCTTAAAAAGTATGACCACATAGCAGCAAGTAACATCAAAGCAAAGTCTCAAGTTGTACTTCTTGCTCTTGGTTTGAACTTCCAGTCCACCTACAGTTGTACTACTTCTTGGTTTATTGAACTTCTAGTACGTCAGCAACGAAGCAAGAGTCTCATGCGCAGGAGCTTCAATCTCTTCACCTCCTGCTAATCTGTCAAACTACATCCAGCAGACCGCTTAGTCGGGTGTGTACCCTATGCGAATGAGGAAGAGCATTTTCAGATCTTGAGGAGTGATGGCCTTAGTCGACATCCGTTGAGGAAGCATAGGCCGAGGAATAAAGAAATGCGTTGGAAATATCCTATGGGTACAAGTAGATTGAGATTTTTGCTTCTTCCGATGTTGGTTTGTGCTTCGTCGAACGTTGTTATGGTATTAAAATAGTAGCATCATATTTGTAGGTGTCATGCAATACCGACACGGCTGTTGTGCATCATCTCACTCTCATCCAGCTCCGTTTTTTTTGAAACTCAACTATGACATCAAGTCTCGCTTCATCTTAGACATCAGCCACCATGCACTTACGACTATTCGAAAACTCAAAATAACCGAGTTACTGACTGAAATAAGGGAGGCACTAGCTTATAACGTCAAGGCTACTCTTCCTTCTCGTCAGTATCTCGCTTATTCTGATCAGTTGCTTGCTTAAATTTCAGTTTTTTGAATACCCATGTCGTCCAAGAACATGTCATCCAAAAAGATACTATCACCATCCCAAGGTCTCTTCAGTGGTCCCGACCTCGGTTTTCCAAAAACATACTATCACCATCCCGAGGTCTCTTCAGTGGTCCCGACCTCGGTTTTCCTACCCCAGCCAATTGGCTGCAGCAATATCGCCAGTCCATGCCTTGGTTGAACGACTTTCTTAGACAAGATTTCCAAAACGGTGCGGGGGATAAAGTCGATATGACCTCGGCTAGTACGGTGGAAGCATCGAGGCACTCGTTGGAGACGCCGATACAAAGCCTCGAGTCCATGGGTATGCCAGACGGGATGTTTCCGTATAAAGCAGACGACTTTCGACTTGCGACAGCTCCGCGTGCAGGTGGTAGGGGTGACATCGGCACATTGCTGGGCCAGTACTACATGGCGGAATGAGTTGGACTTTGATACTATTTTTTGTCAGAGACAGAAAGGCAGGAGATCAGAAAACAGTTTGGCGCTCTTTGGATGGCGCCGCTTGACATCACAATATTCATGACATATTCCGTCACTTGTCGGGCATTTTTTTTTGTGTTCAGGCAAGACATTGCTAGCGACGAACATGGGATCGGTCTAGATAGACGAACACTGCTGCCACTGCAATCACGAGGTGCAAGACCACAGTTCACGCGAACAAGACATTTTAGACAGCGAGTCAGACATGAACGTGCCATTCAGGAACTTGCCGCTCATGTGAGTTGACAGTCCCTGGTACTGCAGTGGATCATGAGTTGTTGAGAGATCACTTCTATGTGGAGGTTTTCACAGTAATTTCCTCGAGAGCGGGACGATAGTTTATATATTTCTTGTCCACCCAAAACAAACTAAAACTATTGATCAATATCACAGAACATCACAACATTATAATATATTTTCATCTCCAGAATAAACCACTTACGACCACGAGTATCTAAAAGTACGTAGAGGTAGACGTACTTACATAAGTTTTTACTTTTACCTTTCGTTAGCATTAGCTTTCCTGTAAATAAGGAGCACGATCTCCCAAAGGAAACAAGATGAACGACCAAGAAGCGATGTCACAGGTGAGCCAGATGGCTTCGTTCATTTTGAACGAAGCCAAGGAGACGGCCTCCACGATGAACCAGAAAACAGCCGAAGACTTCAATATCGAAAAATTGAAGTTGGTCCAAGGAATGAAAGAGAAGATCCGTACTTTATTTAGTGAAGAGCAGTTCAAGTTCATCTTGGAGATGATGTTGTAGGTGATGCATTGTCTCTGTTTTGGTAGTTCTGGGTGTTTCTTGTTGGGTTGAAGCAAGTGTCCGTCGATCTAGTATCACGAGGTAGTCGAAAATTTTGCTTTCATCTTCTTCAGGAAAATTACACGTCACGCTCAGAAGTCCTTTATTTTTTATCTCCCACAGGTAGTGAAATGGCAGATAAGAAGAAGAAGGAAGAGACGAAAGTTGCGATTGCACGGTCAACGGCGATCAACAAGGCCAGACTGAAAAAAATTGAAGCGAGGCAATTGTGTTATGATGAAAGATAAGTAGAACTTCTTTGTGCGTGATGATGAAGGTGAAGGAAGGTGGTGTGATAACTTCTGGGGCACCGAATATAGAATGACGATGGAAACGATCCAAGAAACTTCTGATTCAACAATCTAGTCATGCTACGAGAGAAAAGTTGATACATGGACCCTTCATCTGCCCATGGACACCTTAGCTGGCGAAGTCGCTACGAAATTGAAGGAAGTTTCGAAGGCAGAAGCCAAGTACAAGCAAATCCTTGTGGACCTCATCGTCCAAGGTTGCTTGAAGCTTATGGAGGAAGAGGTAATAATATAATTTTAGGTTTTGAGGATGATCCCACTTTTTTGACGTGAACTCGTCCAATCATGAGAAGTAGCTGGTTTTCTATGATCCTCTTCGTAGCATGCACAACACCTCCATCTCCAAATGGAGAGCTACATTACCGCAGAAGGTGAAGATTCAAAGCATCTCGCAGTTCGTTGTAAAACAAGAACCCTGAGGACACTACTAACTTGTTCTTCTCATCCCCCCTCCCTGCCCAGGTCTCTGTCAAGTGCCGACAAGCAGATATGAACATTGTGAAGATGATTCTGGACCAATCGGCACAGGCATTCTCAAAACTCATCGCAAAGGCTGTCAACGTTCGTGCCAACATCAAGCTCACGATTGATCCAACGTACTTATATTGCTTGATATTTATTCCACTTCTGATTGATTCTTTTTATTAGAAGTGGTATATATTCCACTTATCTTCTGATTGATTCTTTTAGATGTGGTAAAGGTAAACATTTTTACAAATACAAACTTCACCAGTGTGAATGGTTCCGGCATTTGGTAACCTGAATTCGATCGCAGGAATTGTTCTCTTCTTGTTTTTCCTTACTCATCACGATCTTATTTTTTTACCAACAACTTATTTTTTTATTCATCCTTTACTACAACAACATTGATCTTTCCCAAATCCCCGCATCAGTCCATTGTCACCCACCTGTCTTGGCGGAGTGGTATTGTCATGCCAGGGAGGCAGCATCACTGTGGACAACACCTTGGATACCCGACTGCGACTGTGCCTGGAGAACGACAAGCCAGCCCTTCGTAAGATGATCTTCCCCAACTAAGTCGTGGCGCGAGAATAGTGTCTCTCTGTCAGTGTGTAGGAACTGTGCCATGATATGTCTAAGTTTTAAAGGAAAAGGAAGAATACACGGATGATAGACCAAGACTATTACAAGCGGCAACTATCATGAGTAAACAATAACAAGGTAGTCGAACAAATATATTCATAGTCGACTTAATTCTCAAACCGATCAGGAGTTGAACCGTCTGTGTCCACCGCTTTAGGATCTTCTACCATTTCCTCACATTTGCGCAAACTCGAGCTTATAAAGTATCTCTCTCCGAGAACAGATACGACCAGGAGTACTGGGAAACCACTCACTTCAACTTCTCAACTACATAGACTCCACATTTTCAATCGTAGCTTTTGTTGTAGACTCGAGGACAGGGCGACTACGGTCACTTCTCAGAAGTGATGGCTGTTATCCTGTAAACCAGTATCCATCAGACATGATTTTTTCAACAGTCTTGAAGGACATGATCAAAAGTTCTTTATGCTGCAGGTCATCTAAGTCGTCAAGAAATAATCAAGCGAAGAAAAAAGGATGCGATCTTGAGCTGGCTGACCACAAGAGGAAGTGGTCTCTTATTTGTTCGAAAGCGCACCATGCGTACAAGAGTGTAATGAATATGAAGCTCAAAAACGGCAGACGCAAAGAAGGCAGAAAAAACCTTAGACAAAAGGACCTGCAACGGCCAAAATGCCATTGAAAAAGCAAAAGCGAAAAAGAGAGATGATGAGAGTAGACTTAGACGCAGATGAAGACGTTTTCTACTGAACTTTAGACTAGTACAAGATCATGATCAAGAGACGATGGATTTTCTTTGCTAGCAAAAGATAGTTTGAACATTTTCCATAACCATACCTCTGAAACAAAAATTTGTAGTACTATCATCAAGTAGATTGATATACCACAACCACGTCGCCTGCTCAAAAGAGAGAGAAGTATAAAATATATAAGTAAGTTGTACAAGAACACACTTCTACTGCGTACTACGTCTATCTCGTAGTTTCTTGTACTTGCACAAGAGCACCTCCACCAGCATCTTCTAGATCTACGTCTACCACGTCTACGTCCTCCACATCTAGGACCTACGTCTACGTCCCCTGCGTCTACCAAGCAACACAACAACAAAATGGAGCACATCAACACACCACCTCCTGCCATCGCACCGGCAGCAGGCCAATGGGGAAGTGCAGGAGCGTATACGGCACCATGCAGCAGGAGCTGGCCTCACCAATGGGGAAGTGCAGGAGCGTATACGAATACATCGACGTATACAGCTGCGACTGCACAGGGTATGGGGAGTAACATTATGACACTGAAGTTGTAAGTTGGTTTCATGTCTATGCTTCACCATCCAACATCAAGTACGTCGATAACAGTTCAACACTGAAACTACAGTGTTCTCCCATAATTGACAGAAAAACAATTTCTCCAGTGCGAACCAACCTCTCTTCAACCCAACCCGCCCATCTCTAACTTCCCCTCCAGCAATCCACCAGCCGGAGCCGCCAAGACGTTCTACGTTGAATCCGAGACGCGACTTTTCATTGGTGCGATGGGTCCCAACATTCAAGAGAAGGATTTGCGCAGCTATTTTTCGACCTTCGGAGCCATCACAGAGTGCAACTTGAAGGCAGATTTGAACTCCGGAAAGAGCAAGGGCTACGCTTTCATCAGCTTTGAAGATCGTACTTGTTCTTCTTTCATGTTGAATGAGTATGATGTTGATATTTATTTTTGTGCTGATTGATACTGTAACTTTTGTTGTTGTTTGATGTTGAATGATCATGTTGATGTTTTTATGCTAAAACTAACTTCCTTCTTGTGATGTTGAATGATCATGTTGATGTTTTTATGCTAATACTAGCTTCTACTTCTTGTAGGTCGCAAAATTTTAGGGAAGCATCCTTGCATGTCCATCTTGATCTAAGATGAAGATGAAAAAAGACCGAAAAGTACGCTCAGGTTATGCACTGTTGCTTTCTACTCCTCACAACAGCCGAAGCCATCCGAGCAGTACTGGATCCGCGAAATTTGCCGCATAGACTGCAAGACAAGGTTTTGGACGTAAAACGTGCGATGGAAATTGCGGAAACGGATGTGGTACTTACTTTCTAGAAGTACAGCCTAAGCAAAAATATCAAGATATATGATTCATGCTGACGTCAAGAACATCATAGGACTCTTTATCTCTCCAATCGCAAGTTCTATCCTCCAAACTACAGACAACGTCCCAGAAAATTTTTGTCGGCGCTTTGCCGGAAAGTTGCACTAGTGAGAAATTGAAGAATTACTTCTCGAAATACGGACCCATTACTTTAAGGCTTCTTACAACCACATTTTTGCATTCTTCACTACCATTGAATAGTTCTGGTATTTGGTAGCCTGATTTTGATCATAAGGAAAACAAGAAGAGAATCCTTGTGATCAAATTCAGGCTACCAAATACCGGAACCATTCAGCCACCCTTACCTTGCTTTCCCGTACTAGGGAAGGGGTGAAGGATGACCTGAAGAATGCAATGGGACACCCTCTAATTACTGGCGCAGTAGTCATCACGGACCACGAGACGAATCAAAGTCGTGGTTTCGGCTTCGTAAACTTCCGCAATCCGCAATCAGTGACCAAATGCTTGGATGAGTACTTTTCCTGTTGTGATCATTGTTTCTTGACCAAATGCTTGGATGTTGAGTACTTTTCTTGTTGATTCATTCTACTTGTTGTGGAGGAGGAGGTTTTTGGATGCTCATGCTTTGTTATGGAGGAGGTTTTTGGATGCTACTCCTACTTAATGTAGCTCTGAGCATATGCAAATCTATTAATTCAGTTATCACGAACATTTCCTGGATGACAAGTGGGTTGAAACCAAATGCTGCTTGCCGCGTGAGGGTGGTCAGCGATCACGTCCGACTGGCAGACCAGGAGGTACTTCTACTCTTATGAAGTAGAAATTCTTTTTTAGAAAGTCTTTTTCTTACTTGTTTATTCAACTACACGAACAATCTGCGTGGTTTTGAAGATGATTAGAAGATCCGTCGATATCGAACTTCCCGCCGAAATCTACGTCGATATCTTCTTTCCTTTATTGACATTCACTCACAAATACGCATTCACATCATTCAAAGTCAAACACCACTGATATTTTCCTCACAGGTGTCTCGACCGAGCCTACACCCTCCCTCTTGGTCCCATCCCCACCGTGGGCTAGGGGAATCATGGCGGCGACGCGTACAAGAAAATACCCGGACTACAGTGCGTACTCTCATGCTGATGCATATGGAGGTGGGGGTATGCTGTATTAAGTACTTCTACTAGCTGTACTAGAGGTAGAGCTAGAGGTGGTAGTTTTTTGGACAAGGAGGCGTACGTGTATAGAAGATTAGATAGTCCTGCAGGGTCATAATGCAATGGTGTACAGGAGCAATAGGTAGAAAGCAAAATGAGACAGAAATTTTCATGCTAAAGGAGTGTTACAAGAACTAATACCAATGTACTAGTAGCTGATCATGTAGTTTTCTTGACGAAAAATGTTGACATAAGTACATAGATCAGGCCAGATATGATGGAAGCGATGGGGGTAATTGAGTTATGATATGAACAGCATGATCAACTACATCTCAATTATGAAAAATGCTTGTCACAACGGAAGCTGCATACTAAAATGAACTCGTATCGAAGATAATGCATCAACGAAGCTTTACAACTTACTCGTGTACTTGTACAGTCGGTGTCATGGATGTAGTAAAGGAGCATGAAGAAGTCTACTCACGACAATGATGGGTTATGTTTTCATCATTTTACCATACGGACCCAAAATCACAGTTTTGTCTCATTCTCATAACATCGTTTCTAAGAAAAAAGATGTTGAGCATAATAATGACCACGATCGACATAAGTAATTTTCTAGGCTATCGACATAAGTAAGTTTTTTGTTTTTGTAGGTGGCTGGGTGGCAAGGACAATTTTTACTAGTAGGGATACTGAAAAAAATATAGAGTTTATGTAGGAGGTTAAGTAGTTGTAGTAGTCAGCGTCAGCTTGAGTATCAGTATGGGGTATGGTACACAACGACAAACATACGAAGGGGTGATGGTAAGAGTTTCAAGAAACTGAAAATGACATCGTGATTGCAGGACGCCGGCAACACATTTTAGATTTCATCTAGTCATTTTTGTGCATGTTTTGTTCTGCGTTATGGCTCCGGGCAGCACGTGGGACGACTAGTTGGGTTTTTAGTTTCGGTCTTCATAATGCACGTTTATTTCAGACTAAGTAGGTAGAAGTTAGGTCATGCCTACATCGGGTGGTCACGAGGGTAGTTGTGTAATTGTCATAATATGAGTAAATAGCATACGACAGATCGAAGTTACTAGTTCGAGTTACATCGATGTGCCAGTTAGGACCGTGTTTTGTACAGTGTAGATTAGTTTTAGGACCACAAGTTGCGTGCTGCTAACGTCCACATTTCGGAGTATTTGTTTCTAGAACCAAAAAAAACGAATGTTCAAAGGCTGAAGTCTGTCTTCCACCCTTGTGGTTGAGCTTTTTTTTGTCGGTTGCACCTGTTGAATTGGCTTTCCTGTTGGCTTTATGGTCGGACCTTCTATCAGCCGTCTATCTTTGAGTGTGGAGAGAACATTGCTTGTGCACAACAAGTATTTCTTCATGTTTTTTATGAGAAACGTTTGATTTTTCTCCTGCTGTTTTTTCAAAAAAAGCGCAAAAAAGGACAAGAAAATGAAAAGACAAGCTGCTCATTGAGAACGAACCCGCATCTTTCTATCACTCTTCACATGACGTCGGTCATACCCTCGAAACACAAAAAAATCTGCATATAATCTCGATGAAATCTCACCACAACCCACAATCACATAGAGGTGTTTTTTAATTAATTTTGCAACCAAGGAAGGGTGTGAATATTTTGCAAGGGGTGTTTATATCATCTTCCGAAGATTAAGACCAGTATAAATTAAGTGCAAGAAGATTTTGGCTTATGATTTAAAGAAAAAATTTTGCTTTTTTACAACACCATAGAACATTTACTAACATCTTCGATCATTCGCACACTTCGAAAAGTTCCGCTTTACCCTGCAAACATCGCGAAAACGGAGCAGCAGTGGGATTGCCCAGTCTACTAGAACAAGAAACCGACTAGTTGTAGCAGCCAGGGCAATACTCTCATCTTCAATTCCATTGCCACTCTCATCTTCACGACTAGTTCGAACCCTCTGAGGTAACCATCACGAGTCCCGCAAATCCACGAAAGTAAACCTTACCATGGGTTGCGTCCAGAGTCAAGCTGAGCCGGCTGCGGCCACGGGCGGCGCTGCCATCCCGGACAAACAGAGAAGACGTCTCTCAGTGCTCAAAGGGGCAGACGGAAACGAGGAAGTCGCATCAAAAGCACAGCAGCAACAATGTGCGAATAAGGTATTTCTATTTTGAAGATTGTTCTATGTTTTAGTACTTATTCATAATGAGTTTTCTTGGAAGTAGAAGGATGTGGATGATCTACTAGATTGCAATGAGCTTTCGAAGTGAGAGTGCGCATATTCGTTCCATCAACAAGATTCATCAAGCTGTGAACTCCCATTCCGATTCCTAGTTGTATTCTGTGTTCACAACTGCTCACTTCGAGTTCGATTATTCGAAAACTCAAAATAACCGAGTTACTGACTGTCAGTGACTGAAATAAGGGAGGTAGCTTAACATCAAGGCTACTCTTCCTTTTCATCAGTATCTCGCTTACTTATTCTGATCAGTTACTTGCTTATGTCAGTTCTTCGATTACATAATTGATTCCTGATCTCAAACAAACTCAAAAAATCTCTTTCCAGTTCGAGACGCTGCTCGAATTACTTCCTGCTGGTGAACGACGGTTTTCTTTTGCCGGTCTACAAGCTACAGGACCACAAAATGGGTTTGAGAACAAGATCCAGAGTGTGGCTTCCAACTATGCAGGATCTCAGGTGAATTCAACTGAATTCGGAATCGGCTTCGCGTGCAAAAAGGGCTTGAAACCCGAGTCACCGAATCAGGATGATTTCTTCTTGTTTCAGGTACATGATTATTGTTTCTATTCATACTATCGCTTATTCACCAAGCGATAGTATGAAGGCACAGAAGATTGATTGTTTCGTCGGTCGATGAATCTCTAGTAGTCAGCCTTGATCTTCAAGTTGAGAAGTAGCAAATGCTGCTTATCTATGTATACTCTCTCCTAGTTTATTTCCCAATATGATTTACCAAAGGTCGACAACAGTTGCGGGATATATGGGGTTTTTGATGGACATGGGCCATTTGGTCACGAGGTCAGCCATTTCGTTCACCAACTACTACCTGCGGTTTTGCTGAGGTCAGAGTCTCTGAAAAGTGACCCCAAGGAAGCGATTTCAAAGGCTTTTGTGAAAACACACCAACAAGCAGCTAAGGCGAATGAGAGAAAAGTAGAAGGCAAATTTTTAGTAGAGCTCATTTTTGAGCAGAAACTCGGATTAGCATTATTAATCGTACAGAATTGGCATTAGGTTGAAGAAGCAACATAGTACTTGATGTATGAAGATTGAAGAAACAGAATAGAAATATTTTTAACTTCATTTTTAACAAGCAGAGATACTTACACGTCGAAGTAGATGAACTGCGTCTTTAGTTTTTAATTCTTGAGTTTAACATCGCTGTTTCTCCTTACCAACCTCTACTCAGGTGATGGACTGCAGTCTATCAGGAACAACGGGGACCGTGGCGTTTTTACAGGAGAGTGAGGGCCTTCTGCATGTCGGTCATGTGGGAGATTCACGTGGCGTGATCGCTGTCAAAGAAGGAGGCGCAAACAAAGCCGTCTCATTGACTCTGGACCACAAGCCTAGTCTGCCCGCGGAGAGAGCACGCATCGAAAAGAATGGAGGACAGGTACTGCGAAGATGCTGGTGTAAGATTTAGTACACCTCCACTAGGTCAAACTCTGTGTTTGTGTCAGTGTCTACCTACAACCTTGAATATTGAAGGTTTTTTATTGTCCTCGTCCACTGAATGTCAGGTGCTGGAGCAAGAGGTACAACTAAATCTAATAGCTCTAAACATCACGACCCAACATCTATCACGTAAAGAATTGAAATCAAAAACTAAATATACTTACACACCTCCACGACCTCCATCTCCTCGCTTCCCAGGTCCGTTGTCTGAGCGGGGATGTGAACGAGCGAGTTTTCCTCAAAAACAAGCTCTATCCAGGATTGGCTATGAGTCGAAGTATCGGAGACTTGGTGGGCGCTTCTGCAGGAGTGACAGCTGAACCGGAACTTTCAACATTAAGGGTTTCCGAATTACATTCTTCACTAGCATAATTCTAACCCTAAGCCCTTTAGTTTCCGAATTACCTCCCTGCTCACGAACCATAGGATCCTTGGCTCCTTTTCAAGGGGAAATAAAGGGGCCAAGGATATTCTGAAGAATCCAAAAGTTCGGCCACCTCTAACAAAAGTGCAATTGACACCGGCGCATCAGTTCTTTTTGCTATGCTCAGACGGCGTCTGGGAATTCATATCGAATCAGGAGGTACTACTACTAGTAGGTGGACTTTCTTCCTCACATATACTTTAGAGCTGGTGCTTAAATAGTTGTAGATTCTTGGGTCGTTGTTTAGCTTGTTGAACGAGGACACATACACCTTCCATCATCACAGCTTGTAATTTAAATGCACAGGAGAGAAGATCAAGATTTCTTTTAAAATCAGGCCGTCGATATTGTTTCTGCTTATTCACCAAGCGATAGTATGAAGGCTGCGGAGGCGTTGGCCCAAGAGGCCTGGAAGAGGTGGATCACAGAAGAGAACAATGTCGTAGACGATATCACCATCCTTCTGATACACCTGGAACCATCGAGAAATGCGGGAGGTAAATAGAAGTGAGTAAGTAAAAAAGAGAGGTGTTGGTGTGCTGGGTGTCGAGGAATGAGGAATGGGGGGAGGTAAGAAATCAATGTGTTACAGGTAGGAAGTGGAAAGGGGTAGGAAGAAGATCACGAGTACACGCTGCTCGTGTGGGGACGAAGTTGAAAAATGTGGGCGTTGTTCTCTCATGTTTATGGATTCACCTAGTTGTAAAATCATTATCAGTTTTTGCTGTTGTTGAGTCACACCAAGTATTTTTCAGGTTGTGCAGTGGTTTTTCCGAGTTTCGAAAGGTTAGAAGATAAAGGTCGTCGTACTCGTTTCTAGATAGGCAGAGTCATTTCCTGCCACACCAAGCAGTTCTAAGTTCGAAAGTGATTTTTATGATTATAAGAAAGTTGTTTCAGTTTCTAAGCAGGTTGCTTAATCTAGTCAGTAGTTGACACTTTTTTTCAATGAATGTATTGCACAGACAGCGACTCATCGGGGTCATCCGATGCTGTTTTGAGTTATGGTTGTATCTTGGGTGAGTGACGTGATAGTAGAGTTGTATCTTGGTTGTGTTAGTATATTCATAACGTTCTAGAGTTGTCGTTGTCGTATCTTGGTATTTTCAGCATCTTGATAGACAGGGTTTTAGGTGGTAGAGGTAGCATCATCAATGAGCATGATATAGTTGTTGTGTAAGAAATAAAGAACGCAAGACATGGTATTTGATTGTCATTTGAAAAACATGTTTCGGACTCGGGGGCGATAGAGAGGGGGGTCATGAAGATGACATATTGGAATATTATTAGAAGATCATTTTGAGTCGTTGAAATAAAATGAACGACTTTTATGTAGTAACGAAGAAAGTCTAAGTCAACGTTTATTTGACGAGCATCAGAGGGCACCACTACCAATAAATGGACACGAATTCTATTCTTGTGCTAGCACAAACACTCACTTGTTACCGTTCATGTTCACATAAAAGGATGTTTTAGACGACCATATAATTCTGAATTCGTGTTTTGAAATTCGCTCTGTGATGACGTGCTTCAAAAGCGCATGCTACAATTGAGTTTGGTTAGATCACAGTGGGAGGCTTCCTTCGTCGGGCTCGCTTCACATCTTCACTGTTATGAAGATAATCTTTATCATACAAGATGATTCTGATTATCACACAAGATGATTCTGATTGTTGTTGTCGTATATAATGATTTTTGTTGTGCATAGTCATGGTCCACCGAAAGACTTGATTGCTCAATGTTTTAGAGGATCGTCGTCGATGTCTGCTTTTTCTGATTATAGGGCTAAGGAATACACCAGAAATACTCAATTATTACATACTTCACTTCTCATATTCAGGACGGACGACAATCAAATGTATTTGGCACATGAAGGATCCCAGACAACAAGGAGTACTATGGTTGTATTGTACAATGACGCGCAAGAAAAAAGGAAATTGAAAAAAGTTAGGTGTAACTACAAAGCGAGGTAAGTGAGCTGCGAGCGCGAAGCGTGTGCGGCGATAGTGTCGTACTGCGCGAACATAATAGTAATAACAACTACAACCACAAAGCCTGGAACAAACTTCGGCATGAAAAAGGTCAAGAGGACCGTGCCAAGCGACAGAGGAGATCTCATTATTATCAAGATCTGGAAAGAGAAGAGGAACAAGCCTTCAGCTTTACTGGTAAAGATCATAGTAGCATCAGAGCAAAACAGATCCATCTCAACATGACCATATCCTCAACATCATCATCAAATGCAAGTACTAGGTTGCAGACTACATAAAGCAAGAAAAAACGCAAATAGTATGTGCTTTCTTCTCTCCAGGCGGGAATCATGTAGGCTTCTCGACGCACTTTTGTTCTATACTAACAAACCTCTGTTCGAGTGGAGGTTTATTTCTTTGTTGTAGCTAATGGTAATGGGTATCTTTCGAATGCCTCTACGACTACCTTGCTAATAGAACATGTCATCACCTTCGTCTACGACCGCTGGACCATGTGGTGCTGCAACAGCACTAGTACCTCCAGAGTCGAACATTATGCAGCAAGATCACGCTGGCACAAGACCCGCCGTCGGCATCATAGGTGATGGTCTTGGTGGTCGGCAACCAGAACTACCTACCAGACCAGTCGGCATCGTCGGTGGTGGTCTTGGTGGCCTTGCTCTCGCAGTAAAGCTCGAAGAGGCAAAGATACCTTATCTCGTGTTTGAGCGCGACGCGCACGTGGGAGAAAGGAAGCAGGGCTATGGCATGACACTCACGCCAAGCGGCCTTCGTGGCTTAGGCATCGAAGGACAATGTCGAGCACGAAGTCAGGCATCCGACAGACATTGGGTGTTTGACGGTCGGGATGGACAGATTTTGGGGTATTTTGGAAGAGGACTTGTGCATTTGGAGGATGAACAAAAGGAACAGGCGGATGGAGGTGTAGACGAGGACAAGGACAATGGAAATCATGGTTGTAACAAAGCTGACTACAATGTTGAGGAGGACGCTAAAGATGAACGAGAAAGTACGGCAGAGTCGAAGTCTTCTAGTCCTGCAACATCCTCCTCTAGCTCATCCTCAGGAGAAAACAATTTCCGTATACCACGCCAGGAGTTGAGACAGATGCTTCTTCAGAAGCTCCCATCAGAAAAAGTCATGTGGGGTATGCAACTTCTCGACTTTGAAGAAGAGAGGGATCATGCAGATGAAAGTGGTGTAATTGCGAAATTCAACAGGACTGCTACTCCGATGGTAGTAAAAGACGAGCGAGGTGGAGATGATTCTCCAACGTCAGCAAGAACAGGCTCAACACATAGAAGTACAGTATCTACAGCATCACCTACAACATCTACACCATCTACATCATCTACCGCACCCTCAACACCATCTTCAGCCTCGACGACACAAGTGAGAGGTGATGATAGAGTCGAGATTGCGTGCTCTCTGCTAGTAGGAGCGGATGGAATTCGCAGTCAAGTGGCGCGTTTGCTGATGGACAAGAAGTGGTCGTCGTCCTCTGCGGAAAGGAAAGGTGATCAGGGTGCTACAAAAAAGAGCCACGACAACGACGACTACACCGCATCGTCTTCCTCCCTCAATCCCCTGAACGTCTCTGTCGTAATCGGACTGAGCAGGTTGAAACATCCATTAATCCGTCGTGGAGGCTTTTATGCTTTTGGAGATGGCAAGAGGCTTTTTGTGATGCCCTTTTCAGACGAGTTGACAATGTGGCAATTGTCCTTTAGTGATAAAGGGGGAAAGATGTTGGAGAGGGTGAAAGGAGAGGCTGGGGCGGATTCGGACACTAGTGGAAACAACGTGCAAGAGAAGAAGGATGTCGCGGAAAGAATAGCAACAGCCAACGAACGGATCGTGGAAAACTGTCCTCAACGGAATCAAAAATCAGAACGAGCCTGCGCTACACCAACAACAAATACATCTTCACTACCGAAGAGGCTACAGAAGTTCGTACTCGACGATCTGCTAAAGGACTGGTTTCCAGCTTGTCGAGAACTGGTGGAGCAAACGGAGATTTTAGAGACTTGGGCCACGCATCTGTATGACCGGGATCCGACACAGGTGTTGCCTTCGTATATGGATAGCAGCGCTAGTACTCAAGCATCTAGATGCACGAGCAGTACTAGTCCTCAAGCATCTACATGTACGTCCTCAAAGCACCAACATGACAATCCCAAACAGTCAGTGGCAAAGTCTAAAGACCCTAGTAGTTCCAGAGGATCACGTCCACGACCGTTGGTTACATTATTGGGCGACGCCGCTCATGCCATGAGCATGTTTAAAGGCCAAGGAGCCAATCAGGCCTTGTTGGATGGACAGTTGCTGGCCAAGTTGTTGATCAAAGCTTCTAGTACGAGAACTTCTAGTTCCAGTACGAAGGCCCTGAGAAACTGCCTAAGCCGATTTGAACGGGAGATGTGTCAAAGAGCTGGGGCTAAAGTTTTTCAGAGTAGGGAAGCGTGTAGGAATTTACATGTGGAAGATGTAGGGGACGTTTTTCCAGCTGCTGGAGGAAAGGTCAGGAAGCATGGTGCAGAGTTGCAAGCAGCAAGGCCAGACACTTCAGTAGATCCCCGGTCTTTATCTGTATGTTGTGGTCGATACAGCGATGGTCTATTTGAAAGAGACTACAGGTTGTCTTCAAGTGCGTCAGTCCCTGCTTTCGTCCATTACCTTCACACAACAGCTCAGGTAACGGCAAAGAGCATAGTCGTGCCTAAGGCTCATGAAGCAGAAGACAGTGCTCATGAAGCAGAAGGCAAAGATGAGGGCGAAGTACAACTTTTGGAGACAGCAGTACTGAAAGCTCATAGAGAATGGAAAAGGATGTATTCTTGAATCCATTCCCTCCCCCATCCCGTGAAAAAAGCGATTGCATTATATCAGAGTAGTTTATAGCACGCATGGTGCATGGAGTAGCATGGAGTGCATGGAGTGCATGGAGCGCAGAGCTTTAAGGGGCGCAAGAAGCTCCCCCTTTAGCTCCATGCTACTCCATGCGATCCATGCACTCCATGCCATGCGAGCTGTGGAACCTTATAAGTTGCTCTGTTATATCTATGCTCTTTTCTTTTTTTACTTTTCCTAGTTGGGTTGGCTCGCTCCACCCCTCATCTTCATATTATATATCTATGCTCATCTTCAACGAAGAACTCAAACCAATGCGATGGTAGCGGCGTGTTGCGTTCTATTTCTTCAGACGAGTAGTCATGACATCAAGCTTGTTGAGAGAAAAGAGTGTACCGAAAACTTGTTGAGAAAAGCCATGACATCAAACTTGTTGAGAGAAGATACAGCAGATCTCAATCTCAAACCTTCTGTATCCTCTGAATGACGGGAGCATTAAAGAGATCGACCAACTTTCCCTCAGCACAGAGAAAGATGCAAATTGCCCCCAAAAAGTATAAATGATTTGGATGACAAAATAGCAGCTGTAACGCGACTCTCTGTAGTAGATAGCCAATGGAACTACAATTGGAAACTGTCTCTCTCGAAACCGCAAACAACATTCATCAGGAGCAAGTGTACTTTTGACAATAATGGAAAAATTATCTACTAGCTTTCTGTCAGGGATCTGAATACCAAGATGAAGACCCAGAGTAAGAGCAGTAAGATCAGCACTAGGACCAGACTGATAAGGCTCAAGATAAAGATCAGGATGATCAGGCTCAAGCCATAGAGATGCAACACGGAGATCCCCAGGATTCTGATGACTGAAGGAGCTGACTGCTACAAGGATGAAACGACCACCATCGCCCATGTTTGTTCCTTCAGGTTTGTCATCGTCGCTAACGACTAGGCCCATCAATCACGCCGTTGAGGCTATCACGTTCGTGGACGGTGTTCGTAGTCTAGTACCCTTACACCCTCAGCAGTTACCTCTATTTCATTGTGGCGCCATAGTGCCCATTTGCTTCAGTTGCCATTTCCTCCCTAATTGAGTCTATGAAGATAAAGAAAAAAGCAGTCCCGTAGGTATTGTCTATTGTTTACTATCTAAAAATTTATCGTCAAAGTCAATATCAATATTGTCCACACCCTGTGGCAAGAACGAACAAGATGGGTATTCAAGAAGGAAACAAAGCCTCTCCACCACCCTCGTCGAGCCGAGCAGTGGGGTTGCAGCAAGTACCACAACAAGTCGCATTCTGCGCTCCAACAGTGAAGCCCGCGCACTTGCGGGCAAAGGGCCAAACGCATCCTGTTGGTCCCAAGTGGTGCAACGGTGACGGTCGCTACTGGAGTAAGGAAGCAATGGAAGAATTGTGGAAGAGACTAAAGGGCCTACGAGAACAACAGCCTCCTGTAGTGGGTGAACGTGAAACAGAAGCTCAAGGTCAAGAAAAGCATATCATCAAAATCCTGGAAGATTCCCTCACTTGGGTGATCCAAGACAATATGGCAAGGCCGTTTGCAATGACGATTCGTCCTGGAAAGAATGGAGATGAGGAAGGCCAAGAGAGCCAAGAGGAGGAGTTGAAGTTGCATTTCCATTGTCGAGGATTGCCAACTCGATTGAAGGAGATCGGAAAGATGAATCGCAAGATTCGACAGATCAATCGCACTAGGATGAAGAAGGGACCACGAAGTGACCAGGAGAAAGAGAAAGTAGATACAAGAGAAGGAACGAAAAGTGCGTTATTGCAGTGTGCAGATGAAAAGGACGAGTCTTCTTGTGGAGAAGAGCGCAAATCTGCATCTTCATCCAATGTTGCCGATGGGCCTTTTATTTCATCTTCCACTTCTTCATCATCGCCTCCTGCTTTGGGAGCACCGATCCCTCTGGTAAATTGTGTACGATCCCTGTTGCAAAAGTGGGGCCACGGTGTACCGAATTTCGTGCGAGATATTGTTCTTAGAGATCCGACCAGACCGCAATTGGGTTATAACGAAGACATTGTTCCGACAGAAAAGGAGGTAGAAGAGGTGTTGTCGGCGATTGCTGCGTGTGCCAAAGCCAGTAAGCCTGGTGCAGGTCCTAGTGGTTCGTCGAGTACTACTGCTACAGCAGAAGATGATAATCTTCAGAAAGAAGATGCAGACCACAAAGTTGACAAGCGGCCTACTGTGAATGCTGGCAATATTAAAGCCTACGTTGACCAACAAGATGGATTGAGAGTCACTTACGATACGGATACGATGTACGACCTCTTGGAGCACCAGATGGGCGACGACGGTCAAGGAAGCCTTGCCCCTTTCGGTGGCCTCGACATCTCGGTCGACAATATCTATCTGCGCTGGAGCTGCAATATGGGCAAGATCAACGAAAGAACACCATTGGGCGATGGGTTCGAATTTACAGGTTTTTGGTCCGGTCTAGACTTCGGACCGTGGTACCCGGGAGATAAGGATCGCGGAGGCTATCTTTTTCATGGGAGTCAAGTTCTCATAGAACACCACAACGCGGAAGAGAATACATACGCTTACCTTCACTTATGAACAACAACAGAGGTGAACACTGGACAAAGAAAAGCATCATATTAAATTTGCTAAGTCAGAAGTAACTGTTTTAAGGTAGTCATGCTGATGTAATACAACGATTTGGATGTAAGCACTCGAAAACTAAAAATAAGCGAGTTAGTGCTCGAAAACTAAAAATAAGCGAGTTATTGACTGACATAAGAGAGTCTTGCCTACATTCCTCTCCTTTCAGTATCTCCTATCTCGCTTATTTCAAGTAGTTACTCGTTTATTTCTAGTTAAGTACTCGTTTATTTCAGTTTATCGAATATTAGAAATTTTACGTGTAGTCGCTTCGAAAGTCGGAAGCTTCTTTCTAAGGATCGTCGCTGGCGATCCTGGATTGCGGCTCGTTCGTTTCGAAAAAAAGGGAGAACGGATTTTAGGCTTCGTGACGCCGATGGGTAACAGTAACATCCCCTACGCGTTCGGGTGGACAGCAGATAGATTAATCTATTTCACAGACGAACAACTCGTGGGGGTGCGTTGGCTAGACATTTTCAATTTCGCGAAAGCACGAAAAGCATTGGTGTCTACGCCCGATAAAGAAGCAAGCACAACCACAGCACCTTCTGCCGAACAACAAGACTTTTTAGATGCTTTGCATTCAGAATTAGCAGAAAAGATCACTACTGCAGCAAAAGGAGGAGTCTTGGAGCAAGCGGGGATTGACCTTCTGGGGAAGGCGGATGAATATCTGCTATTCGGGCCTTGTCGTGGTAAACCTGTACCTGAGCGTGAAGAGAGTTGTCCTCCTACCGAGCATCAACCTACAGGAACAGGGGTTTCTACAACTGGAACAGCAGGACCAGGCAGTGACGAAGCTTCTCCGAACGAGGTTGTAAGTGGAAGTCCGCTCTTAAAAGATGGCGTCATGAAAGGCTTCAGTCTTTTGCAGGCGATGGGCATGTTCTTGAAGGATAACATCAAAATGCCACCCTGTGGCCCCTGTCCGAATCCAGCCCGTAGCGTCAGTCGGAATATCAATCGCGTCATTGTTAAGGCATCTAGAATTCTTGATATTTTTCACTCTTATTGAGCTGCTGGTGAACCATCAATTTATTTACAAGGGCTTCAAGTTCAAGACCCACCGCCAGCCAAGGGCGTTGTAGTAAATTTAGTTTATCTCCTAGAACTAGAAGGCAGTTGTGAATTACTTGTGAACTTAATATGGTTAAGTATGCTCTACAATGTCGGCGCTCACCAGTGAAGATGCTCGACTTCTCCTTGTCGTGGTAACATGCTCTACTTCTACTTCTAAATTCCAGACGGAAGCAGTCCGGTCCGAACTGCTTATCCCGGCAGACGCCACTGGGTTAAAACTGGGATCTACCACAGGAATGATGAACATCAACTGGCCACCAGAATCTTCGATGAAAACACTATATGGGATTGCATGAAAAAGACGCTGTACGGAATTCGAAGATGCGATAAAGACCCTGTTGTACAATGGTGAATCCGAACATCAGCTTTAGCATTCTTGTTTCTTTGTCTTTCGTCGTGCTTGGTATATCGTTGAAAAATTGTTTTTCCAGTAGTTCGAAAAATCAGATGTCCGCCGGAGATATTTTACATGATTATAAGTACTCCATCAACAATAACAATTTGTAGTCCTACTTCCGCTGGAAAACTTTCCAAGCGAAGATGAAAGATTAAGTGTCTGCATTTGCCGTGAGGTTTGGAGTTGCTAATGTGCTTGACCTTACTGTCTACCACAGATGGCACGAGTTCGAAGTGCATGGCACGCATCTACTTTTAAGAAGCAGGATCCGTTCTTGTCTACGAAATACAACAAGGCAATGAGGGGCAAGATGAGTTGGAGGGATTGACTCTTTGTCGTCGTCGGAACAAATAGGTAAGAAGTGTACAACTGCAAAGAGCGAAAAAGCATGTGGGAGCCGCGAAAAGCGAGTGACTCTGTACTAGGCTACAGTAGCCGATAGTTGTCGCAGCTGTGCACTTCTCGTGATTGGGTAGTCTACTCAACAACTCAATCGACAAGAACAAGAAGAAGATGTCTACAACTACCACCACCACGAGCACGACACTAGGTTCAAGCCCAATACGGCACTCTACTTCGGTATGCGTCACTGGCGCCTCTGGTTTTATTGGGTCTCACATAGTGGAGCAATTGTTACAGAAAGGGTACACAGTGCACGCCACAGTCCGTGATGCCAACGACTTGGAGAAAACACGGCATTTGCGCAGGATGGCGGAGGAATATAGCAGCGGTGAGCAGACAAGGACAACTAGGGCGACCAGTGGAAGCCAGACAGGGACAGCTAGGCCTCGTGGAGAAAGATCAAATTCAAAATTGCGTTTGTTCTCAACTGGTGACATTGCGAGAACCGCAGCAAGACGTGGGGGTGGTAGTATTGTTGAGCAAAATGAAGTCGGCGCTCATCATGGAGGTCAGAACGAACATGAAGAGGAAATAGGAAAAGCTGAACTTGAACAATCTTATTTATCAACAACACTCTCCACGTCCACATCAACCGCATGTGGAGGCACAACGTCTGTTTTTGACGCGGCCTTGGAAGGTTGTAGTGCAGTGATTCATACGGCAACGCCTGTGAAGATTTTTCCTCAAGATGGGAAGCAGGATATTTACGAGCCTGGATTAGCCGGTCTTCGCGAGATTTTGGACGCAGTTAATAGATCCAGGAGAAGGGTTAATAGAATTATGGGTAATATAAATAGCTTGCTATGAATAAGTATCTTCAATATCAAAAAGGAGCAAATTGTTCATGACAGTGTCTTGTCGGTCGTCACCAAAGACCAGAAGGAAAAGGATCGCCTTATCATGATCAGTTGAAGAAGCAATTATCATCAGTAACAGACCCAGTCTCCCTCTGCTCGCTAATCACCACCAACTATTCGTGTTTATCCTAACGAGCAGTATCTCTGCAATTTCGCCTGTGCCTCGTCCTCGGATCTTAGACGAGTCTTGTTGGAGTGACGAAAGTCAACAAGTGTCAGCAAAGAGTTCCTGGGCCTTTTACGATGCATGCAAGACAGCACAAGAAAAGCTATTTTGGCAATGGGTGGAGGCTGAAAATGCCTCTGGGAAGGCAAACGGATCGCTACGTGCAGTTGCAATATGTCCGACGAGTGTAGTGGGTCCAGCTGCGGGGACAGTGGAGACTATAATCGACGCCAGCACTACTTCTAACAACTTCCACTTCGACAATCTAGAAAAAAAGAGATTTCTGAGTGCGACCAACGCTATGTGGCTCGACCTGTTTGCGATTTCAGCGTCGAGCAGAAGACAAGAAGGGTCGTGCAACGAGAACAACATAGCTGAGGAAACTAGAAGGAGTGGGGAAAAACCGGTGAGGCGACTCTCGGATGCCTTGAATGCTGTTACACTCAACAAAGACGGAAAGCTCTCTGCGAGCAACGGTTTCATGACGCTGGTTGACGTGCGTGACTGTGCAGCGATGCATGTGGCAGTCTTGGAGAGGGATGATGCAAGTGGGCGATATCTGTGTGTTGCGGGTTGTGGTAATGAAGAAGGACGAAAAGATGAATGGGTAGAAGGGGCTGAACCTGGAGGTGGAAATGAACCTAAGCGCAGCAGTAAAATTGCAAAAGCCTATCACTGGAGCGAGCTGTTTGCTTCGATGCGGAAGGTTTATCCCGAGATGAGTGAAGTGGAGGCTTGTTGTCGTAGAAATGGAGATAGTGTTGAGGAAGCCGTGGAATTTGACTTGACACGATGTTTAGGGCTGTTGCCAAGGATGCGAGGGGTAGAAGAAATCTTCAGAGATCTGGTGCGAGAGGGACGCAAATGGGATGTGCTGTTGAAGAATTGATCATTGTATTTCTCACAGCGGCAGTGTCAGTGGAGGTCAGAAGAACAGAAGGTCGCTGGTGCAGTATATCATATTTCCGATAGTATTTTTTCGTACGGTCTTGCCTGAAAAAAAAAACCTTCGATTTGTAGCGTGCATGCAAGAAAGGTAGTTGCGCAAGATCTGCAGGAACTCTTGTGGTCACGGGCTAAGACTATGGCTTTACCGGATGGTCTTGGAACATACGAATTGCTTGCAACGAACATACTGCCAGCCTAACTTCCATCGAACACGCATGGTTGCTTCATGATGATGTGCACTCGTCGACGAAGTACTAACACAAGAAGAGCAGGAGCCGACTCTTGTCCTCTTCACGACAATCCTTATTATTTCTTCACTGTAAGTTTTCAGAGCCTCTTTTTTTCGAGATCATATTATCTTACTGAAGCCTGTATTGAATTCGACGAAAAACAGTCATAAAACTGTGTTGTGTATCATGCGGTGGATGGGGCTGGGGATGCGGAGGAACGATGCGGATGATTCGTCTTTCAGGAATAAAAAACGAAGTAGGATCTCCGATAAGCGAATACATCGACGCTACAGCAAATGAAAAAACTACGGCCAAGTAGGTACTAATATCAGCTCGTTAGCGCTGACGAGTGACGCGATGAAGCTGATCATTAATTGCGAAGCCCGCAGTGGGTCACCTTCATCCTCCGACGCGCCTGCGCTTGGTATTGGTGCTCTCCGTCGAGTTCTCGGGACGCTTTAGAGAGCAAGACGAGGCCAAAAAATCGGCAACATTCAGCTTGTTCTGACCCGCAGCCGCAGTCATCTTCTCGCCCATTCCTTTTTGGATAGCAGCCTTCTTCTCTCGTTGCTTCTCCACCATCCAAGCCTCCACAGTTTCGCACTTACTTCTGCCATCCTCTGAGTGTGATCTGCTCGGCGGCGAATCTCGCAAGGCTGCGACCATTTTCATCAGGTAAACCGTAGAGAAGCGCGAGCCCAGCCTGCAAACGCGATCGAAGGCCTGCGACTCGTCGGCCTCATTCCAAAACGGATGAAGCAAGACTACGCAGTCCGCGGCGGTCAAAGTAAGCGCAAATTAGAGGCGTACGTGGAACGTCAAAGGGAGTGCTAAAGTTAGTGCTCTTGTATTTGCATGGCAGAGAAGCTCGCTTAGGTTAGCGATAGTCCAACTCTTTGTTCTTGTTTTCTTCTTTGTAAAATGGTGTAACTTCGAGTTCGAGATACGATCCTGGTAGATGCTTCTATATTCTACTTTCTTTCTTGTTTTCTAATACTGCTACATCTAGCACATCAGTCAAGTACTGGGCTACTACATCTACGACACTCATAGCCAAACGCTCCAGCCGTCCTCGTTGCGAAAAGCACCAGGGGGCCAGCGTTTTCTTGTTGGAAGTTCTTGACCACGTTTTTTCGCTCTTTGATGGACAGGCTTCCATCTAGAGTCGCGCACTGATCGTCAATATCCTCGGACGGGAACAGCGCAGCTTGCATAGCCTTTATCTGGTCGCGCCACTCGCTGAAAATAATGACTTTGCCGTCCCTGGAGCCAAGATCGTTTTTACCAAGTACGCTGGCGGTACTAGGCTGAGTCGACGAGCCGTCTGTCAAAGATGAGCGGAGCTTCATGCGCTCTCCGAACTTTGCGTGGAGTAGCTCGGCCACGGTACGCGTTTTAGCATCCACGACTATATCGACATCTTCTGCAGCTTCGTCTTCTGCAGCTTCGTCCGCAGCAGCCGATGGACCACTATTGCTTCTACGGCGACCTCGGCTTTTCTTCTCTTCGTACGCTTTCAGTTGTCCTGCATAGTCACTAGGTCGCTTCTTGATCTTTTTCTTGTCCAGTGGGTGCCGGCACTCCGGACAAGTGTGCTGGGTGTACTTTGTCAAGATGCAGTCCGAACAAAAAACGTGCCCGCACTCTGTCACCGCCGGGCAACGGGTCTCGTCATCAAATGCTTCCAGGCAGATGGGGCATTCCTCTCTATCTGCAAAAAGTTCCAGCCAGAATCGTTCTCGTTGACCGAATTTCACAAAGATGTCTTCTACCTGGTCTAGATCTATTGCTTCGTCGGGTGTGTCTCGCAAGTACTGCAGGAGCTCGGGGGGCAGCATTTTTTCGCTCTGGCACACCTGCCGAAGCCGCTGCAGCATGGTCATTTGGTTCCCAAGGTGCGAAGGACCAGCTACAGCAGATGTTGAGTCAGGAGACCTGTGTTTGATTTGATTTCTCAATAGGTACTATGGTGAGGATCAAGAGGGAGATGATGGTGACTATCTGCTTCACTCCGTTTTTGTTGCCATCATGTTGTGATGTCTGTTTACGTAGTACATCAAGTTAGTAGCGCTTGGTGACGGTGTGTCTCGAGCAGACTTCTCCTGCAACATACAGTAGATAGAATAACATTTTTAGCCGAAGAGTGTAAAGAATTGACTTTCACGAACTTGATCATGATGCTGAGAAGCTCACAGCATTGTTCGCCACTTCCTAAGAGGTCATAGCTAAATAAATGATTACACTCGGCTCTTCGCCTTCTTTTCCGCCTCGCATCGTTTGCTTCCATCTCGGGCTAAAGCGAGGAGCTTCCTGTAGGCGCTCTCCTGCTGCTCGTCCATCGGTACCCGACAAGTCATAACGACCTTCTCAAATCCGCAAAGTTTGACTTTTTGTCCGTTTCTTGTGATCTCCTGGTCCTTTTTTCGGCGCAGCATGATCAACTGTAGAAGCTTGGCCAACGCATCGATCGCATGTTGCTGCTGAGTTCGGGCCGTGATGGTACGACCAAGCAGCCTGTGGAACCAATCGTAGTCATCTAGAGGCTTGAGCCGCAGGAAACGGAGAATGCCGAAGATTTCTTCCACTTTGTTTCGCATGGGAGTGCCACTGACGGCCCACTTGCAAGTCGCGTCTGTTAGAATTTCCATCAGTAACAGTACAAGTTGCAATTGCCACCTCGTCTGGGTCGTGGTTTCATCGAGCATCATAAAGTAGCCTGTCCTCCCTTTGAAATGCTTCACCAATGGAGGATGAGAATACTCTTGAAACCACACTGACTCTGAGACTTAGTAGTGAGCAGTAGTCAATAAAATGCTGCTACTCTTGAAACCACACTGACTCTGAGACTTAGTAGTGAGCAGTAGTCAATAAAAGGTGGAAGCAATGCGAGTTGTAGTCAGAAGTTTAGCCTTAAGTTTAAGTTGCCGATGGTCTTTGAGATGCTTGTGGTGCGGTTTCCGAGCTTGTGCGCCTCGTCGAGGATTACTCGGTGAGGCTTGTTCCGCTCCTTGGCTAGGAACTGTTGGAGGTCATCCCGATGAGCGTACGTTTCGTATGTCGTGAGAATGATGGAGTTCTTGCGATATTTGCGCCCATCTCTAGGCGCTTTCTTGTTGTCGTGCTCGATAAAGAGTTCAAACTTCGGCTTTGCTGCGCCACAGGATAGTCGCTCACTCACTTCTTCCTCCCACGTCGACAGCATGTTCTTCTGCACCACAATGACGGTAAGACGGCCACTCTTCTCTTCGTCCTGACTCGCGACGAGAGCTAGCAACGTCAAGGTTTTTCCCAGCCCGTGTGTTAGAGTGTGTATCATGTGAAGAGTGTCACCACAACCAAGTATAAGCATGAGAACAAGGAGAAGCCACTTGTTCCAAGCGAGGACGCGATCAGCTACTACTCATCCACCGCGCTAGAATCTACACTCACTTGAGAACCCCACTGAAGACATTGCGAGCAGCCTTAACATATCGTCCGCGAATATGCCACCTTTTGGCAGCTCCGCACGCTGGACGTTGAGACTCTCGAGGACCCGTCCCCACTTTGCATTTTCTTCAGCGCTTCCAGCTTCTTTGCCTTTCATCCAATGAACCGCTTTGCGCTGGTGCTCGTAGAGCCTAATACCGGGAAGCAGGTCTTGTGGGATATCTTCGTAAGGCATGCTTTCGTAGTCCACGCTGGGACGAAAAAATTTGCCTAGCAGGTCTTGCATGTTCTCCTTTGTTGATCTGGAATGGTGATCCTGCTCAATTTTTACCTGCGGCGCTCTAGCACCACTTTGTGGTTGCGCCTGTGGTTGGTGATGTTGTTCATCTTGCTCTGCAGGTCGTTTTACTCGACTACTACTGCTGGCACCAGCATAGTCAAATCCCCGCATAACACCAGCAGAAGGAATGTGGGCTGCTACGTTGCCTCCCGTGCTGCGGTCTTGAAGATCATGTCTCTGTGCGCTCTGATGGCGAAGAGTGTCGCCATTTCTGCTTGTCGTGACGACTCGCTGTGTGCTACTGCTCGAAGATTCTTGCATTCTTATACGTCGTAGGATATTTTCGAAAGGTTCATCATCGTGCCAAACGTCTTCAGCTGGCGGATGTTGAGCTAAACTTAGAGTGTACAAGAACGGACTCTGAAGTCCATCCTACACTCAGGAGACGCATATAATTCGAATCTTCAGTTAGATTTATATGTTTGATTTTTTCTTATTCTTTGTTATTGTTTGGAACGAACAACTTTAGTTTAAAGCTCTTGATTGAATTTGAAGCTCCTGATCAGCAGCAGGACGAAGGACTGGTTAGTGGGTAAAAGTGAGGCCTTAACAAACGAGGAAACTGCCGAGGCACGGGCGCAGGAATGTTCTGCCTAGCCGAAGACGATGATGAACTGCTACCACCCCTACCGGCACCGGAGGAAAAATCAGTTCTACCGCTGCCTTCATCTCCAAATGAAGAGAAAGACCTGCTGGTCACTGGCTGCTCGACTTGTTGCTCGTCGTCGTCATCGTTCTCTTGACTGCTTTCATCTTCAATTTCATCTACTACTTCTGGAAAATGATGGAGGCTTATTACGTCTTGACGCTGTGGTTGTGTTCCGGGCGACGCAGAAGATGACTCCTCCGCATCTGCTTGGCTGGAACGTGGTTCGCGCACAGGCTCTTCGCCATTTTGCGTCACAAAATCAGGAATCGGCTTTTTCGAAGTCGACACACTACAGCCACAGTACTTGCGCCATGCTTTCAACCCCAGCTCAGAAACGCGGACGCAGTTCATTGATGCGGCAGCAGGGACAAGCACCATAGTACTACTAGAACTAGAAGGTGAACAAGATGAAGTTGAAGCTGTTGGCAGTACACAGTCAAGCTGAGCAAATTGGCATTTTGTTTGACTAATTTTGGTCACCAACTGCCGGATCTTATTCACCGTTTCTCGGTTCTTTCGGCGGCCTTGGCGAGTGGAGAGGTCGTCCTCCGCTGTGTAGAAAACTCAGATTAGATGATAGTGCTGATAGTGATACTACTACTACTTAGAAGAAATAGAAGAGGTCTTGACTGCTCGGACTCAAACATTCATCGCCTGTGTGTAGTAAAAAGAATAAGATACTTTTTCCTCTTGTCCTAATTCATCCTATGTTGAGTGGAATTAACGGTGCACTTTTACAAGTGGGAACCTTAACTGGATCAGCACTGGCAAATTGGCCGTCTTGAGAACGTCATCGCCAGGCCAACGCTTCCGAACTTGCGCCTCGAGTCGGATTCCGGGAATGTCCCCAAGACTTTGTAGTTCGCTGTTGATTTCCTTCGGGAAGTTTCCTACCTTCTCACCGGCACTATTTTCACCTTCTTTCCCGCGCAAAATAATCAGATCGCCATCCCTTGCGAGGTCGTCACGCCCAGTCTTCTCACGCTGAGCTTTTGCGCCACAGAAGATTAGACTTTCACAACTATGACTATAAGTATATCTGAACTTCCAACTTTTATGCAAAAAGCATGTCTAACATAACAACTGAGTGTAGAACTGGGCGAACCAGCATTCTTCGTCCTGGTCCTCGTCCGTTTCTGTCGCAAAAGGAGCCGTTAACTCGAAAATAGATGAAGTGTTTGATACAACAGAACAACTTTGGGCTCTTTGATGTTGTAGTACTGGTGCTAGTACCATAGTAGAAGATGTTTGATGTGATACTGGTGGTACTGGTGATGCGAGGGTTGGAGGAGCTGTTGCTCCCGCCGTGGTTGCAGGAGCAGGACTGGACGAAGACATCAAGCTGGAAGGTGTTTGGGTCGGAGGATATTTACTAAATGCTCCTGCGACGGTGACCATGCCAGGGCCACCTGCAACTTGTCCCGTTACCGTTCCACCACTTACAGCTTGCCCGCGATTCCTGTTGATCTGTGCTAGGGCTCTGTCAACCTTTTGCTTAATTCTGTCAACAATGGGTCGTTGCTTTTCTGTAATTCGACTCGGATCGCGATCAAAGTTGCTTTTGACAAACTGGTTGCGTTCCCAGTCGCTTATGTATTTTTTCTCGAGCGCCCAGTCAGCCTCTGCTTCGGTGCAACCGAAGATAGGAGACCTTGTTGCGCCTGGCTGGAAAGGTGGAAAATCTACCAGTGGTGCACCAATTGCTTGAAGTTGAGGTGCTTTGTGGTAGTACGGATGCGGCTGATGAGCAAGGGCAGCAGCTGCAGCTGCACCAATCGCGGGTGGCGCTGCTTTGTGATATGGATTCCCTGAAAGTGGAGCAACGGAAGCGGGCTTCGCCTGGTGGTACGGATTTGATGCTGGAGCAACAGGAGCAGAAGCTCTTTGCCCCTGTCCCTGCGGTTGCTGTTGATGATTCTGGTGATGTCCAACACCACTTATAAAAGTAGACGCCCCGCCTGGGCCTGCTGTTGTTGTAGTATTATTTGATGTCGCGTTGAACAGGTTGCTCACAGGAAATAGTGGAGTGTAGTCCTGACGCAAGGTTCTGCTATGATCAAATGGAGCTGCTGCGGACGAGCCAGGGACACTAGAACTAGTGCTTCCGCTAGTACCTGTTCCAGGCACCACAGGATGATTTGTCGCGTTGTGTATCATGGACGCGGGCGATTTAAACATCACGGTTTGCGGCGGATGTCTCTGCAGACCTGCACTTTCGTGGTGAGAACCGCTAAAAGTGTTGCTGCTGCTAGTGCTCGAGTTGTTTACGACATTAAGAGAGGCTGCTCCCTGGCTGCCCTGTTGAGAAAACTGACTGCCACTGTTAGGAATCTGGAGTGGAGCGCCAAATGAGCCTGAAAACCCGACAGGAGCAGTGCCAGTACTGTGTGTGCTTGTTCGGTGGTCATCTTGTTTAGTTTGCAAGTTCTGTTGTAGGTGTGGATGTGGTTGAACTACTTGAGAAAAGTTCTGAGACGTGGATGAAAACCGGCACGGAAGCGAAGGATTCCTTTGCTGTTGACCAGAACCAGCGATGTTCATATTGTTCCTCACACTTGGTTGGCTATTCTCCTGGCTAAGCTGCAGTGCAGGTTGGCTAAACTGCAACCCAGTGCCGACAGAAGCTTGTGGTTGGGTCTGTTGGGTCTGCGAATGACAGTGTTGTTGAGACGCAGCGCCGCCAAAGCCATACGGAATATCTGTGGGCTGCGGGGTTCGAAAACCGCCAGGACCTATGTTAAAAGTACTCGAATCTTGAGAGTTTGGGGGTAGAGGTTGCGACGCAAGTCTTTGCGCAACAGCAACAGATTGTGCCTCCGATCGCAGAGCAGGGTGGTTGACATCAGGCTGGCGGCCAAAGCCTCCCGCTGCAGCCCCAAAAGCTGACATGTTGTTACTAGATGACAGAACTGCATGTGCCTGAACCTGTGCCGCGCTAGTGGATGTAACATTGTTGAAGTTCGTGGCAGCTGACTGGTGTTGTTGTTGCTGCTGCCCTGTCATAGTAGACTGCTGGTTTCGCGCATCTCTTGTAGAGATGAATGGAGCGAAGTTGTTCGACGAAGCAGCAGGAGTGGAACCCCCAATCAGCTGATTCCGCTGTTCACAAAAACCGGAGCTGCCTGCGCTCCCAGATGAAAGAGTGCCACTTCTACTGCCAATGGCAACAGGATTTGGTGTAGGGTTACCATTACCATTACTCCACATGCATGAGCCCCCTGAAGTTCCACCGAGACCAGCTGCACTACTTGTTGACGCAGTAGAGTTATTCGTAAAAATCGTAGTTGTCCTTGTCGCCAGGGGTGGAGCGGCATAATTCATATGCCATCCAGTTGTTGCTCCTGCAGTTCCAAAACTAGAAGACGCGCTTCCAGTAACTGCATAGGGGTTCAAGCCGTCAAGGCCGAATCCAGTTCCAGCAGGAGAAGCAGCTGAACCATTTGCAAGAACTGCATATGGATTCCTCGCAGCGAAATTTGCGTCGCCCTGCGTTGGCTGCTGGAATGCAGACGAGGACTCTTGATTGTTGAAATGCATCATCAAACCCTGTTCCAAATTCGGAACATGGTGCTGTTCGTTGTTTTCGCCTTGACCACCACCACCCCCACTAGAAAATAAACCAGTGTTCCAGCCATGTTCTCCACTACCGAAGGGTTGCGACATGGTGGTTGATCTTAAATTATGATGTCAATTTTAAAGATGTCAGTTGTTACAGTTAGTATTAGTACTGCTCAACACAATTTTCATATCGTCCTCCGAAAAGCTTTCAAGTTGAAGTTGATGACATCCTTATACATAGTTTGTGACATTGACTTTTTCAACTTCATAGCGACACGAGTTCTTTACTTGATGAAATAAAAGCTCAAGCTGCTTGCTGTAGTTTTGTGTATTTGTACTGACGTACACCTTGTGGGGTTAGAATCTAGACAGGTTAGTGTAGGCCTACTAGGCACTATATTTCTCGTATGATAAAGCTTCACACCGATTTTCGCTAAGGAACGATTACCAGAGGTTTGACATTTGCAATGGGGGAACTTCTCATGAGCATTCTTTTCAAGGCGCGCTGCTTTGATTCATCCTCTGTTGATGTTGTGACTCATTTTTTGTGACGTACTTTCTTGGTCGAAAGATGTACCAAGGGTAAAGACACACGTTGAAGATGGCCGATGTGCAGTCCTGACCTATTTCATCTGATTGAGCCCTCTAAAAACTACATAGAAAATAACGCAGAAATACTCTGTCTCATCATGTTCATGTGAATGGCAATGCGTACTTGTTCATGACAAAAATTTAGGGACAGTAATATGGCTTTTGTCTTTCACAAACAAAGGAGGAAACCAAGAATTTGAATTTCTCTGAGTACTCAAGATGCATAGCGACCTTAACTTTTGGTGCTGCTAATCAAAATCAAGGTGCTAACCAAAGAGATAAAAACATGAAAGATAGATATTATTTTATGCAAGAAGATACGATAGTAGTATGAAAGATGCAAGATGAATTTAAGATTTGTAGGACCGTGTCTGATAGCACCCTCTACTAAGAACTCTTAAGTACTCGTAGAAATATTCTCAAGAATGAATCAATGATCGCGTGAAATGCTGTCTTTGCAATGCAGTCGGCACGTCAGCAACTGCTGGTCGGCGTTACTTTCACCTCCTGCTATCGTTCTTGAGTGCCTTCAACATGTTCATCGAGCCCGAATTTCTTGACGGGAAAAAATGATCTCGCTGTTTGCGTACTTGTGCTCCTCCTACATAAAGACCCACTTGAATACCCTAACAAGTGGATCTTAATGTAGGAAGAGCGAGTTGTAACAAACGCAACAAGTAACCGAATGAGAATGTCTGCGACTGCGATGATTCTCTACTTCTAGGCTTCTACTTACTCGGTTATAATTTCATGTCCGGTTTTATATGGTCTGAGATCATTTTTCATCTTGTTCGTAGCCATACCATTTCCATGCTGTCTGCTGGCTCCTTGTTTTTTATGTTTATCATTTGTTGTTGCTCCTAACTTATAATGACCAGATTCTTGTTCTTGATCTGAAGCTGTGCCATCCATCCAACGACCATAGTGATTGTTGTAGTTCTCCTGCCTCTCGCACCATCTTACTGGCCACGACTGTTGATCTGAAGCTGTGTCATCCTTCTATCGTCCATCTTACTGAGCATTGATCTGAAGTTGTGCCATGGCCTGTCGCAGATTTTCCACGGTTTCGTCTGCCCTTGAGTGCGCCAACTCCGATAAGTCAGCCTCACGACCCGCCCACATCTCGAGCTCCTCACATCCTTCGTACAATAACTCCGATAATTCGGAAGAATGAAAGTGGCAAAGTAGAGAGGAATCTAAAAAACATACCTACATAGTATCAGCCCGTACTCATTATCTATAGATACAATATCCTTCCCATAAAGTGGAGAAACGTCCAATAGGGTTTGCCCGCCGCACCTTCCTCCGCGGCCATGGCCACTCTTAGGATTAGAACTAAGAGAAATCCATTGTGAGAAGCATCCGAGGACCTTTTTTCCTCTACTTGAAAACGGTCTCAGGGTGCCTGTGAAGATGGGTTTCTTCTAGTCTTAATAGGAGGCTGACCTCTTCTTTCCACTTCTTTCGCGTGGTTGCAACGATCGCTGTTTTCGCACTCCTCGGAGTCTGAGTCGCGGCTTGACCGTCTACGACAACAAGGAAAGCAACACTTCGAGGACTTGCTGCTTTTGTTGTTACAACACCTACCACTTCGCCCTTGCTCTACTTGTGTTTGCACTTCGCTTTCATGATTCTTAGAAGTGCAAAAAATAAAAATGGAGTCGATCAGTTGTAATAAAATCTACACATACAACATAACAGCCTGTCACCGGTCTACTATGCCTGAGCAGTTCTAACAACTAATTCAACGCGCCAAATGATCCTTAACACCAGTATCCGTCTCAGCTTGTTTACGTCGACGACAACAACCGGCACGCCATGGACAGCACAAACTAGCGAGACAGCACGAGCCTTTCGATCCTCCGCAACAGCAATTAGACATCCAACATCTACTTGTTGAGACCCATTTCCTTTAAACTGTAAATGATGGGTAGTGATCGGATCAAGCTTTTGACGTTTCTTGTTTTTAGCTCTCCTCTTATTCTTGTTTTTTCTAGTTGAACACGTATTACTTGTTTTTAGTGCTCTTATTCAGTGTTACTAGCGCTTAAAGGAGAAAGCCTTAAAGGAAGGTACACCACAGGCGCAGCATCCACAGGCATTAGCCCCCTGCGCGTCTCCACAAGCAGGCAGACAAAATATGAGCCGCAGAATCGCAAGAACCACGTTGCAAACTTGAGTCCTTGTTTTCACTTGCCTGCACCGCTGAGCAGCGAGGTCCAGCAAAAAACTGTTACCCTCACTCATCTCTTCCGCCTCTTCCAAGGCGAGAACATTATCTGCTTGTTGTCCACTAGCCAACTGCGAGGAACCTGCGAAGAAACGACCGAGTTCTATTTAGAGTTCTTCGCACTAATCATCGCGAGGTCCACGTCCACCTCCATCCTGGGAGGTGCCGTTTGATGCCCTTGAAGAGGACTCTCAGGATGTCTCTCAAGATTGATGGATTAGGGTTTAGGGAAGGGGGCTTAATCTATGTCTCCTTCAGGGGCCGGATCCGGAAGGATGTGCTGATCGATGCAGACTGACGACGACGCAACGGAGGAACCCGTGGGTGTGCGCGGCGCCGGCTTGCCATGGAGATTAGAAGAGAGGCGTCTTTCTTCTACTTCATGTCTTTCTGTTTCTTCTTCTTGTTGGTATAGTGACTCATAGTTACTTCCAGTGCTTGTTCATGATTTACTAGATGAAGATATCCAGCATCTTTAAGCAAATTGTGTGAGCAATGGACGACGCCGAAGCGCGTGCGCCATCTACTCGTGCTGTCAAACAAAAACCGTGACGTTCATAAACATAGTACTTGCGCCCCCACTGAAAACAGAAGTACTGCTCGCCCTACTACCTGTTCGAGACAACTCAGCTCCAAAATGCGGCGTCACTGTAGAAGCGGCGCCTCTCGTCGTGGTGGAGCGGGCCCGACCATGTAAAAGTGGTGCTCCTGATGTCTGTTCTTGTTTGCCTCCAGAGGTATTTTCGTGTTGGATTCCTTGAAAGTGCTCTCTTCGTCTTTGCAGCATCTCTGCGCGAAGGGAATCTTCGTCGCCTTCTTCTATTAGGGCTCACCCTTATTCATCCTGAGGACCATCCTGAATCCGTTTTCCCCTTGAAAACGTCTCTCTCCCTCTCCTAGGATGCCGTGCTTCTCTGAAGTAGATGCACCTCCACTATAGGGGAAGCCTTAACTCCAACAGGGTTTCTAGCAGGGTTTCCTGGCAACTACGGCTACGGGCTTCTGACGCAAGAGATAACAATAATCGGAAATCTCGTTTTACCTCGTCTGCTAACGTGTCAGATTATGAAGCAGGTGATGAAGTAGTAAAGATCTTCTTGATCTTCCTGAATGATAAAGTTGAGAAGTTCTTCGTTTTCTACTAGAGTCAGAGATTATTGATCTTGAGTTCCTTCTTCTCGAAAGTAGTAGGTACTTGAACTTCAACTTGTTTTTCATCGGATTCGTGTATTTTTGCCACTACTTGTTCTACATTTTATTTATACCATAGATCTACACTACAGAAAGGGTCCAAGACCCTTGTTCATAAGTGCGCAGTGAGCAACGCTGCTAGCGATTCTGCCTGTCCTCGAAACGTTTCTAGTTGTGCCAGTGCCGCACTCCGACTCTTCCTCTGTAAGCGCAAAAGAGCCGTGCTAGGGCCCATGTTGGAACAAGGTTCCTCGTGGCCTAAATCTAAGTGGTCCTGCTCGTCCTCCTTGATACCCCCACCTCCAATATTAGACCTCGACCTAAAAACCTGGTCCATCTTGAGATTCCTCTTGAGAAGCCTCTCCAGAAGGATGCTTCTCATTCTCAAAATGCACTGAAGGAAGCCTTAACAACCATAGGCTCCTCTTGGCTTTGGCTTGTGACCAACGCTCCAGCAGAATACACCAAAGGCCCTCCAGAGGAGGAAGAGGAAGACCGCTCGGGGGCTGCATGAGATGTTAAACCTATCATGTACATTGTTGGATGATCAAGACGAGCGATGCCTTGCCTAAGCATGTACCTTCCTTACAAGATAATGAGAAGTACACTTGCGTGGTAAGCACAATGGGGATATAGGTTCATCTTATACTTTCATGTTGAATATTGATTTTGATAGGGAGTACGTAAAGGTATTCTATTTAAGTTTAACAGACTTAGAAATGTTGTAAATGTTAATGTACTTCCAGCAGCCTCTGCTGCGCCTTTTGCTCCTGACCCAACTCTACCAAGCCTCCTTTCTTCTAGTGCAAGTGCCGTTGCCGAAGAAGCTGCACTACCTATGTCAGATCTTGTGTATCTAAGTCGCAAAGCACTTTTTGGTGACAAACGGTTCTGGCCACGGCTTTGCTGCAATTGTTTACGGCTGCGCCTCAACTCCCTTACATGTCGCAAATCGTCAAAATGGCTCCTCCGCATTTTGCCAGTGTCGTCCTCGTTCCTCCCTAAGGTTAGAAGAGAAAGAGTGCTTTGAAGAACAAGATATTTCATTGTAGGTGGATTATTGTGCTGACTGTGTTGACTGTCAGAGACAGTCACAGCCACATAACAAGCCTAAGATACTTACTTGTCTTCTATTCGAATGATTCGTCGACAACGACTCGCACGCCCTTGTAAACAAGTTGTTGTACTTTCAACATCACATTAAGATTTATTACATGAGCATTGAACAAGAAAAAGAATTTATCTTCAATAACATGTGAACATAATCTCAAAGACGCGCCAGCCCCGGCTCCAACAGACAGTTTCGATTTGGTACGCGCAAGAAAGAGTGCACTCCTTCCGCCGAACAGGCTCTTCCCCGAAGCATTCTTGTTGTTGTTACTCTGATGTGGTCCTGTCGAACTCGAAGCACCTCCTGCTCTATGTGTCCTCTTGGTACTCTTAGAGGTAGGTTTTTGGTGCTTGCTTACCCCGCTTTTTATGCCTTTCTCCCTTAGGAGAGGCATAAAAAGCGGTAAGAAAAGCACCTTTAACCTACCCTTAATACTCCTGTCACCTGCAGCTAAATCACGACCTCCTGATTCATTGTGTCGCCCGTCGCGACTACCTCCGTCTGCAGCTACTACAACATTATCAAACTCACCAGCCGTGTACACAACGGCCGTTCGAAACGGAGATCTGGAACTGCCATCCTCTTGTTCTCCAAAGACGTGAGTTGTCGTGGCCACAGTGGGCTCCGTCGGCTGGTGCGAGCCTGTAGGTCCTGCACACCATTCACCAGGACGCCACGCACCACACCCAGCTCCGCCTGCCTCCGCGTCCGCGTCCGAAGTACCTCCACTTTCGACCACGTCTGGGCCACCTGTACTCGTGCAACTTCTTGGCTCTTATGATTAGATGTAGATGCTTTAGCCATTCGTCCCAGTTTTACGCTGAAAATAAGGAATCCAGATCTTCGTCCACAGCCTCCACACTGACAGCCACGTACTACAAGAACTATTCGAGAAACTGACTTATATAATTTTCCAGACATGACTTTGACTTACATCAGTGTCAGTCTCTGTCTCAGTTTCAGTGGGCAGTAAGTAGTACTTATAATACTAGCACACTAGAAGTGCGACCACTGCCACTCCACTCTCTTAATGTTGTGGTTCGCCCTCGCCCTTGACTGTCGCTCGGTTGCTTCCAGTTGCCCCCATCGTGGATGCACTGGATGCGGCTGTGCTTGGCGCACTGCAAACGAGTTGCTGCAGAGCTTGCTGCGCGAAATATTCACCTGTGCGCACGTCTTCGTCCTCCTCGAGAAGAAAGGCGTCGAACCAGCCACGCGAGCCATCTCTCCATAGCATTTAGAATATGATTATGAAGACAGATGATCATGCGGCATGGATGAGGAGCATGACTTCTCTTCATGCCCTTCTCCTTTCATGTAGTTGTTCTTGCGTTACTACTTCTTCACCAAGAACCACGAGACTTTTTTCTCTTAGATTGGTAGTACTGATAGATACTTACACCTCGTGAGTATGGACTAAACGAGCAGAATATAGTTGACTTCGAAAAGCTACAAACTAGACTGTACTACTAGTCCTAGTTTTATAGTGTTTTTGCTCGTCCAGGAGCATAAGTTTTGATTTGATAGCGCAAGATCTTGAGTCGATCCACCTTCTTGCGTAGAGCCGCGAACTGTTCCTCGAGTAGTGCTGCCTTAGGGTCTGTCCATAGCAGAGCCGCTCGGATGAACCAGAAGAGGAAAACATGAAGGAGAAGTAGAAAAATACACTCACACTTAGGATGCGGGTCGCTTTCTCGTTGAAAGTGAGCACCTTAACCTTTTTCAGTGCGAGTGTATCTGTTCTTCTCGTAAAAGATGACGGGTAGGTAGACTCCAAGTTTCACCACTCCATGAGCAAAAGCACCAGTTCCGACGCACCCGGCTTGACCAAGCCAGTAATTAGAGCTCACCATTAACATAACCTGTCTATCTTGAGTTCAGTTGAAAGAGCATCCTCATGATTCTGGGACCTTTCACTTTCCCCTTCAAGGGAAAGATGAACACTCTTTCTCTTACTGTTGCTCTTACTTACTTACTAGTAAGTAATTTCGAATGCTACAACATTCCTTTTGAGGATGGATATGGATTCAAGGATCAAGTCTTAAAGTAAGTGACGAGAATACCGGAAAAGAGAGGGAAACCTTGGCCGCGCACCACGTCATTCTTCAAGATCTGGCACATTTGGCCCCAGCGTTGCTCGGTCTGGATCTGCTGGTACATGTCAACCTCAGATTGACCATATTTTTTGTGATTCTTGTCGTCCATGAGGCCTGCTCTCTTTTTGTTCTCCACTCTATGTTGGTGAGGAGCTTCAACTTGTGGATGATGTGCCACCTCTGTAGAAGTTGGACCCTCAACAACATGTTCTTGGTCGTCATGCGCTCCTTTGCGTAGTACAACAGATAGTTGTTGACCTTGATTTTGTCTTTGTCCTTGTTCTTGAGATTGATCTGATTGATCTCTGCATGCACGTACTCTTCTACGACAATCCACAGTAGGTGCTCCTTGGCTCTGGTGACTTAGAGCGGTCGCAAAATCCTCTTGGTCCTGGTGCTCCACGGCTACTTGCTGTGCTGGCGTCGTTGCGCTGCCTCGGCCGCGAGTCCTCCCTGAAGCCAATGTAATCCCCGATGCGGCACAGCGTGCGCCTAAGATTAGAAGAAATCTGATTTGTGATAAATAGAAGAGCGCTGATCTTCTGTGATAGACTCACTCGCACGCGGTTCTTCTCTTTCTTCTACAACTCAATGCGTACAACTCACAAGAACTACCAACAGTAGAAATTATCCACTCTACTCGGTTCTTCTATGTGCGGTTCTGACAAGGCAGGAGCACTAGCTAAGGATCTTTAATTCACAGTCTTAGTCTGACTGCTCTCAATTGGAGGCTGCAATCTGCCAATTTATCGAAAATGATTCTTAACAACAGTGCTACGATGGGACCACAGCAGTTTCCTCCTCGCTCATTCGCCACCCCATGACACAAACCGGACACGCCGTAAGGTATTTCCTCTACTCCCTGATGTGCATCTACTTGCGAGGTTGTTGTAACAGCAGCACTAGACGGCTCATCGTCCTCGTCTTCGACAGTTGGTTCTGTAGCCTCTGTACCATCCGCATCAAGCGTTGCTAGTACTACATGGTCGTGGTCTTCTACATTTGGTCCGGACGAGGGGCCTCCTGTCAGATACGAAGCTCGTCCATATGCGGGCGTTATTTCTCCGGTAAAGAATCCTCCAAATAGAACTAGAAGCAGCGTGGCTGTGGTGGTTGTTCCTAGAACAGCTTTTGGTACTAGTAGGATGGTCCGTGATCCACCAACCAAACAAGACACTGCAAGATGACCTGTTGTAGTTCGTGCTTCTCTTCCCATCGTCGCTGAAGTCGTAGCTCGTAAGAACCAGATGAGGCGTAGTCGTAGCTCGTAAGAACCAGATGAGGCGTAGTCGTAGCTCGTAAGAACCAGATGAGGCGTCTTCTTGAAGAGAACGAAGGGTTTATTTCAGCAGGTTAAACAAGAAAGTCGTGTAGGAGAGTGAGTTGTCCTCGCCCAACTGAGGAGCTCAAGCAAAAATGAAACCCTTGTATTGCCTTGTAGCGGGCATAGTTCTTGTTCTTCACAAAACCTAGCTAGTACACTACCTAGTTACAATTACAAAAAGAAGTACTTATATATAATGCTTAAAAAAATGTTGTAACAAAAATACTTACAGGAAAGAATGGCCGATTCATTGAAGCAGACCGTCTCCAAATCATGCCAGGATCTGCTCACGGATCAGCACTAAAATGATCAACTTCTAGGATTCTTCACTCTTGCAGTCACTGGGTCCAGCGCCCGGGGTGAATAAAGATTCTCTCTACTCGACGACAGGTCATTGACTCCTGCTTCAATATTCGCAACTTTCTCGTCACTCAGCGCTTCTGACAATTCCTTTTTCTGCACTGGCGTGGCTTGCCCGCCTTCTCACGACATCAACTCCATTTTGAGAACCGATCAGTCACCAGCATACGAGATTTTCTCAAGGGCATTCTAGTACACTCTCAAGATCATTGTCATTCTGTCATGAACCCCTCGGTCTAGTACTTCGAACCGCCGAGCTTTGGTACCTAGCTACATCTTATTGCAGGCGTGTTTTGAAATTTCGGATCACCATTTCCATTGGCGAAACAGTTCTTCTTTTTAGGTAGTTTGTCTTTGAGTCTGCTGCTGAATGCAGCGAGTTATTTGCTGACGATGTTAGTTGGTTCGGATTGGACCTACGACTTCCCTGAGTCTCTTCTGAGTTCTACGAATTTCTCTGATGTTGAAAGCAGAGAGATACTAGAGGACTTTGTTGTAGAAAAACACATCCGATGTTGCTGGGAAAGGCTGGATGCGACCACGCAAGTCATCTGGAACTAGGAAGGCGTTCGTAGAACCTGGCGGAAAAATACGGAACTCGTGCTTCCTCCACTTATCGTAGTAGGCAGGTAGAAATTCAAGTAGACATAAAACTTGGATAAAGGCGATTACGTGCTGGAGACCGAGACGGAGACGAGGGCAGAGAAGAAAATCAAGGTTGTTTTCGTTATTGATAAGCGTCCGATAAAGATGATTTTCTTGCTTACTTCGTGGTCTTATCGCTCGAAGCCTCGCAGTCCTTGTTGTAGTAGTGATTGATGCAGCCGTTCTTCATTCATTCATTGGTACTAGTTCTTGATGCAGTTCTAGCACTTCTAGTTCTAGTATTTTTTTTGCCTCCGTGCGAAAGCGTCCTCCATCTTGATGATGAAGATGACATTTAAGAACATGGACGAGGACAGACGCCCATGGACATAGAGGACCAGAACGACGACTTACTTTCTTAACATATGATAAGATACCGCAAGTGACTACTATCACACGAGCGCGGTCGGAGGAGTAACTACTAGATATATGCATATCGTCCTCAGTCTTACCTAATCCCAAACCGGCTAGCAGTATCCGGGAATCATGTTCCTGCAATACGATCGTCATTGTGTACAACAAAACTTGGGACACGAAAAAATATTCAGGTATCAACCAGACCTCCCCAGAACACTTCTCGAAGAGTCTCACTTGACGGGGCGATGAATGAAAACACGTAACAAAGGCAACCGAAACCATGCCAGAGCTGACGTGGACATCATGGTGGTGTTTTCGAGAACAATCTCGCTACAATTTTACGTCAATGATTGCTGCTTGCTAGTATTCAGAAGGTCAAAAAATCAAGCAATGTTTACAATTACAAAGAATCTTCAAAATAGGAATACCCAGTTTTGTATGGTTCTGGTATTTGGTAACCTGAGTTTGATCCTAGGGGTTCTCTTCTTGTTTTCCCTTATGATCAAATTCAGGTTACCAAATACCGGAACCACTCAAGTTTGTTCTTCCTTGTACTAGTGGATTCTTGTCATGGATACGAATACGTTGAGTTGTCTCAGATAGGAGTAATGTTGAGTGGTCTTCGATATATATTTTTGTCTTATTCTCTAATTTTCACGGATAACGGAGGTTTTATCATGACAGAAAAAGAAAGTCACAGTCAGCTTCTTCGCTTTACAGTGTTTGACGCTATTAATACACGAAGAAAAAGAACCCCTGATCCTGAACAAGAAGCACTCCTAGTAGTTCATCTACAGGATTTATGTGGGAGGTTAGGTGCAATCAATTTGAAACGCGTGGACCAGAATCGACATCTTCGATTTCGATCTACTTCTTCGAGCATTACTTAGTGTCAGTCTACGATGAAAATACAAGGAACAGGAAGTAGTTAAGTATAATTGGTGGAAGTTCATATCTATCTTGATCTTCGAGCACGACAAGTCAAAGATGAAACTACAAGCAGTCCTAGAAGTCAGTGGAAATTGAATAGAAAAAACGCAGCACGAACCTGTGCGCGCCGTCGTGACAATCTAAATGGAAATCATGACCACTTCTGAAGTGCTTAGAGACTGCGGTATTCGATAAACGGTGAAGGTGGCGGAGAGCTTCGACCAACGACTCTGGATGTAGGTGCTACGGGTTGACTGGAGGCACTCTGAGCCGCGTGAAAAGTATAAGGTCCTGCTCCTATTTTCAGTTTAACGCTAGTTTCTCACTATAGTCCTTGAGGACTGAGTGAGATGCTCTGCTGTGTCAGTTTCCCCCTTTGTTTCTTTCCCTTGAAGAAGTCAAGGGACTGGACTTCACTCAGCATACTCAACCACATCCATGGAAAAATAGTGATAGACACCTAGCCTTAATCAATATTGGTGTACTAGAAGTTGGACTGGTTCTTTCCGCGACCTGCTGCAGGGGTTGGACAAGGTGGACTGGAGAGGTTTGATGTGCCTGCGGTTGGGCTTGGGGTGCAACTAGCACTGCTTGAGATTGAGGAGGATGTAGATAAGCAGAAGTAGAAGCTAGACTATGGTGTTGCATGATCAAGGGATTGTGGCTGTACTGCCACGAAGGAACAGGTATAGGAACAGCCAACGCGCCAGGGAGGACAGAAGATGAAACTACTAGACGCTGTTGTTGTACGAGTGGTGCAGTAGACGTAGAAGATGATGAAACTAGACGTTGTTGTTCTTGTTGTACGAGTGGTGCAGTACTAGTAGAAGATGAAACTAGACATCTTTGCATGAGTGGTGTCGTTGGGGATGCAGGCTGTGGAATGGAATGTTGCCCAGATGCAGGCTGTGAAGATTGAAATCTGGCACCTCCTTGTTCTAGTTGTATTCCTGCGAAGTCCTGTCTGAGTACGCTTTGACTGTTCGATTTCATCAACGCGTCACAACTGTACATTCTCCGAACAGAAGGATTACCTTTTATATCGCCTTCTAGCATGCTTTTCTGGTATATTTCAATGGGTCCGTGAGAAGTACATTCTCGATGGTACCTTAACGGAGAACCTGGAACGTGCTGCGTTGGCTGCGAAAGCTGTCTCGCAGAAGCTGATGAAAAAGGATGACCTACCTCTGAAGTTGGGGAAGTCGTGGTGGTAGAAGCTTGTCTCTTTTGTCCACCTGCAACCTTCTGCAGTGTTTGTGCACCTACCTCAGGTGAAGAGGAGGCAGACACTCCAGATGGTTGGTGGAATACAGCCTGGACGCTGGGAGAGCAAACTGTTCTTGATGCAGGAGATTCTTGTGCTGGTCGCGACTCTCCTTCAGAAGATACAACTTCTACCAGCGGAGGTCGCGTAAATCCACCACTGGTCGAGGTCGGAGGTGAAGAGGACATTCTCTGCAGAGCAGGTCGTCTAGTCTTGCTAGGAGACGTAGAGGAGGCAGCTGAGGCCGTCGACGAGACAGCGGACGCACGCTGCAGAATCAAATCCAAGCGTCTGGCAGTCTCAACAGCAAAATCCCTAAGCTCAGTGATCAAAAGTTTGGAATTCTCGTCCTCTTCAACTTCAGGGCTGTCAGCGCCAGCGGGAGGACGGAGGGAGCTTGAAGATAAAGGTTGTGCTGGTGGTGCTCGAGCAGGAGCACCAGTAATCTCTGCTCGGGGAGCACCAGTAGAATCTGCTCGGGGAGCACCAGTAATCTCTGCTCGGGGAGCACCAGTAGAATCTGCTCGGGGAGCACCAGTAATCTCTGCTCGGGGAGCACCAGTAGAATCTGCTCGGGGAGCACCAGTAATCTCTGCTCGGGGAGCACCAGTAGTTTCTGCTCGGGGAGCACCAATAGTTTCTGCTCGGGGAGCACCAGTAGTTTCTGCTCGGGGAGCACCACTAGGTTCTAGAATACTCGCAGATCCTTGTATACTTCTTGCGCTTGAAGATGCAAGAGCGGCTTCCTGTAGTTGTAAGTGGTCCCGCGGTGACACTTGTCGTGCCGATGCCTGTTCTGGTGGTACCATTGGAGTTTCTCTTGTTCTCGTCTGTGCTTTTGTCTGCGCTTGTTGAGACTCTGTCGCAGGAGTAACCAAAAGTGATGAGGACCTGCTCGCAAACAGGCTTGATGAGCTTCTCTGGAGGTTTTTCGAGCTACTGCTTCCCGACTCTGGAGGAAGCTTAGAGTGTTTCAGCTTCTGGACTTGTTTATTTGAGTGAGAAGAAGCTCAAGCTACATTTTTTGAATGAGAAGTTGACTTTCTATAGACTTAAGAAATACCTACGATCTGAAGACTGGGACATTGATAGTGATTGCCTTATAATGACTACGAGTTAAGCGTGACGAGATAAGAAAGTGCCAGAAAGGTTAAGGAGTGAAGGAGAGAGAGATGGCCTTAGTAAGTTGAAAAAAGTCAATACTTTCGGCAGAAGACGATCGCTGTAGGTCCAAAAGCGCAGGAGGAAGGAGCGGGCCCCCAGCGGCTGCTGTATTCGATGTCATAATTCTTTCTCTTTCTTGTCTTTCAATTCCTCCTGCTTTTGAACCATGTCCATGATTTTCTAAAATTGCTACTTCATCACCGCCAGTTCTTGACCTTTGACCATGATTCTCTGTAACTAGTTGTCCTTGTCCTGCATCACGTTGACCACTACCGATTCTCCTTTGGCTAGAGTTCTCTGCCACTGCATCCCGCTCAAAATCACTTCTCCTTTGGCTATTTGCTAGAGATTCATCTACAGCATCTCCTTCTCTATTCCTGTTGCTTATTATACCAACAAGTGCTGATCTAGTGCTCCTTGCGGCCAATGCTGGTGGTACAAACTGTGTCGTATTAAGATCACCCACCACTCCATGACGTCCATCTCGTTCTCCGTCTCCTTCTCTTAGAGCTTCCCGGAATCCATCTTGAAAGTCATCCTGCTCCTGCTTTCCCCGTAGAGGAAGGCCTCAAGATGCTCGTGAGGATGGATTACCTCAAGTCTTAACTCCAATAAAGGCAGTCGTTGTGTCGGTATCTGCTCTTGGATCTGCTTTGAATCTAAGACGCTTGTTCTTGCGCCACGAGCTCGAGTGCCAGGAACTATTGTCAGCCTTGGTTCCACTCGTACTACCCCTTCATGAGGTCCAGGTTGGCCTTCTCCTTCAAAAGGTGCAAGTTGGCCTACTCTTTCGCCACCTGCAGGTTGGCCTACTCTTTCGCCACGTGCAGCTTGTCCCCCTCCTGCAAGGTGATGGCCCTCTTCTTCTCCAACACCATGACGAACATCTCTATGGAAATCTCTTGCCAGGGACTCTCTTGCCATCCCCATCGGTGCGCGTCCAGATGAGGGTATGGGGGATGCTACTCTTGACCATTGTCGGCGGCCGTCATTGGTGTTTGAATTCCTCAGGCCTCCAGGCTGGTGAAATTGAGCAGCATAAGCACCACACAACCAGAGGCAAAGTGACGTTCTCAGGTTTTTCACCATCTTCATTTTTTGGTGGTAAGTTGTTGATTTGAAATTGAATATCTGGTAAGCGTGAGAAAACAAGTGCCGAGAAGGTAAAGGCATGAGTCTACCATTTGAAATCGAAGTAGAAATAATTACAACTTCTAGTAGGTAGCATTGATGGTTGATGACTCTCAAGCATCAACGTGCTCCTGTAACCAAAAAATTCATTTGATTTACTTCTGGTAGGTACATAATTAAAAAATGAGCATCCTCTTTCTAAGAAAACTACTCCCCACGATTAGTGGGTAATGAAGTTATAGTCTCAGTACTAGCTTTGCCGTTACGGACGTTCACAGATGTTGAATCTCCCAGCTCTCCCAATCAGTCTCTCAACTTTCTGTATACTTTTCCGAGGGCGACTTTTTTCTTTACGTGCCACGCTGGTCATCAAGCCAAAGCTCTTAGCCTCTACAACTCAAAAGGGTCGTGCTCTCGCGAAGCTCCCTCTGGCAGACTGTCTTGATTCAACACACACACCACTTCGCTGATTCAAAAAACAGACAACACCCTGAAGGAGCTGCAGCACCACTTGGATCTAAGCACAGGGGTCGTTCAAACATATAATTCGGATATGCTTCATTCATATTCATAGTTATGAAGTGGATCCTTATGCTTATGGTGTAGTTATACATTTTTCGTCGACGGTCACCAGTCTATTTAGGATAAGATAGGAGTTAGCTCACCTGCGAGTCACAAGTCTATTTCGTTCCAGCGGTTATATTACACGGGTGGAGCCAAGCTAACTAGGAAGAAAAAGTAAGGATAGTGGGTAAAAAGTATATAAGTACAGAATTATAGTAATGGCCAAGCTAAGTACCAGCGGTTATATTTGTATTTCTTTTTAGATTTTAGTACTGGCATGCAATAATGCACCACTGGATTGTAACGTCTTAAACCTTCTCGTCGTAGTCGTGGCTCGGGCATATCGAATTTAACTCATGATGCCCACAGTGATCACCTCCCAGCATAAGTTTCATTGTCATTGTTTTAGCGATCCATTGAGGAAGCATACGCGTACATCATCATGATTCTCCAGATCTATCGTGTCGGAGCAACCTTTTAGCTAACTCAGTTCAAGGTCGTGCTGGGGCAACATAGTGCATAAGTATGTATGTATGAATCAATTATGAAGAATGTGCATGGATGTGGTATTTAACAAATACAATTTATGCGAGGAGGTATTGAGAAATACAAATTTGAGATTGAGAAGATGAAGATATGATCAGAAATTCTGGTACCTGTTTTCTCAATGTCTAGGATGGAGGAATAAATATCTAAGACTGTCTCGTTCGCCAAGGTCAACGAAAAGCTCATTCTCGTGAGTCATTACCAAAGCGGCTATCTTCTCAAGGTTAGGTTAGGTCCCAGCTGCACACAATGTATGATATTCCTCCACGAGGTAAGCATCTCCTACGAAGTAAGCATCTCCATTGAGCAGTGAAGCGGAGCAAGAACGTGAATACTCCATACAAGCGTCATTACACGAGAAAAGTGATGGATAATTTCATCTTTCCATCGCATCGTTGGAGATGGTCAACACAACCCTTGGGTGTTGACGAAGGAAATACAGTGGCTCGAGCTCAACACAGACTATGAGTAGGACCACCAAGAAGAAGAAGAACAATAGTAGTTGTAGTTGCTGTTGATGTTAACCCAGTCTTGACTAAGATTTAAGTGCTTCTACATCTACTTCC
>CAJINU010000053.1:332891-362085 GCA_905178165.1 Amoebophrya sp. A25
AGCGGAGCAAGAACGTGAATACTCCATACAAGCGTCATTACACGAAATGAGTGATGGATAATTTCATCTTTCCATCGCATCGTTGGAGATGGTCAACACAACCCTTGGGTGTTGACGAAGGAAATACAGTGGCTCGAGCTCAACACAGACTATGAGTAGGACCACCAAGAAGAAGAAGAACAATAGTAGTTGTAGTTGCTGTTGATGTTAACCCAGTCTTGACTAAGATTTAAGTGCTTCTACATCTACTTCCTCTTGATGAATTAGCTCAACTGCGTATGCGTTTATTCAATGAATGACGGACCTCCTCAACTTCATCTATTGTCTATCCGCAGTCCGTTTCCCACATATTCTTTTGTCTTTGATGCGGAGTCACCTGCAGGACCTTACTAACCCTCTCTGAATCAAGCTACACTGAGCGACCCCTCCGGTCCTCTGTATATTGCCTCTTGCCTCGTCTACGTAAGTACTTAATCCAGTACCAGTAGTCTGTTATCTTTGCCTGCAATTACAAGAGAACGCAGTACAACCCTTGAGTCAGGAGCCACTTTATATTATAAGGTGAGTGAGACTGAGACCCCGAAAGGTCATCGACATGTGTGAAAAAAACTACGGAAAGGCTGATAGGGACGAATACACCGTGGACGAAGCTGTAATTGTACCTCTCTGGAACAAACGGTAGATAATCTTAATCAGTGAAGATGACCCAAACACATAGCAACGTGCGCAACGAGATGACTTAGACATGTCTTGTGCCTTCTTGGCCTGTACACCCTCTTCTTCCCTTGGTGTTTAGCCGGTATGCAGGTCTTACTTGAATAAACCCCCTACTTCTATTTTTCTTCTCAATTTCATTTTTATTTCATGATAATATCGGTGGAGCACACCTAACTAGAAAACAAAAAACCAAAAAATCCAATTTTTAATCCATGATAATCATAATTTATGATAATAATATTCTCTATTTTTTTACTTCTACGAAAACAAATTTGCTCTATCTACATGTTGTACGACATCATATCGTAGTGACATCTTAACTATAATTGCGATTATTTGGAACAATCACCATCTTTCATATATTTGTTGATGAATGCACCGCTTCAAGGCTTGCGCTTTTTGTTTTTCTCCACTGCATTGGTATTGGAGAAAAGCAAGCGGAGGACTTAAAAAACCTCAGTGCGCAAAGAGGGGCCATGGAAAAAATCTATTGCATACTCGTCTCGCAGCCCCCCGGGGGTCAGCAATCACTACAAAATCAAAACCTGGGTGCCCTGCGAACCCCCTCGCGCGCTTGCTCGAGGAGAATCTTGACGAAACGCTCGCCCACTGTCGCTTTGGGTACTGGGGGAGGCGGAGATACGCAACAAACAGACAAGAGCCCGAAAGAAAATACCTCGGCCCACGAAGGGGCAACAGGTTGGAAGAAATTTCCTCCCTTTTTGGGGCGGTTTTTCATCGCCTTCGAAGCTCTTCTTTCTGTCGGAGTCTCTGAAAGCAATACTAGCCTTGTAGGCTGAGCCATTTCATGTTCAGATAGCAATGCTAAGGGAGACAAGTATGTACAAATGAAATGCTTCGACCCTTAATAGCTGATCTAGCTTCACTTCGTGCTAAAGCGCCAGCGCAAACCTGTAGACGACGGAAATATGCTCCCAAACAGTAGTGAAGAATCCATGTGAATAACCCGAGAGCAGACGCAGACCAACGCGAGTCTAACACCCTCTACGCGCCCTTTTGCAACTGCTAAAGATGGATCCTTCCCCAGCGCCCTCACACGAGATACGCAGGCGGCAGAGCCGCCCGCAAAAAACTGAGCCTCCTTGCAGCTTTCCCAAGCTACGCGTGGGCCAGAATTGTCGCTGAAGCTGCGGCACATCAATGCGCATGGCTCCGCGACTCCGTATTCGAGCAACGATGAGCGGATTACTCGTCCTCCACAGGAAAGAGTGGGTTTACGTCAAGCCTTAATCAATTTAATAACAATGGATGCGCGAGAGTTATTCGAAGATTTATTTGGTACCATCTTCTAAAACATATCATATGTCTCATATGTCTGTCCTTCGGACCCGATCTACCACCCCTGCTCATGAAAATTTTACCAAGGAAAAAGAATTTTGACAATACTAGCCTCAATCATGTTCAACCGCTTTCTATTTATGGTAATTGAAAACACTTTTTGGTATTTGTAGATGTACAATGCAGCTTTCTCCTTACTTTCTCCAATCTTGTTGTTATCCTTCCTCTAAGAACACCATAAACCCTAGAATGTTTTTCCTTCGCCACCACGACGGTCAGTGATTTTCCCTCCCCCCGCATCACTAACAGTCGTGATCATTTCTTCTTCCCCTTTATTTACACCTCGGTTACCGCGTCAGTACCAGCCAGCGTACCATAGTCGTCCGCCCTCTGAGACTTGGCATCGCCAGTTTTGTTAGATGGTAAAACCATAGGAATGTGATGACGAGTTTATAATATCTATAGGTTCATACTCATAGTCATACCGAATTCGCACGCACAGTGCGACGATCCTAACAAGACGCTACTCGGATTCCTATGCGGATTCGAAGTCGTGAGAATCTGAGAACGCACTACTTACCGAATACTACAAAAAATGTGGAAAGTGAATCTTTAGGAAGACAGGCATCATACTGTGTGACTCACACAACAACAACTTTCAAGATATAATAGTTCTTGCGTACTGGATGAATCAAGTAGTAGAAACCTCCCGACCTAATCTTGTTTTTCGTGTCCTTCCTGGGTATGCGCATCTCTCGTGCGACTTTCCGCAGCAAAAAGATTCCACAGATTAGAGGTAAAGCTTCACTTGTCCTCGTCCTTTGTTGTGTGAGATACCATGAAATACTTATTGTTCGTGTGGCCATGGGTTGGAATGTACTGCACGACCTTTCAGTTACAGTCCCTACTTTGCAATCTATCTTCAGGTGTGTCATGTCTCAGATTCAGAATCTATCTTCGGGTGTGTCATGCCTCTGCCTCGCTCATTCAGAATTCTATCTATATTTATACTTACCTCAACCTATATACTACACGACAATAGATGACGAACAGCGAAACCTTAACAGGAGCACGAGCAGCATGATGATGCACGCGGTCGAGTCGCTGTAGTCGATTTGATGCGAGGGAGGCAACTTCTGGATGGAGGACGAGCTCTGCGGGAGGGCATCAATTTTTATGCTCGGCTCATCGTCAATCATGTCGACGTACATGCCTAGATCATCTCTGGTCGTCTCGTTGTCCCTCAAAAACCATTTGATGGCGGTTTTCATTTTGTTCTTGCCGATCGTGCTTCTGAGCTGTAGGCCGAAAGTGGAGTGAACGAGTTCTATGTTACTATTGAAAGTTGGTGAGTGTTCAGGACAGAGAGTTTAAATTTTTCACATACGGACAACAGATAAGCACAAGTCTCAAGTGTCATTTATCAAGGGAAAATCCATACTCCTTCGCCAAAACCTCAACTTTTGAAGCGATCTCTTCCCGCGTAGTTACTTGAAGCTGAACTAGCTCTACGGCCGAGTCTGAACGCCTGAGAAACGAACAGCCCACGAGCCTAAGGCCCTGAGAGTGAGACCCTACGAAATTATAACTAAAAAGCTACTGGGTTGAAACAGCGAGGACGCCCTCACGGTGCTGGGAAATTACGAAACCACGAAGCCCCGAACCGAAAAGGCCACTCACTACGAAGCCGCGAAGCGATGAAACTGCGGAGCAAAACTCTGAAAGAAACCATGCGCGCGAGGGGCAGGGGCACAGCACGGCACGCGCGCCAGCCATGGCGAAGACAGAGCTGGCGGCGAGCAGCTGCCCGAGGACTGACTCATAAGGTAGACGAAAAAGAATAACACTCGGCCCGCCTTGGAACCCTGCAAGCACAGACTGACACTGACAGCCAGCCCGACGCCAGCGGCCGAATGGTAAACAGCGACCCGCCTGCCAGTCACTGGAAACAAGAAATCCAGAACAGGGCTCCTTCAATGCTCCCCGCTTCTAACTTTTGGCGGGCGCAGTCTCACCTCTGGGCCCTTACTATTGCGGAAGCCTAACTCGAAACCTGAAAGGCCTGAAGCTTCACACGCTCAAACTTGGCACGCTGTTGGACAGAATGGCAGCGAGCTGCTCAACATCGTGAAAGGGGTCAAGGATCGCAGTCAAGAGGCCCACTAAGACCAGCCACGCAATGGCCGGCCAAGATCAAGGCCACACCAGTCGAAAACAAAGCCAACAGGCCCACACCACAGGGGCCAGCATTAGGATAACCGCCATGGGGGTGGAATACTTTCAAGATCGAGCTCATCAGCCGGGAAACCCATAGGAAGAGAGTAGCAGACTGGCTCACATGACTGAACACGCACGGGGGTGCTTGGACTAGCATGAGAACCACCAAACCGAGTGGACTTGCTCCCCCGAGGGGATAAGTTTCTACGGTTTTCCGTGCTCGGACACACCTCAGAGTAAAAAAAGTCTTTGCTGTCACACCGCCAAAAAAAATGAAGAAGACTCAAATTCAAAGCCTTGCACAATTTAAGCTCCCCACCTTGTTTTCCTTTTCATAAATGCGGGAGAGCACGCGCCCCAACCACCTCCAGCCCGTCGACCCCAGTACAGGGGCACTGGGCTGTTGAGGACGAAGGGGGGCACGCCTTGAAGGACAAAGGGCAGCAAATAGGTGGAGGATTTTAGTGGAGGGAGAGTGCCAGGGCGCTTACATCTTTCTAGAAAAAAAGCAAATTGAGAAATCAAATAAATACAAAACAAAAAACGCTATACCTCTTCCGCGTCTTTAGCCTGCAGGAATGACGAATCCTTGATCATCTCTTCCCTAACGATGATCGCCATGGCTTTCTTCTAGCTCCTATTAAAATTATATCTTAAATGTAGAGGCTGACAACGAATAATGCGTCTTTCAAGTGCTTCACGTGTGGAAGTTGTGGGTGCTAGGTGGTCTCTGGATGAAGCGTAATTTGCCTTTTCAAAAAGGATAAGAGTTAGAGTTGCTGGATCGATCTTCTACTTCGTCTACTTTTCTAAGTTTTTTCACAGTGTCTCACGAGGATTCCAGGGGGTTGAGGATTGCTTCTTCACTCCCCTATTTTTTTAGTAGTTTCGTAGTCTGTCTCTTAGTCTTATCTTCCAAACGGCAAACATTCAATGTCTATACAACGAGTAAAACGGTGTAGGTGTACGAAGGTTCTACTTTTTCATCTATTCGATCGAGTATCGAGATGAAGGCAAGTCAACGAATTCTGTACGACACCATATGGTATAACCACGAAAATCCTCCTCAATGCCATACTTCATCGATTACTCACACAACTCGTTCTCTCGTCATCAAATGCCTTTTTTGCCTACAACTCGAACATGCCTCAAGGATGGTGATGGCCAGCTCGCTCTCTCGTCATCGACGACGTATTTTCCAATGCGACTCGTTTATGTCGGACACAGGATCATATCTTGACAGACGACTCGTCTCACACTGCTCGCATTTACCTAGATATACTCGTCCTTCTGTCGAAATCAAGTATCTTCTTCACAAGGTTGAATCTTCCTCACAAGGATGACGGATTTCCTTCCCTCGTCTTCGTATATTCCTCCGTCGTACAAAATTAGGGCTGTTAGAAGCTTCGGGATCATTTTTCCCCTCGTTGATGGTTCTGTAGTAAGTATGAGAGCGTTGATGCGTTACCGTTAGATAAGAGCCAGGAAAATACCTACACATAGAATGATGGTCATTCTCCTGTGTCTTGGAGAAGCAAAAGAGGAAGAGAAGTTCTATCAAATCAGACATAATACTGTTTAGCTTTAGTCACAGTCACCAAGAAGTACTCAGGATTGATGTTGACTTCTTCGTTGTTGATTGTTCTAACTTCTACTTTTTTTAATTTTGTTGTTTCTACTAGAACTAGTAGACTTTGAAGATCATTTGTTGTTGTCTCAAATATATTTTCTAAGAGATGCATGATATTCGTGCTGTAGCAATTCATAGATAGTTTTTTGAAGTAATCATTATTGATGCTTGCTGCAGCGGCACTTCTTCCACTTGTTTTGTGATGCATAATTTCTGTTCAACTTGTTCAACATCACAATAATTGATCAAGAATCATACTCATAGCCCTTTAAATTACTTGCATTTATTAGTACGGCTGATGGAGTTCATTTTCATTGTTTCTCGGATACGTTTATTTAAGGATGTCAGGAGAGTCGTCCAATGTCGAAAAGACTAGCTCAAATAAATACAAGTTCTCAATCACTACAACCACATCATAGCACTTTACTCACCGAAGAAGATGAGGATCATACTCTGCTGCATACATTCTTCAACCCAAAAAAAAAGTTTACTTTCTTGCACGTTCAACTTTCACAGTTCATATTTGCTTGTCATTGTCTATTCTAGCGGTTAGAGAGTCGACGTCGACCCTTCATCACTATGGCAGCGTCCTCTATTGATGGAATCGGAAAGAGGTAGTGAATAACAAAAAACGTTGTAGTGCATTGATGTGAACAATGGAGGGAATGGATGTTCCCGAAGGATGAAGTACTTGTTAACCTTAACATATTTATAGTACAGAATCTATTCCAATATCATTGAGTCCTCTATTATTGCATATCATCAACATCTACATCATGCATGAAAATACTAGAGTTAATAGTTACTACTTACTGTCCTCTTTCTCTTTCATCTTCTAGACAATTCTAATCCCACTACATTGCAAAGCAGCAGTGTCCATGACTCGAAGAGTCATCTCCCGCGCGACTCGAAGATTTATCTGTGAATAGAGAACGCCACAAGTAACGAGAGCCGCGAAGTGACGCAACACTGGCACTCCCGCTGACGTGACCACCATTGTCGACAGAACCATACTCATTGCTAACAGCGCAGGAAGAAAATGCTGTCCAGAACTAGGAGTAGTGGTCTTTGTTACATTTGTTCCAGTACCAGTACTAGTTGTATGGGCCTTTCCACTTCCAGATCCAGTTGCTGTCCTATTGCTACAAGCAGAGGCCGCGAGAAGAAGGGATATGAGTGCAGCAAGGACCACAAACGCATTGGTAGAAGTGTCCAGAATTACCACTGCGACTCCCAAAACCTGCACTGCAGTAAGGATGGGCACCAACAAATCGGTTGTTATCTTTCCGAGTTGTAGTTGGTTAAGTTGCTGTTGTCCTTGAGAAAAATGGATTCTCTTTTTCAGTCCGTTCACCTGCGGACCAGCGACATCTTCAAGCTCCGAAGCATCGTAAATTCGACCCAGGCTGTTCTCTATACAACTATGCCCCTCTCTCATGAAAAACGTGGTCAGCACTATGTGCCAGAAGCAGGCGAAGGAGAACAGAACCACCACTAACCAAAACACGTGCTCGAGGAGATAGGTTCGCAAACCACGACTCGTCTCTGACAGTGCAGTAATTGAAGACTTTTGAGGTTTGAAGAATTTCACGACTTCGTGAACTTCATCTGAGGAGGAAGACGTTGAGGAAGAAGACGTCGACGAGGCTGTTGTTCTTCCGAAACTGTGCAGCTGGTTGTCTTCTTCCTGCAAGGTCGCCTTTGCCCATTGCCGTAATCGTTGATCTACTTCTGCCAGTGTTAAAACTAAGGAAAATCCATCTTCAGCAGTGTCTTGTGCTGGCGGTACAAATCGTGTCGTATTATTTCGGCAGAAGACGATCGCTGTAGGTCCAAAAGCGCAGGAGGAAGGAGCGGGCCAGCGGCTGCTGTATTCGATGTCATAATTGTTCTTTCTCTTTCTTGTCTTTCAATTCCTCCTGCTCTTGGACCATGTCCATGATTTTCTACTAAAATTGCAACTTCATCACCGTCAGTTCTTGTCCTTTGACCATGATTCTCTGTAACTAGTCGTCCTTGTCCTGAATCACCCTGACCAATACCGATTCTCCTTTGGCTATAGTGCTCTGCCACTGCATCCTGCTCAAAATCACTTATTCTTTGGCTATTTGCTAGAGATTCATCTACAGCATCTCCTTCTCCACTCCTGCTGCTTATTTTACCAAGAAGTGCTGATCTAGTGCTCCTTGCGGCCAATGCTGGTGGTACAAACTGTGTCGTATTCAGATCACCCACCACTCCATGACGTCCATCTCGTTCTCCGTCTCCTTCTCTTAGAGCTTCCCGGAATCCATCTTGAAAGTCATCCTGCCCCTGCTTTCCCCGTAGAAGAAGGCCTCAAGATGCTCGTGAGGATGGATTACCTGAAGCCTTAATTCTCCACCAGCTTCCAATAAGGGCAGTCGTTGTCGTTGTGTCGGTATCTGCTCTTGGATCTGCTTTGAATCTAAGACGCCTGTTCTTGAGCCAGGAGCTCGAGTGCCAGGAACTATTGTCAGCCTTGGTTGCACTCGTGCTACCCCTCCATGAGGTCTAGGTTGGCCTACTCCTTCACGAGGAGGTCCAGGATGACCACGAGGTGCAAGTTGGCCTACTCTTTCACCAACTGCGGGTTGCCCTACCCTTAGACCACCTGCAGCTTGTCCTTCTCCTGCAAGGTGATGGCCCTCTTCTTCTCCAACACCATGACGAACATCCTTATGGGAATCTCTTGCCAGGGACTCTCTTGCCGTCCCCATCGGTGCGCGTCCAGATGAGGGTGTGGGGTATGCTACTCTTGACCATTGTCGGCGGCCGTCATTGGTGTTTGAATTGCTCAGGCGACCAGGCTGGTGAAATTCAAATTGAGCAGCATAAGCACCACACAACCAGAGGCAAAGTGACGTTCTCAGGCTTTTCACCATCTTCTTTTTTTGGTGGTAAGCTGTTGATTTCGAAAAATTGAATAAATAGTATAAGCGTGAGAGAACATACAAGTGCCGAGAAGGTAAAGGCATGAGTCTACCACTTGAAATCGAAGTAGAAATAATTACAACTTCTAGTAGGTAGCATTGATGGTTGATGACTCTCAAACATCAACAACAACATGCTGTAACCAAAAAATTCATTTGATTTACTTCTGGTACATAATTAAAAAATGAGCATCCTCTTTCTAAGAAAACTACTCTCCACGATTAGTGGGTAATGAAGTTATGGTCTCAGTACTAGCTTTGCCGTTACAGACGTTCACAGATGTTGAATCTCCCAGCTCTCCCAAGCAGTCTCTCAACATCCTACTCCCTCTTCCGAGCGCCACCTTTTTCTTTATACGTGCCACACTGGTCATCAAGCCTAAGCTCTTAGCCGCTACAACTCAAAAGGGTCGTGCTCACGCGAAGCTCCCTCTGACAGACTGTCTTGATTCAAAAGACACACCACTTCGTTGATTCAAAAAACAGACAACACCCTGAAGCAGTCGCAGCACCACTTGGATCTACGCACAGAGGTTGTTCAAATCTATTATCTGGAAATGGAATGACGAGCACAATATTGAAGTTGTTGTAAATTCATCTGGTCATCATGTTGAAATAATTCGGATATGCTTTCATTCATATTCATAGTTATGAAGTGGATCCTTATGGTGTAGTTATACATTTTTCGTCGACGGTCACCAGTCTATTTCGTCCCAGCGCTTATACTTGTATTTCCTTTTAGATTTTAGTACTGGTATGCAATAGTGCACCACTGGAACGCAATGCACCACTGGTATGTAACGTCTTACACCTTAATATCGTCGTAATCGCGGCTCGGGCATATCGAATTTAACTCATGATGACCACAGTGACCACCTCCCAGCATAAGTTTCATTGTCATTGTTTTAGCGATCCATCGAGGAAGCATACGCGTACATCATCATGATTCTCCAGATCTATCGTGTCGGAGCAACCTTTTAGCTAACTCAGTTCACGGTCGTGCTGGGGCAACATAGTGCATAAGTATGTATGTATGAAACAATTATGAAGAATGTGCATGGATGTGGTAACAAATGCAATTTATGCGAGGAGGTATTGAGAAATACAAATTTGAGATTGAGAAGATGAAGATATGATCAGAAATTCTGATACCTGTTTTCTCAATGTCTAGGATGGAGGAAATATCTAAGACTGTCTCGTTCGCCAAGGTCAACGAAAAGCTCATTCTCGTGAGTCATTACCAAAGCGGCTATCTTCTCAAGGTTAGGTTAGGTCCCAGCTGCACACAATGTATGATATTCCTCCACGAGGTAAGCATCTCCTACGAGGTAAGCATCTCCATTGAGCAGTGAAGCGGAGCAAGAACGTGAATACTCCATACAAGCGTCATTACACGAAATGAGTGATGGATAATTTCATCTTTCCATCGCATCGTTGGAGATGGTCAACACAACCCTTGGGTGTTGACGAAGGAAATACAGTGGCTCGAGCTCAACACAGACTATGAGTAGGACCACCAAGAAGAAGAACAATAGTAGTTGTAGTTGCTGTTGATGTTAACCCAGTCTTGACTAAGATTTAAGTGCTTCTACATCTACTTCCGCTTGATGAATTAGCTCCACTGCGTATGCGTTTATTCAATGAATGACGGACCTCCTCAACTTCGTCTATTGTCTATCCGCAGTCCGTTTCCCACATATTTTTTTGTCTTTGATGCGGAGTCACCTGCAGGACCTTACTAACCCTCTCTGAATCAAGCTATTTACACTGAACGACTTCTCCGATCCTCTGTGCATTGCTTCTTGCCTCAGCTACGTCTACTTAATCCAGTAGTCTGTTATCCTTGCCTACAATCATATTATAAGAGAACGTAGTACAACCCTTGAGTCAGGAGTCACTTCATAAGGTGACTGAGACTGAGACCCCGAAAGGTCATCGACATGTGTGAAAAAACTACGGAGAGGCTGATAGGGACGAATACACCGTGGACGAAGCTGTAATTGTACCTCTCTCGAACAAACGGTAGATAATCTTAATCAGTGAAGATGACCCAAACACATAGCAACGTGCGCAACGAGATGACTTAGACATGCCTTGTGCCTTCTTGGCCTGTACAACACCGTCTTCTTCACTTTGTGTTTAGCCAGTATGCAGGTCTTATTTGAATAAACCCCCTACTTCTATTTTTCTCCTCAATTTTATTTTATGATAATCATAATTTCTGATAATAATGTTCCCTATTTTTTTACTTCTACGAAAACGAATTTGCTCTATCTACATGTTGTACAACATCATATCGCTGTAAGTAATACCAGCAGATCTATCAACATGACATCTTCACTATAATTGCAATTATTTGAAACAATCTCTATCTTTCATTTATTTGTTGAGGAATGTGATAAGTGAACAGGCCAACACCTAAACCACTAAGCCAACTGCGCAGTTGGCTTAGTGGTTTAGGCGTTGGCCTGTTCACTTATCAATCAAACTACCGGGGTGGGCTCGGCCGCCTTTCTCGCGATCTCTGTCTCTAGGCACCCCCTGCCGTAGCTAGGTGGGTCACCGCATTTCATTTGCGGCCGGTATCACTAGGCTGCCAGGTTCATTGGGGGCTGGACTTCTGCCATTCTCGCGATCTCAGTGGCCAGGCCCCCCCCTTCTTGGGTGGGACCGGTCAAGTTTGCCGATGTCGGGCTCATCGGTGGCTGCGTCTGACAGACTTGGCTCATTCTGTGGCGGGTGTGTGCACTGGAGCGCGCTCAATCAGACGCCTCCCACCCTTTGGCCTCGATGCGTATTTTGGACTCTCTCACTTTTTTTTGATATTACCGGGACTCGAATCCTAGGTAGTTTGATCGATAAGTGAACAGGCCAACGCCTAAACCACTAAGCCAACTGCGCAGTTGGCTTAGTGGTTTAGGCGTTGGCCTGTTCACTTATCAGAATGCACCGCTCCAAGGCTTGCGCTTTTTGTTTTTGTTTTTCTCCACTGCATTGGAGAAAAGCAAGCGGAGGACAAAAAAAACCTCAGTGCGCAAGGAGGGACCATGGAAAAAATCCATTGCGTATTCGTCTTGCAGCCAACCGGGGTTCAGCAAACACTGCAAAATTGAAACCTGGGTGTCCTGCGAACCCCCTCGCACGCTTGCCCCAGAAGAATCTTGTCCAAACGCTCGCCCACTGTCGCTTTGGGTTTTGGGGGGGGGCGGAGGTACGCAAGAAACGCAGAACAAACAGACAGGAGCCCGATAGAAAATACCTCGGCCCACGAAGCGGCAACAGGTTGGAAGAAATTTCCTCCCTTTTTGGGGTGGTTTTTCATCGCCTTCGGAGCTCTTTCCCCTGTAGGAGTTTCTGAAAGCAATACCAGCCTTAAACGCTGAGCCACTTCGTGATCAGATAGCAATGCTAAGGGAGAAAAGTATGTACAAATGAAATGCTTCAACCCGCCCTAATAGCCGATCTAGCTTCACTTCGTCCTAAAGCGTCAGCGCAAACCTGTTCCTGTAGAAGACGGAAAGATGCTCCCAAACTCGAGTGAACCCATATGAATAACCCGAGAGCAGACGAAGACCAACGCGAGTCTAACACCCTCTACGCGCCTTTTTGCAACTGCTAAAGATGGATTCTTCCCCAGCGCCCTCACACGAGATACGCAGGCGGCAGAGCCGTCCGCAACAAAATGAGCCTCCTTGCTTTCCCAAGCTACGCGCAGGCCAGAATTGTCGCTCAAGCTGCGGCACATCAATGCGCATGGCTCCGCGACTCCGTATTCGAGCCACGATGAGCGGATTACTCCTCCACAGGAAAGAGTGGGAGGTTTACGTCAAGCCTTAATCAATTTAATGACGATGGATGCGCGAGAGTTATTCGAAGATTTATTTGCATTTGGTACCATCTTCTAAAACATATCATATGTCTCACATGTCTGTCCTTCGCACCCGATCTACCACCCCTGCTCATGAAAATTTTACTCAGGAAGAAGAATTTTGACAATACTAGCCTCAATCATGCTCAACCGCTTTCTATTTATTGTAACTAGATGTCAATGCAGCTTTCTACTTACTTTCTCCAATTTTGTTGTTATCCTTCTTCTAAGAACAACGTAAACCCTAGGATGTTTGTCGTTCTCCTACCACGACGGTCAGTTATATCCCCTCCCCCAGCATCACTAACAGTCGTAGTCATTTCTTCTTCCCCTTTACTTACACCTCGGTTACCGCGTCAGCCGCGGCCAGCGTACCATAGTCGCCCGCCCTCTGAGACTTGGCATCGCGAGTTTTGTTAGATGGTAAAACCATAGGAATGTGGTGACGAGTGAGCCTATGTATAATGTAGGATCATACCGAATTCGCACGCACAGTGCGATGATCCTAACAAGACGCTACTCGGATTCATATGCGGTTGTGAGAATCTGAGAACGCACTACTTACCGAATTCTACAAAAAATGTGGAAAGTGAATCTTTAGGAAGACAGGCATCATACTGTGTGACGCACACAACAACAACTCTCGAGAAATAATAGTTCTTACTGGATGAATGTGAATCAATTACAAACTCCCCGACTTAAACTTGTCTTTCTTGTCCTTCGTGGGCATGCGCATCTTCCGTGCGACTTTCCACAGCAAAAAGATTCCGCAGATTAGAGGTAAAGCTTCACTTGCCCTCGTCCTTTGTTGTGTGAGATACCATGAAATACTTAATATAAAATATTCATGTGGCCATGGGTTGGAATGTACTGCACGACCTTTCAGTTACAGTCCCTACTTTGCAATCTATCTTCAGGTGTGTCATGTCTCAGATTCAGAAGCATATGTAACGCCTCTACCTCGCTCATTCAGAATTCTATCTATATACTTACCTCAGCCTATATACTAGACGACAATAGAGGACGAACAGCGAAACCTTAACAGGAGCACGAGCAGCATGGAAATGCACGCGATCGAGTCGCTGTAGTCGATTTGATCCGAGGGAGGCAACTTCTGGATGAAGGACGAGCTCCTCTGCGGGGGGTCATTTTCTATGCGCAGCGCACCGTCGTGTAAGTAAATGCCTAGAATCCCTCTGGCCGTCGCGTTTTTTCTCAAAAGCGCTCTGATGGCGAACTTTCCCGGACCGTCGATCGCCTTTCTGACCTGTAGACCGAAAGTGGAGTGAACGAGTTCTATGCTACTATTGAAAGTTGGTCAGTGTTCAGGACAGAGAAGATAAATTTTTCACATACGGACAACAGATAAAAAGCACAAGTCGCAAGTGTCATTTATCTAGGGAAAACCCATACTCCTTCGCCAAAACCTCAACTTTTGAAGCGATCTCTTCCCACGTAGTTACTTGAAGCTGAACTAGCTGCCTTAAAGGCTAAGAAGCGATTTCCGCCGGATCGAGTGGGGCGGCTGCCTGCTTGGGAATTTCTCGGATCCGGACCGACTTACAAAAACTTCACCAACTCGAGCAGGCCTCCTCCAGCCGGTGCCCAGAGCTTCGACCCAACCAACAACTGCTTTAGTCTATCTAGCGTTAGCGAATTAGCTAACTAAGTAACTTATAAAGCCTTCAGTGGTGAGTTCAAGTGCCGAACCAGTGAATGAGCTTTCCTTTGATATCGTTTGAGACTGTTAAGTAATCCCAATGCGAGTGAATAGGGTAAACAGGTACTCTCGCCTTCTTTGTTTTCAAATTTACACTCAAGGACTTCAACCATAGGTGACTAAGAAGATCTTTGGAAAACAAAAACCTAGTACACCTACTTACTCAAGATATACCCCTGCCCTGAAGGCTGTTTGTGCTTCCTGTCGGGTGTGCATGTCTTTGAGGGGAATGCGCCCGAGAATCTGCGAATTCTTCCAACTGCTCACTGCGTCCCACTTTGTTTGGAGATCGGCGTCGCCTTTCATGGAGGCAAATCCGGATTCGGAAGCATGGTCTCCGCCTTGCGGCCATAAACGCTCGTATATTTGCCCAAGGTACTTTCGCGCCTGATGTGGGAACGAAAGGGGGGAAGGCGTATCAAAGCGGCGGCGGCCTGACGTTAGTCTCAGTGCCTCAGTAGCGTTTGTCATAGTGCTACATCAGCTAAACACAGCACAAAAACGGCCCAAATTGTCTCCAACTAGTCGCGGAAATGGTCCGCTTCGCAATGCTTGCGGCTTGCTTTCTGCCGGTTTGTGTGGGTTCTGGTTTTGTTTCACTCGTTCCCCCGCGCCCCTCCCGCGTCCAAGACAGTCGGCGGCGAGTCAGTGTGTGCTGTGGGGTTCTGGAGGGGTCCAAGGATTTCCATCACGCTCAAGGCGTTCTGCTGGCAATCGTGGGAGGGTTTTTCTTGAAGAAGCGCAATACATAGGCTGCGAGCGTTTTTGAGATAGATCCTGAACACGCCAAGCATGGTTGCACATTGGCCAGATTGTTGCATCACTTTGTTGAGCTTCCTGCGATGAATCGAAAAAAACAAAAAGAAAAACTGCTTAAAGGCTAAGCTGTAGGTATGCAAAAAAATGGGCAAACAAATGCCGTAAGTTACAAAAGCTGGCGGGATTCGTTCGCCGGGGTCGATAGCTACACTTCACATGGCCCTGCCAGCCTATCGGCGGCAGATTCTGTTGACTAAAAAACACTAAAGAGCGCAAGAAAAACTCAATGACAACCCCTGGCGGAGCCTCCAAACAAACACACCTGGACCAAAAACACTCGACCCAGAAGCACCTGGGTGGGCCCAAAGCTCTTGGACGACCGAAAGCGCGTGAGCTGAACCAAAAAAGCGCATACCGCAAACAGCGTGGTCAAAGACTAAGCACCTGAACCAAAATTCCTCGAACTGAAAAAAACCTGGCAGGAAAGCACCGGAATCAAAGCACCAAGGGAGGCGCAAAATGTTACGGCAGTCACCCCCGGGACCTCCGCGAGGCGTCAGGCGCCTCGAAATATGCCCAAAATTAGCAAAACACGCCAAAAAATTTCAAAAAGTCTCAAAAAATGCCCAAAAGCAATACTTTTTGACAGCGCAGACTTCAACTCTTGCAACTTTTTGACGGCGCAGGCGTCAAGGTTTAGCACCTTTTGCCATTTTTTTGACAGCGCAGAATGCCAAACCTTGCCACTTTTTGCCATCTTTTGCCAGTGAAGACGTTAAGCTTTGCAACTTTCAGCCGTTTTTTGTCTTCGGCTTCATCTTGCTGCCGCGTACGCTTGGCACGGTGAGAAACTCGCAGAGAATCAATGCCGACGCAGTTCAGGCAACAAAGGCCCTGGCCTTTTCGGTGCACCTAAACACACGCGGCGGCCTTCTCTGTGTTAGGGTGACAGGGCTACTCCTAGCCGGGCCTTTTTAGTACATCTAAACACAAGACAGACAGCGCGGCCCCCTCTGTCTCTGTGTTAAGATGGGAGAGCTGCTTCCATCCAAGCCCTTCCAGTGCGTCCAAACACAAGACAAGCCACAAGAATAGACTAGCGGGGGGCTTCTGCGGTGAGTTGAGGAGGCTACCCCTCGCCAAGCCTTTCCGGTGTAGCTAAACACAAAACAAACAACAAGAACAGCGGGGAAGCTTTCTTTGCGCTAAGATGAAGGCGCTACCCCTAGGCGAGCCGCTTCAGTGCACCCCAACACAAGACAGGCGACAAGACTACGAGAACCGCCACGGCCGTGAGCACGGGACAATCAACCTCCAAGCCTGCCAAAATTGAGAGAAAGGATAAGAATGCACCCGAGCCCTTGCCTGACTACATGCCACGCAATAGCCACGACAAGAGAAGGCGCCGCGATGACTTTTACTGATAGCACACGCAGCGCACTACTTAGGTCCCCACCCGTAGCACAACAATGGCCACAACGACAGGCGCACACTTAGAGTTAGCTGGCTTTTTTTCACATTCAGACTGTTTCGATTCATACCGAGCAAGCCAACCCCCATCCATGCCGAGCATGCCCAACCCCAAGCCTAACGCATACGGAGCGGCCCTCGCTCTATACAGAGCAAGGCTTGCCGGTGCCTGGCGTCTTTACCCAGCTGATCACAACAAAAGTCGACCCCGCACCATACTTACAACAAGGCCCAAAGCAGACGAGGCAGAGCAGAGCAGACCGACAGACGAGGCAGAGAAGACGGCCCCGCAGCTTTCTATATTCACACCAGATCGATGGCTTCGATACATACAGACCACCGGGGAGGCGGCCCCATTCCTATCGGATGGCCTGCATTCATAGGAGGGCAGCCGAGCAAGTAACAGACCTACTCATAAGACCAAGCACAGGCAGACTACTCGACTCAGAGAGAGCACAGACTTGTAGAGAGAGAGAGAAAGAACGACCTCCCTCATTGGGGGAAGGCGTTCGCCTGGTCCCGACCTGCTGGCGCTTCGGGTGCGGCCCTCCGAGCACCACGCGGCCAGCCCCTGGCCCTGAGGCATTGCGAATTTGCCCAGGCGGCGCCCCCCAAAGGCTTGTAGAACTCGACCAAGGATGTGGGAGCGAGCGGGCGATAAAGGGGGGGGCGGGCGATAAAAGGGCGGCGAGTGCTGAACCTTCAAAGCGATGCCCAGCGGTGGACGGGGGCACCATTGTCAGCCCTGCCTCCGCCGCTGGGGTGTCCCGCAAGCGCTGCGCCCAATAAATATGTCTCCGCCCACCTCCGCGATGAATCCGCGCAAGAACCGCGACACACGTGGAACGACACACACGCGCAAAGCGATGCCCCGCGGTAGACGGGGCACCAGTGTCAACCCGGGTCCCGCCGCGGGGGTGCCCGGGCCTGTCTATCCCGCGCCGTGTCCCCCGGTCCCAATATGTCTCCCCCGTTGGTGACGAGTCTGCACATGGGCCGCGCACTTTCAAAGCGGTGCCCAGCGGTGGACGGGGGCACCCGTGTCAACCCTGGCTCCGCCGCTAATGTCTCCAGGCGCTTTCGTCAAGCGCTCGCTGCGTCCCCGGGTCCCGAGCTGCCCTATTCATCAAGCCAGACCCCCCCACCAAGCGCCCCAAGCTTGTCGAGATTTAGAATTTAAAAGAGGCGACGCGGCCCGACAACTCTGGCCAGGCACATCCCACTGCAAGCCTGTCGAGGTTTGACATCTAAGCGACACAACGACCCGGGGACCCCGACCCCTTGGCCAGGGGTCCCAAGTTTGTCGAGCTTTCGAGCTCGTAGAATTTTGTCAAAATTTGCTAAATTTTCTCAAAATTATTACCAAGCCCGTGCAAAAGAGACAAAAACTCGAAAAAAAAGCCGCCCGACTCGAGTCGACATGAGAAAAGTCCTGGGGCTTACTTCCGTAGCAAGCCCATGAACCTCCGAGGGAACCGCCTCAGGCTGCCTAAGTTCTTGGCACGTTTCCCATTCATTTCCGAGGTGAATTGTTCAAGCTTTTCACGGTTTGGCAGTTTTCGCCCGTGGTCCTCGTCCTTGTTTGCTGCCTTTCAGCCTGTGCTTGGGTGGGTTTCTTCCGAGGTTTTTCAGCTGGCCGCCCTGGCTTGGGTTGGCGGGATGTTCCAGCTCCTTCTGTATGCTGTAGAAAGCGAGCCATGTCAAGTTGTGGCCGCTTCTTAGAAAGAAGGCGTGCCCGGCTGTTGCCTGTGCAAGCCTTGGGGCGTGAGATGTCACTCAGCCCCAAGAAGCAAGGGAGCGGGCAGCACAAGACAAAGGCCAGCGCCGGGGGTGAGTAGAGGCGAAAGCCCCAAGGAGGTGCGCCTGCTGGGTGTTTTGGTTTCCCCTTTTCGTTGCTCCCCTGCCTGCGGGCTTAGCTATGGGCAGACAGCCGCGGGCGACCGCTCCCGAGGCGGGCCGGTGAGGGACGCATGCGCAAGGCATTCTTTCACCGGCAGCGCCACGTAGATTCTTCCACGACGCCGAAGCTCAGAAGAAATAAAAGCCCCAAAAAGCTCAACAAGCTGCCGAATAGGTGAAAGCCGAAAAATCAGCGCCGCCACCTTTTGAGTCAAAAAAGTGCACCAGCAACCTTCGCCATGTCATGCAGAAACCCATGCCAGCTGTCAGAAAGGGCGCAGGCGTTTTCTATTCGTTTTCTGGCTTCGTCTGTAGTCCGTCGGCTAAGAGCGTCGCTCTTTCGCTGGCGCAGTCTGGGCGCCTTCTGTGGCTCGTGTTTTCTGTCTGTTGCTAGTGCAGTCCCGCGGTGTTCAGGCCGCGCCTTGTCTGTGTGTATGTTTCGCGCGCGATCTGAAGGCCGCAGGCTTACTTCCTTATCTTCCACACTAGAAACAAGCGAAAACGAGCGACAAAAAGCGCCAAGCCCATGCCAAAGAAGTGACACCTTGTTCAACCGACTACAGAAACCACAGAAAAAAAAGAGAAAGCCTGCGCCCTTTTTGACGCTGCTCAGAAGGACAGCCCCAGCCACCCCAGCCCTTCCGCCTGCCGCTAAAAGTGTGCCAATTGATTTGGCCCGGCGCAGTGGCCTCAAAAGGCAGCCACTACACCACAGGCGACAGCCCTGGGCAAACCCAGCCGACCACACCGAAAAAAACACCACCAAGCAAACCACCCACCGCAGCCGCCAAGTATCTACCCATGTGCGCGCAGACTCTGTGGAACCCGACGACACAAAGCGCCACAGCTGGCGCGCGCAATAGATGGCCGGTGGGTCATTCATAGAGTTCGCCCCGCTAATGATGCATGGGACTCAAAAAGCACCTGCGAATTTGCTTGGGTGCCAAAAATTCTGCTAATTTAGCAACCCGCAACAGAATGCACCGCGGGGAGCCCGCTCCGCAGAATGCTGCTGACAGATGGGCGCGCCCTGTTATTTTGTTCCGAGGGTCAGGGTCCCTCGAGGGGAACTGGCTAAGAATCACGATAAGAAAAGAACCCCAGCACCCTCGAAAAGAGAGGGACTCCGACTTGCGCACCCGACCCCCCCTACATGCGTGAAGGCGCGCAGAGTGTGAGGGTGACAAATCAAAGTCCGTCCTTCCTAAGCTGCCGAGCTAGGATGGATGGCTGACCTTCATCATGAAAATTAAAGCCACCAAGCCGGCAAAAGAAAAACTCCCCCAGTTAGGGTTCAAGTGCTGACTTAACACGCTAAATTAACTCGCATTTTTAGAGCTTTGCACTTGTTGCGGCCAAGAGAGCATCAAAATTAGATTAGTCTTAAGGTAGCCCAATGGCTACGGATTTGAATGATGTCGCTCATCATTCTCAGCGATGTCGCCCCTGTCCTGTGACTAGTGCTAATCTGCACAAGCACAGGACAAATCTGAGAAGACAGAAAGTATTTGGTTTTTGTTGTTGTTGTTAAGTACGGAGATCCCTGGGGCTTAGTGCCTTTCATCTGCCTAAGCTAACTAGATCCGGACCAACTATTTTACTCATCCACTTGCTACTTGCTGCACACGCTTAAGGCCTTAAGAGTTTGGCCTTGTTGCTGATGTTGATGATGTTGCTGGTCTTGATGGTGTTGATCTTCGTGCTGTTGTCGTTATGATTATCTTGCTCCTGTTGTTTCCTTGATCATGATGCTCGTAAGTCTTTCAGACAGTTGTCGACTTCCGTACTGGTAGGATGATCTTCATGCTCATGCTTGAGATGATTCATAATTTGGGGATCGACAGCACTAGCGTAATCTTTAGCAAAAAGCCAAGACTTGAGGAACACACCTAAGCCCAACGCCAACCGGGCAGCCGTTCAGGGGGACAACCCCAGCCACCCCAATACTTTAAAACGCCAGGGGAATCCTGCTAATTTTCCCAGGCGCAACCACCTCAGAAGCACCCGCGACACTGCTAACGACACCCCCTGGCCAGCCCTAAGCAATACCCATTGGCCAGACCTCCAAAAACACGACCAGCCAAGCAACAAGCTGCCCGTAGGTGCAGACACCACAGCCCTACCCCTGCGCAAGGCCAGACCCTGCAAAACCCGACGACCAAATTTAGGGACACAACCGGCGCGAACCATGCACGGCAGGCGGCCCTCCCGTGCAGCTACCCCCCCACCCAAGGCCACACTAATCCAGGCGCTCAGATGTTTGCTAATTTAGCAGAAACCGGCGGAGTGCACCATGGGGAACCCGTTCACAAAGTTGCTAGGTAGCCCGTTACTCTAGTTTAATTCTTGCGGCTCCTCGAGGCCCCTCCGGAATTCCTCTACTTCGTTACTCTAGTTTGGCATACTAATCAATCTGCAGCCCCCCAATTATATGCATAAAAGCGCGTAGGTCTTTGGGGTGCAAAATCAGGGCACCGCACTAGAGTAACAAATCAGAGATATTTTCGAGGGGTTTCGAGACCCCCCAAAACAATTAGAGCCACAGACTAGCGCGATTTTTAGAGTAAAAAGGTAAGACACTCTAGAGACGCCGAATCACTAGTGACGCCGAATTACTTAACATGCAGAATTAGCGTGGTTCCTTTCTTAGCGCCCAAGATAAGCATGAACTTTAGCAAAAAAATTAGAGCCCCCGAACACCAACACACCCGAACACGGCGCCAAGCTGACAGCCGCCAAGTCAGCCCAGGCCTGCTTTCTGGGCACGGCAAGAGGCACCCGACCGACATCACCGCAAGGCTACGGAGAGCCCGCATGCTCCCCGTCCCCACCATCACACGACTAAGCCCACCACACAGAAAAAACCAGCACCACCACAAACAGCCGACCAAGCTCACACTTGCAGAAATCCTGCAAAATTAGCGGAATTTTAGCGGAAACTTAGGAACGAAAACTGCCCAGGCATGTCCTCGTCCTGAAGCAAGCCGCCGAGCCGACCGCGGACCTTCTGAGCGGGAACACACACGACCGACAGCGCCGCAGATGCACAAACAGCTGACCCCACGCAGATGCCGTGCGACTGTGTATCCCCAACGCACAAGGCTAACCGCTGCCACCACGCACAGGCAGCAGACCAGCCCCTTGCCATGCAAGTCCCCGACAAAAGCAGCGGAATGCCAGTGGAAAAATAAGAGCGAAAGCGGCCCAAGCGTGTCCCCCTTTTGCTCTGGAGCGGTCCCGCATGACATGGCGAAGGCTTCCAGCGCACTTTTTTGGCGCAAAAAGTAGCACCCCTAATTTTCTACCACGATCAGAAGAGCCAGCGGGCGCGCCATCTTCAGCAGCCTGCCAAGTGGGGTGAGCTCTGTACTTAATTGGGGCCGCTCTGCTAGGCTCAGGCGTAGTAGCATACACACGCCGCCACTAAAAACACACTGCGCACCCCACTGACCAGCCCGCCCCTGGCGCGGTCGCGCGTGCCCGCCAATTATAAGCCCTCCACCAACAAGCTGCAACGAAGCAAAAGGAAAGACAAAGAAAAACACCCCACGAGCACTCCCGAAGCCTCCACCCCTGCTCACCCCAGGCGCCCACCCTTGCGCCGCTCGCCTGCCTGAGGCATCCCACGACCGAAAGCCCACACAAACAACAACCCCCCACGCCATCCGCACGAGCGGCAGCTACGGCGTGCCCCGGCTTGCTTTCATACATTTCACAACAAACAAGAAGAATACGCGCGAACCCAAGCCAAAGCCAGCCGAATGACACCAGAAAAAACCCACCCAAACACAAGCCGAGGAGCAGAGAACAAGGGCGAGAACTACAGCCGAAAACTGCTAAACCATGAAGGCCCCAAGCAATCAAGTTCAGAAGCGAATAAGAAGCGGATCGAGAGCCCACGGGACTCGAGGCGGCTCCTTCTAAGAACCTGCGAAGCCCTGAGCCTACGAACCTACGGCCGAGTCTGAACGCCTGAGAAACGAACAGCCCACGAGCCTAAGGCCCTGAGAGTGAGACCCACGAAATTATAACTAAAAAGCCACTGGGTTGAAACAGCGAGGACGCCCTCACGGTGCTGGGAAAGTACGAAACCACGAAGCCTCGAACAGAAAAGGCCACTCACTACGAAGCCGCGAGCGAAGCGATGAAACTGCGGAGCAAAACTCTGAAAGAAACCATGCGCGCGAGGGGCAGGGGCACAGCACGGCATGCGCGCTGGCCATGGCGAAGACAGAGCCCGATGACTGACTCATAAGATAGAAGAAAAGCCCGCCTTGGAACCCTGCAAGCGCAGACTGACACTGACAGCCAGCCCGACGCCAGCCGCCGAATGGTAAACAGCGACCCGCCTGCCAGTCACTGGAGACAAGAAATCCAGAACAGGGCTCCCTTAATGCTCCCCGCCTCTCACTGTCTCACCTCTCGGCCCTTACTATTGCGACAGCCTAACTCGAAACCTGAAAGGCCTGAAGCTTCACACGCTCAAGCTTGGCACGCTGTTAGACAGAATGGCAGTGAGCTGCCCAACATCGTGAAAGGGGTCAAGGATCTCAGTCAAGACGCCCACTAAGATCAAGGGCCACGTAATGGCTGGCCAAGATCACGATCACACCAGTCGAAAACAAAGCCAACAGGCCCACCCCACAGGGGTCACCATTAGGATAACCACCATGGGGGTGGAATACTTTCAAGACCGAGATCATCAGCTGCGAAACCCATAGCAAGAGAGTAGAAGACTGGCTCGCATGACTGAACACGCACGGGGGTGCTTGGACTAGCATGAGAACCAACAGACCGAGTGGACTTGCTCCCCCGGGGAGGTAAGTTTCTAGGGTTTTCCGTGTTCAGACACACCTCAGAGTAAAAGTCCTTGCTTTCACAACACGAAAAACCAAAGAAGTAGAAGCTGACTCTTTTGAAATTTAAAGCCTTGCACAATTTAAGCTCCCCACCTTGTTTTTCCATTTATAAATACGCGAGAGCACGCACCCCCCAGCCCACCTCCAGCCGGTCGACCCCACTACAGGAGCACTAGGCTGCTGAGGACGAAGGGGGGGCGCGCCTTGAAGGGAGCAAATAGGTGGAGAATTTTAGTGGAGGGAGAGTGCAGGGCGCTTACATCTTTCTAGAAAAAGAGCAAGTTGAGAAATCAAATAAGTATAATCTCGTCGGCCTTAGAATTCAAGAAAAGACTTTACTTCAAAGAAAGAAACTGACTGCAACTGTGCAGAGGAGTACTCCACAGCTTTTTGCTTCCGGGCGGCCACTTTTTAAGTTCCTACTTTTTTGTTTAGATTCCTACGGTGGTGCCTGCTGGTTAGAAAGACAATGAGGAGAGTGCTGGACCACAAGAACAGAGACTGCTAAGTCGCGCGTAGTTTCTCGGTGAGAAGCGCGGAGCTTTATGCCAATTGAACTCACAGCCTGAGACTAATGGTCTCTGGCTGGTTTGGCCCCTGTGGATATTCATTGGGGTTGCAAAAGGGGAAGCCTCCGCTTCTTGTTTGGGATATCATGGTGGGGGATGTTGCACGTGCTTCATATGGAAGCCTTCTGCTTATCATCATTGCCTTCGCCTGGTCATCCTATGCCGATACTCATCTTGATCTGACTGACCTTAGATAGACGGACACGCATCAGATCACACCATGCGAGACCTAGCACGAGAATACCCCACGACGATCTTTATGCACTTTGAACTGATCAGAACTGACAAGACGACACGGACCTGGTTACAGCTATGCGTGAGCATTCGCCACTTCTGCAATCTGAATACGTTGAAGGCCCCTCTGTCTGTTAGTCGTTGACTTTGGAACAGTACGCGTTGAGGTCTATGGGTTTCCTTGAGATCTTTCCGGTGGCGTTTGTCCTTGACTGTGCTGAAGGTTTTGGAACAGCATACAAGAGAGAGAGAAGAAGCCAGAGAATCCCGCGCGACGGTAAACCCGTCGGGCGTTGGATGGTGCTCCGGTAACCTCTTGCAACAACAACAAGAGAGGAGAAGCCAGAGACACCCGCGCGACGGCAAACCCGTCGGGCGTTTGGATGGTGCTCCGGCAACCTTTTGCCTGGCGATCTTGGTCATTTCCTTGATCTTCATCCTTTGGATTTTCGTGGATCTTTGCGAAGTCTCAAGGGTTCCGATCATGACCAACAGAGAGAAAAATACAAAATCGAATAAATATAAAACAAAAAACGCTATAGCTATACGTCTGCGCCGTCAATTCTCTTTTCCTTGCGCTGCACCTTTCCATTGCGCTTCACTGCTTGACCAGCGGTTCCCTCCATGGTTTTCTTCTGGCTCCTATTAAAATTATCTCATGCAGATGCTGACAACGAATTATAGTGCGCCTTTCAACTACTTACTTCACGTTTTGAAGTTGTTGGTGCTAGGTGGTCTCTGGATGAAGCGTAATTTGCCTTTTCAAAAAGAATATGAGTTGTTGGGTCGATCTTCTACTTCTACTTTTCTAAGATTGTTGTGATTGTTGTTTTCTCGAGGATTCAAGGGGGTCGAAGACTGCTATGTTCACTTCCCTATTTTTTTCGTGGTTTCGTAGTCTGTCTCTTAGTCTTATTTAGTCTTATCTTCCAAACGTTCAATGTTTATGCAACGAATTAAACGGTGTGCGGAGGTTCTATTTTTCATCTATTCGATCGATTATCGAGGTGAATGCAAGTCAACGACATCTGTACGATACCATATGGTGTAACCACGAAAATCTTTCTCAAAGCCCTACTTCATCGATCTCCTCACACTCGTTCTCTCGTCATCAAATACCTCTTTTAACTACCATTCGAACATGCCTCAAGGATGGTGATGGCCAGCTCGCTCTCTCGTCATCAACTACGTACTTTCCAAAGCAACTCGTTTATGTCGAACACAGAAGCATATCTTGACAGACGACTAGTCTCACACTGCTTGTTGCATTTACCTAGATATACTCGTCCTTCGTTCATCTGTCGAAATCAAGTAGGAGCTTAAATCTTCAAAACAAGGATGATGATGGATCTTCTTCTCTCGTCTTCGTATATTTATTCTCTCGTCGTACAAGACTAGGATTGTTAGAAACTTGTTCATCGGAATCATTTTTCCCCTCGTTGATGGTTCTGTAGTAAGTATAAGAACGTTGACGCGCTACCGTTAGAGAAGAGCCCAGGAAAATACGACGTATGGAATGATGCTGATTCTTCTGTGTCATCTTGTACTTAACGTGGCACTTCATCTTTCTCGCACAAGTACTCGCACATTGCAAGAACAGTTCTTCATATTGGATGTCTTCATAAGCACAGGCAAGTTTAACTCAGAACTCAAGTTCTTCATATTGAGGGTCTTGGAGAAGAAACTACAGAAGAAGAAAAGTTCTATCAAATCATAATACTGTTTAGTCATAGCCAGCAACAAGTATTCAGGATTGATGTTGACTTCTTCGTTGTTGATTGTTCTAACTTATACTTTTTTTAAATTTGGTTGTTTCTACTAGAACTAGTAGTCGGCTCATTTGTTGTTGTCTCAAATATATTTTCTAAGAAATGCATGATATTCGTGCTGTAGCAATTCATAGATCATTTTTTGAAGTAATCATTATTGATGGTTGCTGCAGCGGCACTTCTTCCACTTGTTTTGTGATGCATAACTTCTGTTCAACTTGTTCAACATCACAATAATTGATCAAGAATCATAGCCCTTTAAATTACTTGCATTTATTAGTAAAGCTGATGGAGTTCATTTTCATTGTTTCTTGGATACGTTTAAGGATGTCAGGAGGGTCGTCCAATGTCGAAAAGATTTAGCTCAAATAAATACAAGTTCTCAATCACTAGCATTTTATTCACCGAGGAGGCCCTTTATCTTCACTCAATCAGAATACTTTAGCGAGAAGATCCAGAGTTTCTTTTTAACATGGAAGAAAATGTGGATCATACTCTGCTGCAAACATTCTTCAACCCAAAAAAAAAGTTTACTTTCTTGCACGTTCAACTTTAACAGTTCATATTTGCTTGTCATTGTCTATTCTAGCGGTTAGAGAGTCGACGTCGACCCTTCATCAAAATGGCAGAATCCTCTATTGATGGAATCGGAAAGAGGTAGTGAATAACAAAAAACGTTGTAGTGCATTGATGTGAACAATGGAGGGAATGGATGTTCCCGAAGGATGAAGTACTTGTTAACCTTAACATATAGTACAGAATCTATTCCAATATCATTGAGTCCTCTATTATTGCATATCATCAACATCTACATCTTCCATGAAAATACTAGAGTTAATAGTTACTACTTACTGTCCTCTTTCTCTTTCATCTTCTAGACAATTCTAATCCCACTACATTGCAAAGCAGCAGTGTCCATGACTCGAAGAGTCATCTGTGCGACTCGAAGATTTACATTTATCTGTGAAAAGAGAACGCCACAAGTAACGAGAGCCGCGAAGTGACGCAACACTGGCACTCCCGCTGACGTGACCACCATTGTCGACAGAACCATACTCATTGCTAACAGCGTAGGAAGAAAATGCTGTCCAGAACTAGAAGAAGTGGTATTTGTTACATTTGTTACAGTACCAGTACTAGTTGTATGGGCCTTTCCACTTCCAGATCCAGTTGCTGTACTATTGCTACAAGCAGAGGCCGCGAGAAGGAGGGAGATGAGTGCAGCAAGGACCACAAACGCATTGGTAGAAGTGTCCAAAATTACCACTGCGACTCCCAAAACCTGCACTGCAGTAAGAATGGGCACCAACAAATCGATTGTTATCTTTCCGAGTTGTAGTTGATTAAGTTGCTGTTGTCCTTGAGAAAAATGGATTTTCTTTTTCAGTCCGTTCACCTGCGGACCAGCGACATCTTCAAGCTCATCAACGACCGCCGAAGCATGGTAAATCCGACCCAGGCTGTTCTTCATACAACTATGTCCTTCTTTCATGAAAAACGTGGCCAGTACTGTGTGCCAGAAGCAGGCAAAGGAGAACAAGACCACCACTACCCAAAACACGTGCTCGAGGAGATAGGTTCGCAAATCACGACTCGTCTCTGACAGTGGAGTAATTGAAGACTTTTGAGGTTTGAAGAATTTCACGATTTCGTGAACTTCACCCGATGAGGAGGAAGATGTTGAGGAAGAAGATATCGACGACGACGAGGCTGTTGTTCTTCCGGAACTGTGCTGGTTGTCTTCTTCCTGCAAGGTCGCCTTTGCCCATTGTCTTAATCGTTGATCTACTTCTTCCAGTGTTAAAACTAAGGAAAATCCATCTTCAGCAGTGTCTTGTGCTGGCGGTACAAATCGTGTCGTATTATTTCGGCAGAGGCCGATCGCTGTACTACAGTGTAGGTCCAAAAGCGCAGGGGGAAGGAGCGGGCCAGCGGCTGCTGTATTCGATGTCATAATTCTTTCTCTTTCTTGTCTTTCAATTCCTCCTGCTCTTGGACCATGTCCATGATTTTCTACTAAAATTGCAACTTCATCACCGCCAGTTCTTGTCCTTTGACCATGATTCTCTGTAACTAGTCGTCTTTGTCCTGAATCACCTTGACCACTACCGATTCTCCTTTGGCTAGAGTGCTCTACCACTGCATCCTGCTCAAAATCACTTCTCCTTTGGCTATTTGCTAGAGATTCATCTACAGCATCTCCTTCTCTATTCCTGTTGCTTATTATACCAACAAGTGCTGATCTAGTGCTCCTTGCGGCCAATGCTGGTGGTACAAACTGTGTCGTATTAAGATCACCCACCACTCCATGACGTCCATCTCGTTCTCCGTCTCCTTCTCTTAGAGCTTCCCGGAATCCATCTTGAAAGTCATCCTGCTCCTGCTTTCCCCGTAGAGGAAGGCCTCAGGATGCTCGTGAGGATGGATTACCTCAAGTCTTAACTCCAATAAAGGCAGTCGTTGTGTCGGTATCTGCTCTTGGATCTGCTTTGAATCTAAGACGCTTGTTCTTGCGCCACGAGCTCGAGTGCCAGGAACTATTGTCAGCCTTGGTTCCACTCGTACTACCCCTTCATGAGGTCCAGGTTGGCCTTCTCCTTCAAAAGGTGCAAGTTGGCCTACTCTTTCGCCACCTGCAGGTTGGCCTACTCTTTCGCCACGTGCAGCTTGTCCCCCTCCTGCAAGGTGATGGCCCTCTTCTTCTCCAACACCATGACGAACATCTCTATGGAAATCTCTTGCCAGGGACTCTCTTGCCATCCCCATCGGTGCGCGTCCAGATGAGGGTATGGGGGATGCTACTCTTGACCATTGTCGGCGGCCGTCATTGGTGTTTGAATTCCTCAGGCCTCCAGGCTGGTGAAATTGAGCAGCATAAGCACCACACAACCAGAGGCAAAGTGACGTTCTCAGGTTTTTCACCATCTTCATTTTTTGGTGGTAAGTTGTTGATTTGAAATTGAATATCTGGTAAGCGTGAGAAAACAAGTGCCGAGAAGGTAAAGGCATGAGTCTACCATTTGAAATCGAAGTAGAAATAATTACAACTTCTAGTAGGTAGCATTGATGGTTGATGACTCTCAAGCATCAACGTGCTCCTGTAACCAAAAAATTCATTTGATTTACTTCTGGTAGGTACATAATTAAAAAATGAGCATCCTCTTTCTAAGAAAACTACTCCCCACGATTAGTGGGTAATGAAGTTATAGTCTCAGTACTAGCTTTGCCGTTAC
>CAJINU010000053.1:365034-582295 GCA_905178165.1 Amoebophrya sp. A25
GGGGGGGGGGGGGGCCTCCCGCCCTGAGCCCTGGAACATATATAATTAAAAGAACTATAGTGGCCACGTTTATGCTAGGAGCCGTATATTCTAGGCGCCTCGAGTTCGCCCAACTGCCCTGGAGGTCTTCTCATCTAAGGCGGCCGGGGCCTGTGCATGCCCCAGAGAAGTGCTCGGCTCTCGCGCTATGCGCACCTACTAGCTCGCTCCAGGGTACCGGCTCACCAAACTAGCGCACAGCGCGAGAAGTAGGACTACCTACATCCTTTTTAGCTTACCCTCTATCTTTATTTCATGATAATCATAATTTCTGATACTTAATAATGTTCCCTATTTTTTTACTTCTACGAAAACGAATTTGCTCTATCTACATGTTGTACAACATCATATCGCTGTAAGTAATACCAGCAGGTCTATCAACATGACATCTTAACTATAATTGCGATTATTTGGAACAATCACTATCTTTCATATATTTGTTGATGAATGCACCGCTTCAAGGCTTGCGCTTTTTGTTTTTGATTATCTCCACTGCATTGGAGAAAAGCAAGCGGAAGACTTAAAAAAGCTCAGTGCGCAAGGAGGGGCCATGGAAAAAATCCATTGCGTATTCGTCTCGCAGCCTCCCGGAGTTCAGCAAACACTGCAAAATTGAAACCTGGGTGCCCTGCGAACCCTCTCGCACGCTTGCCCCAGAAGAATCTTGTCCAAACGCTCGCCCACTGTCGCTTTGGGTTCGGGGGGCGGGGATACGCAAGAAATGCAGAACAAACAGACAGGAGCCCGAAAGAAAATAAGTACCTCGGCCCACGAAGCGGCAACAGGTTGGAAGAAATTTCCTCCCTTTTTGGAGCGGTTTTTCCTCGCCTTCGGAGCTCTTCTCTCTGTAGGAGTTTCTGAAAGCAATACCAGCCTTAAACGCTGAGCCATTTCATGATCAGATAGCAATGCTAAGGGAGAAAAGTATGTACAAATGAAATGCTTCAACCCTTAAAAGCCGATCTAGCTTCACTTCGTTCTAAAGCGCCAGCGCAAACCTGTTGCTGTAGACGACGGAAACATGCTCCCAAACTGGAGTGAATCCATGTGAAGAACCCGAGAGCAGACGAAGACCAACGCGAGTCTAACAGCCTCTACGCGCCCTTTTGCAACTGCTGAAGATGGATCCTTCCCCAGCGCCCTCACACGAGATACGCAGGCGGCAGAGCCGCCTGCAACAAACTGAGCCTCCTTGCTTTACCAAGCTACGCGCAGGCCAGAATTGTCGCTGAAGCTGCGGCACATCAATGCGCCTGGCTCCGCGACTCCGTATTCGAGCCACGATGGGCGGATTACTCCTCCACAGGAAACATAGAGTGGGTTTACGTCAAGCCTTAATCAATTTGATAACAATGGATGCGCGAGAGTTATTCGAAGATTTATTTGGTACCATCTTCTAAAACATATCATATGTCTCACATGTCTGTCCTTCGGACCCGATCTACCACCCCTGCACATGAACAAAATTTTACTCAGGAAGAAGAATTTTGACAATACTAGCCTCAATCATGCTCAACCGCTTTCTATTTATTGTAACTAGATGTCAGTGCAGCTTTCTACTTACTTTCTCCAATTTTGTTGTTATCCTTCTTCTAAGAACAACGTAAACCCTAGGATGTTTTTCGTTCTCCTACCACGACGGTCAGTTATTTCCCCTCCCCCAGCATCACTAGCAGTCGTGATCATTTCTTCTTCCCCTTTATTTACACCTCGGTTGTCGCGTCAGCACCGGCCAGCGTACCGTAGTCGCCCGCCATCTGAGGCTTGGCGTCGCCAGTTTTGTTAGATGATAAAGCCATCATGTGCTGGTGATTTGAGCAGCATGAAATCAATCGGATTCGAAACAAGAATCTGAGAACGCACTGTCTACTGAATACTCTAAATATATTGGAAGTGAATCTCTAAGAAGACAGGCATCACACTGTGTGACTCACGCAACAATCAACATGAACATCTCTCGAGAAATAATAGTTCTTACATACTGGACGAATCAATTAGAAACCTCCGACATAATCTTGTTTTTCTTGTCCTTCGTGGGCATGCGCATCTTCCGTGCGACTTTCCACAGCAAGAAGATTCCAAAGATTAGAGGTAAGGCTTGATTATCAAGCTGTCCTCATTTGTTGAGTGAGATACCATGGACTACATGTTCGTGTGACCTTTTTACATTGGAACGTACTGCACGGACCGTTACTTAGAATCCCTACTTTGCAATCTATCAGTTGTGTCATGTCTCAGACTCAGAATCATGATATGTAATGCCTCTACCTCGTCCTCGCTCACTCAGAATTCTATCTGTAACTATATACTTGCCTTAACCTAAATACTAGTACACGACAACAGATGACGAACAGCTAAACCTTAACAGGAGCACGAGCAGCATGGAGATGCACGCGATCGAGTCGCTGTAGTCGATTTGATGCGAGGGAGGCAACTTCTGGATGAAGGACGATTTCGACGTCGACGGCGACCAGCCGGGGGTTATAGTGAATTCCAGCCCTGAGGGACCGATCATGGCAATGCCTAGGTTCCCTCTGGCCCCTTGCTTCGCGTTCAAAAACTTCTTGATGGCTACCAGTCCCTTGCCACTTTGGAGCATTTTCACGAGCTGAAGATGAAAAGTGGAGTGAACGAGTTCTATGTGGCTATTGAAAGTTCGTCAGTGTTCAGGACAGAACAGCTCTCACATTCGGACAACAGATAAACACAAGTCCCAAGTGTCATTCATCAACGGAAAATCCATACTCCTTCATCGCCACAGCCTCAAATCTTGAAGCGATCTCTTCCCACGTAGTTACTTGAACTGCCTGCCTTGATTAAAGGCTAAGTAGCTAGTTCAGTTTTTTGGTTGGATCGAAGCGATTTCCACCGGATCGAGTGGGGCGGCTGCCTGCTTGGGAAATTCTTGATCTGGTTGTCCGCGGATCCAGACGACCTAAAAAAACTTCACCAACTCCAGCAGGCCTCCCCCAGCCGGTGCCCAGAGCTTCGACCCAACCAACAACTGCTTTAGTCTATCTAGCGTTAGCGAATTAACTACCTAAGTAACTTATAAAGCCTTCAGTGGTGAGTTCAAGTGCCGGACCAGTGAATGAGCTTTCCTTTGATATCATTTGAGACTATTAATAGAATCAGGAATTTTTTGGCCCGTCACGGGTCATGTTTCTCGGGTTGCTCGGGTTGCTCGAGTTGCTCGCCGTAATTTTTTGCGCGGCGCCCTTCGGGCGCAGCTTTGTGAGCCTCTGGGATACCATACCTTAGCAGGAGCATGCGACATTCAACGACATGCCTCCGCTCCCTGGTTTTCTTCTTAATGCGCACCAGCGACGAGAGTGAGTGACCACCCTCAGCTCGGGAACTCCTCCCAGCCACTTGATCAAACACGCAAGGCATCCGCCACGTACTCTTCTCTACTTGCTTCCTCGGCTGAGTGGGCCGTTCTCCAAAGCAGGCGAGAACCAGAACTCGCTCCCAGTCCCAAAAGAGACGCACTGGGAAGAAAAAAGGGAGAGACTGGCACCGACCCAACGACAAGCCACAGCGACACTCTCTCCCCTCAAACAAAAACAACGAGGCGAAGCCGTCGGCCCCTTAGTGCCTGGCTGTGCTTCGAACGCGCGCCCACACGCAACAAGAAAAAAAGCCGGGGGGGCTCGCTGGGGAGCCCTTCACAACCGGCCGCCCCTCTCATGAGAGAGCAACAACAAAAGCAGCCACCTCTTCACTTCGCGCAGCCACAACCGTGCCCATACCGCCCTGCTGCGCCGCATCCCGGTGAAGCGGATGGCTTCCGGTAACTCGTGGCAACTCGTTCAAGAATTGAAACCCTTCGCTTCGGCAACTCGAGCAACTCGTTGCAACTCGAGTAACTCGAAACCCGATATTTTACTTACTCTATAATTAAGTAACCCCAATGCGAGTGAATAGAGTAAACAGGTACTCTCGCCTTCTTTGTTTTCAAATTTAGACTCAAGGACTTCAACCATAGGGGACTAAGAAGATCTTTGGAAAACAAAAACCTAGTACACCAACTTAAGATATACCCCGTCCCTGAAGGTTTTTTGTGCATCCTGTAGGGTGTGCATGTCTGTGAGGCGAGAGCCGTCGAACATCTTTACTTCTCGGTGACTTTGCCACCCGTCCAACATTGTCCACTTGTGTTGGAGATCGCCCCTGCTTTTAATGGTTGCAAAATCCGAAGTGCCTCCGTTTGGCGGCCATAAGCTCGCATATATGTCACCAAGGGACTCTGCCCAAGGCCGTCGCACCTGATGTGGGAGTGGGAACAAAAGGGAGGAAACTTTCCAGAAGCGTATCAAAGCGGCCTGCCGTTAGTGCCTCAGTAGCGTTTATCACCTCATGGCGCTACAGTAGCGAAACACTGCACAGAGACGGACAAAATTGTCTCCACCTAGTCGCGGAAGTGGTCCGCTTCGCAGTGCTTGCGGCTTGCTTCCTGCCGGTGTGTGTGGGTCCAAGACAGTCGGCGGCGAATTTGTGCTGTGGGGTTCTGGAGGGGCGCAGGGATTCCCATCGCCCCCAAGGCTTTCTGCTGGCCGTGGCGATCGCGGGAAGGTTTTTGATTTGTTGAAGGAACACAGTAGGCGGCGAACATTTTTGAGGTAGATCCTGACCATGCCCGGCGTCGTTGGATATTGCGCATATTTTTGCGTTATTTTGCTGAGCTTCCTCCAATGAATTTAAAAAAACAAAAAAGAAAAATTGCTCACTGACTAAGATTCCTGCTAATCTGGGCGCTAAAAATTCTGGTAATTTAGCAGCCCGCGACGGAATGCACCGCGGGTGGCCCGCTCAGTAGAATGCCGCTGATAGATGCATGATTGTGTGCTGTTACTTTGTTTTCGGGGTCCCTCGAGAGAAACTTTGAAAAGTTATGATATTATATAAGAAACCCAGCACTCTCGAAGAGAGAGCGCCTCCGACTTGCGCGCCCTCATATAGGCGTGAAAGCGCGCAGAGTTTGGAGGTGACAAATTAGAATCCGCCCTAGTGTGCCGAATTAGCATGGCGAACCTCTAGAAAGAAAATTAAAGCCACCACCTAGCCGGCAGATCAAAAACCCCCCCAGGTTAAAGTGCTGGAGCGACTACATGCTAAATTAGCGCGCTTTTATTTTAGAGCCCCACACTAGCGATGTTTGTAATAAAAAAGCCAGACCCTCAAACACCACGCCAGACAGACAGCCGAGATCATCAGCCCCGAGGCCCCTAGCAAGCAAGTAGCAAACTGACGCGCACTAACATGCACGATGGTGCTTGGACTAGCATGAGAACCACCAAACTGCAAGGACCTGCCCCAACCTTTGCAGGCATAGTGACGGGGAGACTGTCTCGAATTCGTTTCCTCCGGGGGTCTCAGTTTCTACGGTTGTCAGTGTTCTCACACGCCTGAAAGCGTAGTCTTTGCTTTCATAACGCCAAAAAAAAAAGGCTGACTCTTTTGAAATTTATATAGCCTTGCACAATTTAAGCTCCCCACCTTCTTTGCCCATTCAGAAATACGGGAGCGCACGCGCGCTAACCCCCCCCCCAGCCGGTCGACCCCACTACAGGAACACTAGGCTTTTGAGGACGAAGGGGGGCGCGCCTTGAGGGACGAAGAGCGGGAAATAGGTGGAGGATTTTGGTAGAGGGAGAGTGCCAGGGCGCTGACATTATTCCGGAAAAAAAAGGAAGTTGAGTAATCAAATATAAAACAAAAAACGCTAAATACTTGATGGAGTGGGTCACGGTCAGGCTCTCCTCTTGGCAGCACCTCTGATGCGAGCACGTCGACTCTATCCAATCCTTCGCCGCCGCTGCTCCGGATCGACGGTGGCAGAGTCGAGAGCTCCTTTTCCTTATGCAGCACCTCTGATGCGGCCGCATGCAAGTCCCTATCTTCTTCCTCGGCGCCGCTCTGAGTCGACGGTGCCAGAGTCGGTGGCCCCTCCACCAATCTCTTGGATTTCGCACCACAACAAGACATGTTTGCACAGCAAGTCTCCTTCTGATCTATACGAAGTGATCAGGAGTGCTGCATCAACCGGCGTCGGCAAGGGCGTGCTAGCTCCACTTTGTTTCTAATTGAGTCACTCTGCTGGCCTGGGTGAGAAGTCAATCTTGAACTATTCCTAGAGTATTTTAATGTATGCTTTACGTATGGGTATGACAAACCAGTCCCAAGTCTTTATTATCGGCGATCGTCATGGTTAGGATAGGATAGGAGGTGGCTCGCCGTCCACAGTGTGACCTGTATCATCGAGCGAACATGTGCAACCACAGAAGTCCTGGACTACCAACCTCTATTTATCTTTCAACTACCATTCATGGTTCTTTTCTTATAGCTCGCTCGTATTAAAATTATATCTTAAATGTAGAGGCTGACAACGAATAATGCGTCTTTCAAATGCTTCACGTGTGGAAGTTGTGGGTGCTAGGTGGTCTCTGGATGAAGCCTAATTTGCCTTTTCAAAAAGGATAAGAGTTAGAGTTGCTGGATCGATCTTCTACTTCGTCTACTTTTCTAAGATTTTTGTGTTTGTTTTTTCACAGTGTCTCACGAGGATTCCAGGAAGTTGAGGATTGCTTCTTCACTTCCCTATTTTTTTAGTAGTTTCGTAGTCTGTCTCTTAGTCTTATCTTCCAAACGGCAACACATTCCAATGTTTATGCAACGAGTAAAACGGTGTACGAAGGTTCTATTTTTTCATCTATTCGATCGAGTATCGAGATGAAGGCAAGTCAACGACATTTGTACGAAAATCCTCCTCAATGTCATACTTCATCGATATCCTCACACAACTCGTTCTCTCGTCATCAAATGCCTTTTTTGCCTACCACTCGAACATGCCTCAAGGATGGTGATGGCCAGCTCGCTCTCTCGTCATCGACGACGTATTTTCCAATGCGACTCGTTTATGTCGGACACAGGATGATATCTTGACAGACGACTCGTCTCACACTGCTTGCATTTACCTAGATATACTCGTCCTTCTGTCGAAATCAAGTATCATCTTCACAAGGTTGAATCTTCCTCACAAGGATGACGGATTTCCTTCCCTCGTCTTCGTATATTCCTCCGTCGTTTTAAGGCTGTTAGAAGCTTCGGGATCATTTTTCCCCTCGTTGATGGTTCTGTAGTAAGTATAAGAACGTTGACGCGTTACCGTTAGATAAGAGCCAGGAAAATACCTACACATGGAATGATGGTCCTTCTCCTGTGTCATCTTGTAACGTCTAACGCGGCACTTCGTCTTCATCTTTCTCCCACAAGTACATTGAAACTCAGAAGTTCTTCAGATTCTTGGAGGTCTTGGAGAAGCAAAAGAGGAAGAGAAGTTCTATCAAATCATACATAATACTGTTTAGCTTTAGTCACAGTCACCAAGAAGTACTCAGGATTGATGTTGACTTCTTCGTTGTTGATTGTTCTAACTTCTACTTTTTTTAATTTTGTTGTTTCTACTAGAACTAGTAGACTTTGAAGATCATTTGTTGTTGTCTCAAATATATTTTCTAAGAGATGCATGATATTCGTGCTGTAGCAATTCATAGATAGTTTTTTGAAGTAATCATTATTGATGCTTGCTGCAGCGGCACTTCTTCCACTTGTTTTGTGATGCATAATTTCTGTTCAACTTGTTCAACATCACAATAATTGATCAAGAATCATAGCCCTTTTTAATACTTGCAGTTATTAGTACGGCTGATGGAGTTCATTTTCATTGTTTCTCGGATACGTTTATTTAAGGATGTCAGGAGAGTCGTCCAATGTCGAAAAGACTAGCTCAAATAAATACAAGTTCTCAATCACTACAACCACATCATAGCACTTTACTCACCGAAGAAGATGAGGATCATACAACTCTGCTGCATACATTCTTGACTTCAACCCAAAAAAAAAAGTTTACTTTCTTGCACGTTCAACTTTTACAGTTCATATTTGCTTGTCATTGTCTATTCTAGCGGTTAGAGAGTCGACGTCGACCCTTCATCATCATGGCAGTCTCCTCTATTGATGGTATCGGAAAGAGGTAGTGAATAACAAAAAACGTTGTAGTGCATTGATGTGAACAATGGAGGGAATGGATGTTCCCGAAGGATGAAGTACTTGTTAACCTTAACATATAGTACAGAATCTATTCCAATATAATTGAGTCCTCTATTATTACATATCATCAACATCTACATCATGCATGAAAATACTAGAGTTAATAGTTACTACTTACTGTCCTCTTTCTCTTTCATCTTCTAGACAATTCTAATCCCACTACATTGCAAAGCAGCAGTGTCCATGACTCGAAGAGTCATCTGTGCGACTCGAAGATTTACATTTATCTGTGAAAAGAGAACGCCACAAGTAACGAGAGCCGCGAAGTGACGCAACACTGGCACTCCCGCTGACGTGACCACCATTGTCGACAGAACCATACTCATTGCTAACAGCGTAGGAAGAAAATGCTGTCCAGAACTAGAAGAAGTGGTATTTGTTACATTTGTTACAGTACCAGTACTAGTTGTATGGGCCTTTCCACTTCCAGATCCAGTTGCTGTACTATTGCTACAAGCAGAGGCCGCGAGAAGAAGGGAGATGAGTGCAGCAAGGACCACAAACGCATTGGTAGAAGTGTCCAAAATTACCACTGCGACTCCCAAAACCTGCACTGCAGTAAGAATGGGCACCAACAAATCGGTTGTTATCTTTCCGAGTTGTAGTTGATTAAGTTGCTGTTGTCCTTGAGAAAAATGGATTTTCTTTTTCAGTCCGTTCACCTGCGGACCAGCGACATCTTCAAGCTCATCAACGACCGCCGAAGCATGGTAAATCCGACCCAGGCTGTTCTTCATACAACTATGTCCTTCTTTCATGAAAAACGTGGCCAGTACTGTGTGCCAGAAGCAGGCAAAGGAGAACAAGACCACCACTACCCAAAACACGTGCTCGAGGAGATAGGTTCGCAAATCACGACTCGTCTCTGACAGTGGAGTAATTGAAGACTTTTGAGGTTTGAAGAATTTCACGATTTCGTGAACTTCACCCGATGAGGAGGAAGATGTTGAGGAAGAAGATATCGACGACGACGAGGCTGTTGTTCTTCCGGAACTGTGCTGGTTGTCTTCTTCCTGCAAGGTCGCCTTTGCCCATTGTCTTAATCGTTGATCTACTTCTGCCACGGCTTCTGCCTCTGTCCACTCTACGCTGAAATGGAATCTGGATGCTGCCACAATGTAATCTGTGAACATTACTCCAGAGGGCTCCACCCTACGTTGCTCGCGGAAGAGGACATCGGATCCGTATTTCTCGGAATATTCAGGACGTTGGATAAACGCCTTCACTTGCGTACCGAAATTAGAGCTCACCTTTATCCATGTCCATGCTTCCTGAAGACTATCACGGTTCATCACGAGATCGAGATCTTACTTTTACTTTATCATCAAATAAAAGTAAAAAGGGAGTCTCGTCCAAGAAGATGCTTGTTCTGAACAGCGACTAGGGAGATGAGCCTTAACAAAAGTTGCCGGAGTGAGGAGCTCACTGTCCTTGATATTTTCTCGCTGAGCATACTCGCGGAACGCTTGATACCAAGATCGAGACGTCATTGAGATCGTATTGGTTGTACTCGGGTTTCCGCCAATGACAACGTGTTGGAGGTCAGAGACAAGCTTGTCCGGCGACCACGAAGACGAAAAAGCTCCATGAACATCATGATGACCGTACACGACAGTGTAATACCACGTCTCCTTGTTGTAGTGATGTCTCAGTTGCGGAGAGAGAAGAGGATACTTCTCGCGGAAACGAAGGTCTATAACGGTCTCGACAAAGGATCGCGCCACGCGGTCACCTCCTTCAGGAAGAAAGTCCAAAAATCTTAGACGAAGACGTTGATGTGGGTGATAGACGTTGTGGGTGCTGTCAAGGATTGATTTTTTGGAAGGAGCACTGTAGGTTTGTCTTTGTCCTCCGTTGAAAAATGAATGCAGAATTAAAAGCTATGATTGCCATAACATTTGTGAGCCCGATCCGTGTCGTCCGTCTACGCTCTGATACTTCCCGAGTCCCAAAAGAGATGCTACTGAGAGACCACCGAAAGCGCAGAACAGCAAGACATTAAAAGCGAGAGAAAGAAGCCGACGGCCTCCAGAATTGTTTATCTTCTCCATCCCCAACTCCATACCCTCCACAACACCTAAATTTTCGTCTTCTGCCAAGACTCCACCTTTTTCAACGTCGAGCATTTCCCTTCCTTCTCCTGGTTGGTCATCTGTGGGTGTGGTCTCTACTCCCTTCTTGGATGCATTACTTTTTTTACTTGTTGTTTTGCCATCCTCGTCAAGAGTATTTGAGTAGTGCGTCAGCGCCGCTCCGCTAGTGGTCGCAACAGTACTCGTTGAACAGGATGTAATTGCATGCGAACATTCAGAGGTCGTTGTCTCTAGATCCTCTACTGCAGTCGGTGAGGCGTGGACTTGTTGACCATCTTGGCCATTGACGAAGAGAGGAAGAGGAACGCCAGCATTGTTCGCAGGGGTCGAGATGCACCACAACACTGGAAAGAGGATGTTGAAGAGTAAGATGTGCACGATGAGACCCACTGATAGACAAAGAAGAGCATGCTGCACACCAGGCGCCCCAACGTGCTCGTTTTCGTTGATGTTGACTGCTGCCAGTACGGCAACGAGAAGAAGGGCACGCAAATTCTGCACAAACGACTCCAAATTTTTCCTCATGCTCCACGCCGAGTACGAGTAACCTAATCGACACGTCGCAAGTGAGAAACTGACGAAAGGCAGAATGACGAAGTTGCTCAACCAAACAACTGGAATGTGGAAGTACAGCATCAAAGATGTCCCCACAAACGTAGTCAATCCGGCTTGCGCAATGTTGATGACAATCTTCTGTACACAAGTGCTGCTCCCGACTTCTATTAGAGCTAGTAAGGTACCGCGTTACCCTTAGCGTTAGCATCCCTGGCCGAATCCTGGAGGGCCCTTTTTCAAGTAGAAACGCACATACATACATACATACATACGGACATACATACATACATACATACTATGTATTAAGGACAACATACTTGAGCAGTGGCAGCCTTAATTTTACCATTAATAATCTTCTGGACGATTCTTTCTGCATCTCCGTCATGTTCGTCATCGTGGTTTCATCTTCTTCGCCTTCCTCCATCTTCATCATGGTCGTTGTCACACCTGCTTGACCTTCTTCTTGCATCTTTGTATTCGTATTGCTAGTTACAGTCGTCGCGCCCATCGCAGAGGTGGAACAAGAACTAGATGACGTTGTTGTAGCATTTCTACCGGCATTTACCCTTGTTGTCCCCCTTGATGCTCCCATAAGCCTTTTCCCGAAGAGCCTCCACTTCACCATGACAACAAGAAGCATCAAAACGACGACCACTAGAGTCGCACCAAAGATCAAGGCCGTTGTCCACGTGGCTGTCCGTAGGGATTCCTCGAAGCTCAGATCCACACTGGATCCGCTGGAGAAGAAAAGCAGACGATAACCGGTACCGGCGCAGTGCGTTTCAGCAGTTTAGAGAGAGGATGCGATGGGACAACTACGATCGCGATGGGATGACGATGGAGGGATGGGATGACGATGGAGGGAGGGGATGACGATGGAGCAGGGATGGGATGACGATGGAGGGATGGGATGGCCATGGAGGGATGGGATGACGATGGAGGGATGGGATGACCATGGAGGGATCGGATGACGATGGCGGGATGGGATGACGATGGAGGGATGGGATGACGATGGGAGAAGAGGATCATCATCATCATCATCATCAAGCGCCTCTGATCGATGGTCATTCTTTGATACCACTGTTGACGATTAAGATTTATTGTTATTATCAGTTTCAGCATTGATTCATCTAATACTTCGCCGAGTAGATGATTGTCATGAGCATGACCCAACATGTGGTCCGATGATATAAACACATTCACACAGTACCAATTATATGGATAGAAGTCGTCTACATAGATTTTCTCTTTTTCACAGTACTAAATAAAATGAAGAAAACAATATGGATCAACATAATGATAAAAGTAAGTCTCGTACGATAAAAAAACTCCTTCCTCCATTTTTTTCGTAAGCAATCACAGCCATGTGGCGCAGCCACTCCTTTTCCCATTCACGCAGGATCAACTCCGCATCGGAAGTCTGTTTTACAACCATGTCTTCTGCCTCCTCCAGAAAGAAATCCATCACCAGCGCTTCTGCGGACTGCTCTACTTTATCAAAACCGAGCATGACTGAAGGACGGTGTACATGTACTGCAGCAGCTGCTTTCGTACTAGTTTGCGACTGCCAAGATTGATGCCCATACGCGGGAAAGGTGTACTCATTGGGTAGCGTGTCCACGGTTGCCGATTCAGAGAGGTCAAAGCGGTACTTATCGAAGTTCCAGAAGCGTAAAAGATGATCTTCACCCAGGTCGCAAAGAACCTTTTTAGACGACGTGGCGGCGTCCCCTTCAGCGTGAGCGTCAGCATCGTCCTCTGCTTTGACGTAGTTTGGTAAACAAACATCGGGGAATTAGAACCGTAGTTTGGTTGTAAACAAACATGAAGATCGGGGAATAATTAGAAGAGTAGTTATAGTCTGGTGAAGAACAAAGATCTGTCACTAAATTAGAAGAGTAGTTCGGTTGTAAACAAACATTACCGGGGAACTAGAAGAAGAAGGACAAGAGTTTCAAAATTTTCAGTTTTGAAGACACTGACTTAGACTTTCAGTAACTTGGGATCCGGTAGTTTGCGTCTAGATCAAAATAAATACTGAAGATCTTCCTCCTAGTCGTCGATTACTACTAAGTAAAGGAGAATTCATAGACATAGCCTTTCCATAGACGGCTTGCAGGTACTTACTTAATTGGCACAGAAACTTTTCCTTACAGAGAGTTATAAAAACTGAAGATACTAACTACTTATCATCTTCAATACTATCAGAAGCCGTAAGTAAATCGGATTTTGTTTGTGTTGGTCCGAAAAGTTGTCGTGGTCTCGTAGACATGCCACATGATGTCTAAAGCCGATTTGGTCAAGACATTCTTGCCGGATTCCGCAGTAGTTGTGAGAATGACCTGAGCTAGTCTTGCTCCTCCTCGTTTTCGGGTCTGAGACGTCGTCGTCGCTTCAGGGGACACCACTCGTCCATTCGTCACCAAGATCTTCTCCAAATCATTCATCCTATTCCCAGTATTAGTGCCAAGCATCAACGTCGCATAGTGAGCTGCACGCGCCACCTCAGCTTTATTCACTCCCAAATCCTTCTCCTGATCATGAAACAGGGACAATGTGGTCGGGGAAAGCGTCCGCGACGTAACTGCAAGTTCTGTCGCGAGAAGTGCTGGAGAAGAGCCTCCAGAAGTAGGAGAGGAAGAACCTCCAGAAGTAGGAGAGGAAGAAAGTGCAGCTGTTCTTGCGCCTCCTCGAGAGGGAAAAGCTGAACTCGATGTTGACATTTCTCCTCCTGCTGCTGTCGTATTCTTCAAAAAAAGCGGCGTGCCCAATAACCATGGAGACTGGCCGTTCAGGATCGTACTAGGATTAGACGTTGTCTACTTTTGAGATTGAGCATCTTGGAAGCCATGATTTTCCCTTGCCAGGTCCGTCTTGCCAAGATGCTTCGTAGCAACTATCACAGGGTACTATAGGTAGGAACATGAACATGAACATCAATATCTTCATGAGTAAGCCTTAATAGAAGGATCATAGCCTGCTGTATCAACACCAAGAACATGATTATAACCTGATCCACCTCCCCCAAGTGACTTGCTGGGAAGTCCATTAAACAAGTATGAGAATCCGCGAGTCTCATCGCGCCACTGCCACAGGTACGCAGGAAGGAAACCCACAAGGAGGATCCCCAGGTTTGCCATGACGACAATAATCCAAATCATCCCGTCCCAGGTTCTTGTGGGAGAATTGTGGCAGTGAATGCTTCCACTCATTGAGAATGTCGATAGGGGAAAGTCGTTCCCCTTCTTTGGGCCCTTCTTACTTGGGTGGACCGACATCATCCCCGCCTAATTTGCTTTCTCAATGAGTGGCATCATACGGGGAAGAACTTCTTGCAATATTGTTCGGCTCGTCCATGACGATTGCTTTTGGTCGAGAAGTCGTAGTCATTTGGCTACGCGGAAAGTGTGCCATAGGCACCAGAGATGACGACACTGGAGTGCTCATGGTCTTCGTTCTTTTTCTTGGAAATAAACTACAACTCACATCAAAGATGAAAGCCTCATACTCAGTGTTTCGTTAAAAACGCTTGGCCTTGTTTCTATCCCAAAACAAGCAGGTGGAATATATGAATCATATATAGAACATCAAGATGAACAATTCGATTTCATCTTCCTGCTCAATCAGTTGTAAAAACGAAACCGTGTACTATACCGAAGACACATAGGATGGAGGACCGACCACGTTCGTGCAATGTATTAAAATCTATAGAGCTTTAGCTTTTTGCTCCTCTTCAAGCATGAGATAAAGACGTCCACTTGCTATTCTCATTATACACACGACCTGATGCAGTTGTATACCGAAGTCTTCCAACAAGCCAAGCGATTTTCGAAGTACGATGGAAGACATACTCTCGAAAGCTGCACTTTTTTTCTAAAAGAACGATGATGGCAAACCGAAACGATCACAAGCTCTCTTGTTAATCTGAGGAGTAAAACGATTATCTTTGCTTGATTTTTTTCCAAAGTCTGCGGCCAAAGGGCCAAAGCACCTGCAGAAAGACATGCTGTCAGCATTCGCCCTCTTCCTTTCCTACTACGGGAGCGGAGATGAAAGAGAACTCAGCCAACAAGATGACTGCTCGTCAGACACGGCTCTCAATCCACAAGAGAACCAGAGAAAGAGCACGATCTCCATCTCTACAAGACCTAGATCCATATACTTGTTCACATAGAGCGCAATTACGTTTTCACGAGCATCAGAATACCAGGGAAAGGAACAAACACACATGATACTGATAGCCTACAACGAATTTATATAAAAGAATCATCTTTCACGTTATCAGACAAAAGATGTAGAATATACGCCTACGTTTCCGTTTGGCAGACATGCAAAAAACTCAAGTGTGAGTGGATATATGGATTTTCATGTAAGTATATACTTATGCCTCTTGGACAACACCATATGATATGCTCTCGCTGTGGTTCCAGTTCACAAACCGGCGGCAGGCGGAGCTTAGTGCTCCTCTATCATTCTACTCGCTACGAACCCGCCGATTTTAAAATGATCAAGAAACTAGGAGGCTGAGGGAATGACTACTCGACCACCAGAAGGATCCTCTTGTTCCGCGCACGTGTCGACCTCTCCCAGGATAGCACCCAGTCACTCCAGAAAGCATCATAGATATAAAAATAAGCATAACTAGTTACTAATATTGATAGATTATGATTGGTTGCATACTAGTACAGCCGGAGCAATAGAAACTAGACAGGACAGAAGTCTCGTGTATACATACATGCAACTTCTAGTTGTACCAAGGAGGCTTTTAGCATGTAACTCTGTTAATACTCCAGCCAAACTACACCTATACTTTTGTAGAAGTCGAAATGTGCCGACTGTAATCAACTGACAGTGGGCCCCCAGCTTTTGAATTGAATTAATGGGCGATAAAAAGCCACTTTTTCGAGGATTGGGGATTTCAATTTGACATTTGAAGTCTAAAGCTAGCCATTATCTACTTACCTATGCTGCCCTGCTAGTATTCGTATGCTGCCCTGACACAATAGAGGTAGGACTCTCATGATTCGTAGCAATGACTGCCTCACTTTCGATTGCAATGATGAAGTCTCAGAGATAGAGATGCTTGGGTACTCATTTCTATTGTTACTGTTACTCCACGATAAGGTAAGGAACATTGAACATCCAGAATTTGAATTGAGTTCATAGGTCATAAAAAGCCATTTTTTCGAGGATTGGCGTTCTTTCAATTTGAATTCTCCATCTATGAAACTTGGAACGCATGCACAGTTCCAACAGTATCACCGTACCAAGCCAAAAACAGACTAGACCTAAGTAGCAACGTCTACGATTATGATGATGATGACGATCATGATGGTGATGATGATGATCATAGTGACGATGCTGATGATTATGCTATTCTACTATTGAAACGATGCAGAACTACCACAGTTCCTGGTCGTCTTTTTGCTCCCTTTCAAATAATGGCTGAACCCCGATAAGAAAACCGATCTAACCGATGTGGATAGGACTGGAAACTCAAAGCCCACATTAGATTTCTAGCCAACGTCACTAAGAATGTGGATTCACTCGCCTCCTTAACGCACATACAAGCACTCAACTCCTCCTCTACGTAATCGCTTGCCTTCTTAACGCACATACAAGCACTCAACTCCTCCTCTACGTAATCGCTTGCCTTCTTAACGCAGATACAAGCACTCAATTCCTCCTCTACGTAATCCGTTGCCTTCTTAACGCAGATACAAGCACTCAATTCCTCCTCTACGTAATCCGTTGCCTTCTTAACGCACATACAAGCGCGACTACCTCCTCTCGATCATAAGAAGAAGAAAACTGCCCATCCACGTACTTAGCCAGAAGAGAGAGCTCCTGATGGGCATCTTCTAGCATCCTCCTGTCAGCGGCGCCCGCCGCCACCAGGCACTCTTCGCCTGTTAAACTTTCCAGCTTTCTTTTCCATGTGCTCAACCACATTCAGAAATATTCTGGGCAGAGAAAGATGTTTCAGAGTCGGGGTAGAGGGCAGAGGTTTTCTTTGTATTTGGTTGAACTTGGATTTAGATTTGGATTTGGTTTCGACATCATCATACGTAGTCGTAGGAGTGCGATGCATTTGAGTCGACATAACATATAAGGCCGAATCATCTTTGATGTTATTCACGTATCATTTGATACTAGAAAGCGTCTCTGTAGTGGGTGTGGATGTAATAGTAAATCGGAGCAGCCAGTGCATTTGCTAGCACTACTAAGGTGATCCTGTGGCTAGTAATAGTATGACGACATGCTATAATTTTGCAACCATGGTAGATGTTGGAAGTTTATGACATTAACTGGTCCGGCGTCTGTGCATATTCGTGTATCTAGATGAGTCAATTTCTGCCGTTGCTCGTGTGGTAGACCTCTGGCAGAGACATGAACACGATAGATTAGATTGTGCTCTATTTGTTGAAGACGATGAAGACCTACCGGCCAGTAGTACCTCGTCTACAATTACTACTTGTTACTTCAAGTACTACGCTGTTCTCACATACTAAAACTGAGACTACGACGTGGTCGCTGTCGGACTGCGACTGCTTAATGTGGAGTACAAACAATGCTTCTTTCTCTCTACATATGACATTGATAATGACAACTCTAGCTCTCGACGTGATAATACTTCTACTTTGACTTACTTGGTGGCTGATGTACGTAATGATAACATGCCCACAACCGTAATGACAACATACCCACAACATACTGGTGTGTGCTTCTACATCTACTTTTACTTATACTTTACTTGATGTACAGGTACGTAATGACAACATGCCAACAAGATACTTGTGTAGTGAAGGCCCATCTCTAGGTCCTGTCTTTTCGAGAGGATGCTTCTTTTCGAGTAATCTCGGTCCTAATGCCTGCACAAGAATGAACGAGCCAGAGCTTGCGGCTAATCGTTTCAAACCTCGAAAGAGACGAGTCTGCACCTGATCTGCTACTCCCTGCTACAGATGTGAACCTCGCTGCCCCGCCAAGTATACCACTAATGTGTGCCTTCACTAGAGGAGTGACAATGAGCCATCTGGTGCTCCTAGTATCTCTGTTATCCCATCTCTGTTGTACCTCTAGAGAAATGAACCTGCTCTATTAATGAGATTATTCATGCTTCCCATTCCGAGCGTACTGATTGCTCCGCTATTGACCGTCGCATGACTGCCCATGCCCACAACTCCTGCTGATCCAGCTCCGTCTTAGAGGTTCTACGCGAGTCACCCACTACAGACACTACTATATCCCTGCGCCTCTACCTAGTTGTAATTAAGTAGTCGGTGCACGGCCAACAACTAGCAGGGTACACTTATTTGGTTCAAGGAAATCGAAATACAACCACGCTGAAGTTGAACAGTGTTCAGCAATATCAGTTCTCTGAGTATTGACGAAAGCTATTTACTTTGCACTGAATTATCGGTCAGGTAGAGAATAAAAGTTGAGCATGTAGTCGATGTTACGCAGCACAAGCATTTACATGAAAATTCGGAGATGTTACTTCTAGGAAAGAGAAGCAGTTTTTCAGATCACAAATGTAACTTCTAGGGAGATGCAGACACTGTTCGGCTACTTCTTGCTATTTAGATGCCAGCAACTGCTAGTGCCACACCCTCAAGCCTTAAATCTCCTTTGCCTCAGCAACTGCGTCGAAGGTCACGATTTTTTTCTCCTTGATCGTGAAGAAGGCATCGTGACACGATATCAGCTTCCTCCATTCGTGACTGACAGTGAATAGATTAGAGATTTGATTTTGAACCAATGCTCAATGTCTGGAACAGAAATCTCGAAAGTTCCAAGTTTGAAATTTCGAATGAAATTCCATTTTTCCTGAACAATCCTCGAAAAAAATTCAATTTATCGACTTTAGTTCAAATTCATTTCCTGAGGGCGAGCTTTTCTCCCAATCATGGAAGTGGTTGGAAACTGAGCTTCATCATCTGTACAGCAGAAACATACTACGAACCAACATCAACAGTATGCGCTTCATCGTCTTACTGTTGCCTTTTGTACTATTCTCCATTCGTGAGGTTATGGATAGTATGAATTATAAAAGTGTCTTCACATCACCCCTTATCCTCATAATGTTCTACCATATAGCTCTACTAGCCAATCGGTATGGAGAGGCTAGGCTAGGTTATGTAGCTTGTCTACAGCTTCGGTTAGGTATAGTCCCGGCGGTATGATTATCTTCAAAAAAGTTCCCATCATAATCAGCGTTGTTCGGGCCGTGGGGTGCTGAACAAGCTCCTGGTTTAACAGCTCGTATATCCATCGTTGGTTTTCGTCGGACAGATGGACCAGGGCCTCGTCTAGTAGCAGTACTCGGGGTTTGTTAGCGATGGCCCACCAAGATCACGCTACTCATTTCACGCTAGCGCTCATCCATCGATGACCTTGCGGTTTTCAAGTTCAACAACGTGATTATGATCCTTACTCAATTCAGCTATTCAGAGCAGTATTAAGGACAACTTCTGGCGGGTTACTTCTATCTGATTCTACTTAGTTCATACTTCCTATACCTACACCCAGTACCGAGCCAATCCAATCTTGGTACAACATGCTCTAAAACAGTAAGGTCGTGGAAGGCTCTAGTCTTCTTCGTGGCCCTGCCTCTCTTCTGTAGGAAAACACTTCTTCTACTTCTAAGACTCTGAAAATCTCGACTTACTCAAGTTAGTAAGTAGATGCTTTTGCTTTTGCTTTTGATGCTATTGCTAGACTTCTGAAATCCATAAGTTTGGCCAGCAAGCAGTGCGCAACCATCAGACGTTGTAATTCCCCTCCGGAGAGAACTTGCGCGACATCCACAGCAGTATCCAGACCAATACTTGAATCTTAGAGAGAGAGAGATACGATGCAACTCATGTATTGATGCAGTGCTGTGACACTGCCTCCAACAAAATAAACGTCGAATCACTTTCACTTTGAGAGAAATAACCACTCCTACAGAAAAAGACAGCTGAAAGATATGCTGCACGAAGTAATGCAGATGACCATGACGCCATGCAATGTAATTGCCACCGACCTTGTGGTCTCAGAGTCTGTCACTGTTGCTGTACCTGTAGTCTCTTTCAAAAATAACAACATCTGCTGAGAGCAACCTATGCCCTCACTGTCATTTTCAATAACAACATATGCTACAACTTCTACTTCTTCTCAATCTCATCCCCTCTATGAAATTCGTCTTCGCCATAATTTTCCTGTTCATCCATGAAATCTGTCGGTGATCTTGCAGCTCCTCCACTGAAAGAATCGTCATAGTTGTAGCCTCCAGCGCCACTGTTGCTGGCTCCGCCGACCAAAAACTCTTCGTCATCATCGACGTAGTCCCGCAATTCCGCTTCAGAATTCATTGCGACGCCTCTAGAAGCATTGGTGCTTGACTTAGAAAGGGACAGCGAAGCAACATCAAATTCATAAGTAATGGTAAACATCAACACGCATCGTGATGATTGAATATTCTGCAGCATCTGCTCTACATACTCATACAAGCTATTCATCGTTGCATTGAGAGAAAACTCAACAAACTCCAACGCTAATTCTAATTGTACAGCTACAGCTAGAGCTACGACCAATATAGATCGCAAGAGAGAGAAGTGTTGCTCTTAACATTGGAAGAGCCTCCTGCTCCCCCTCCGCTGTTTCCCCCATACGTCGAGGAACTAGTAGAAGAAGACGCTTCTTTGGCTTTGCGCTTGCCTTCCAGACTGAGTCGTACTTTCTTCAACGCCGTATAAATTTCCCGGTCAGAATAGGCCGAGCTAGAATCTGGAAAACAAATTGCTTCTCGGAAGGTCATAGGATACGGCAAGCCAGGTCCTCTTTGAGGTATCAAGTAGGGCAAACGCTGATGCTCATTTTGCAAATCGCGTCTCCTGGATGCTGTATTCAATTTCGAATTCGATGTCGTAGATCTACATCCTTTCGTAGGGGTTTTTATTAGACATAGAGCAAATGGCGCACTTCTTCTTCTTCTTCTTCTTCTGCAAACTAGATCTAGATGTTCATCCATGAATTTGATCTTTACTCTCAATGAAACTCGAACTCACGCTGAAACAAATTCGAAAACCCCTTGAAAGCAAACGGAGATGGTCTGATAGAGATGATGGATGATAGTACCTATACATTCACTTTCACAAGCTGTCTGGAAAGAAAATGAAAAACTACAGAGTACAGCATCGCACGCAAGAAGACACAAGAACACTCTTACAACTTCTTTCGCGAACTCATGAGTAATCATGAATCCTTTCTACACCTGCCTCTCTACAACGATCAAAGCCAAACCAAAAGCCGTAAATCTAAGTCATGCTTGTCGTCTTCATCTTCGCTTTCTGCTTCTGCCAGGCTTTTCGGAAACAGCTTTAATCCCTCCGTCGCAGAGTACCGAAACACGAAATCCAAGATTCTTGCGAGTTTTAGAGCTTCGACGTAACGGTAACAAAATTCATCTTCTTAGGAAGTTAATTAACGTTAAGTATCCTTAAAATATGTTTGACGCGTTTGCGTTCTCTTGAAAACTTTTTAGGTGGAGGAGAGGATGACGGTCACCAGCCTTAAGGGTTCCTTCTTTGGCTTCAGACTGAGACTTGGCTTATTTTCCAACTCGAAGGATCCACCATATCCACCTGGTCTTGTGCTCAAAGTACCAAAATCAACGTCGACAGGGTTCCCTTGATGTTTTCTTGTTGGAGATGCTCCTCCACCACAGGCATCCACTCTCACAAATGGCCAAACACCTGCTAACGTTCTCAGCAGAGTGGACTTACCGGTGCCCTCGGGACCGCACAAGAGAATCCGTTGTCCCCGCGTCGCTTCTTCAACTTAGCGAGGACAATTTGACTTCACATCTAAGACAACTACAGTTGAGGGAGTCCAGAATATGATAAGAAGAAACGCTAGAATCGTCTGTCCGCTAGGGGAGTCACTAAAAACACTGTGAGGGGAATCTTCACCAGCTCAAGCTCATTTTCATTATTATTATTCGAAGAACTGAAATAAGCGAGTAACTACTTAATAAAGGAAGAGTAGCCCTGTCAAAAAAAAAAGGAAGAGTAGCCCTGTAACTACTGAAAATAGAGGCGAGTAACTACTTAAACAAGGAAGACGAGTAGCCTTGATCTTAAGCTACCTCCCTTATTTCAGTCAGTAACTCGGTTATTATTAGCCTTAACCGAGAAAATTGTTCAGTTGTACATTCTCTGCTATCGTCTGTCCGCTAGGCAGGAGTACTGTGACCGCCGCTCCTTGCTCAAGACACCTGACTCTGCGCAAGATTAACTCACGTCGTCTAGCCGCCTCATACAAAGCAGGATCGATCGAATACGGATCACCTTCGGTCAGCGTCCTCTTAGAGGAGCTACAGCACCTGTACATAAACAACATGCACATGGCAAGGTTCTTCGCAATATTTATCGTCTGACAACGACTTCTGCTACCAGCTGTAGCTGTAGTTGTACTAGCATGTTGCATTAAAAAAAAACAAACAACAACAAGCGACCATTTGATGTAAGTAGTTCTTTGCACACAAGAGCTCGAGTTCGACAACCATAGCAGGATTCACTATTGACGATGAAATTGATGTGAAGGAAGATAAGTAAGGACACAATTTCGTGAAAATTGATATCCTTTTCCCCTGCGTGTCTATTCCTGCTACTCTTTATCAGTACATGATCTACATAATGAAAACTCAAATCAGTAACACGACTACCTAGTTGTACTATCCAAAGTCGAGTTTTTGAAGTTGTCTTCTTAACCTTCATCTTGTCTCCGTTGTTATCATCGTTTTCCAAACCCATGTTTTTATATGCGTCCATGCAGACTACGGTTGCGGCACTCGTACTGGTCAACAATGGATCCTTGATGAAGTTCAAGGTCGTTCGTCCTTTATTCATACCATTGTTCGCATTGTTTGAGGAAGAAGAGCAGAATGACGTCTCGGTCTCGTCAATCATCTGTGCTCTCGGATCAGACCACAAATTCGTGGTGTTCTTTCTTTTTCTTAGTTCTCCACTACCTCCAATCCCCGTAGACGGAGTGTAAGCTTGCTCCGTCAGAGATTTCATCTCCACCACCTCATGCTCCTCTAACAATTTGCGTCGAAAGTAGCTCAATCGATCGCAGCAGGCCCTGCTTAGAGCTCAATAAAACGATTCACTTCTTATAAGTACCTGAAGTGGATTATTTCTCCCAGGCTGAAAACAGGAAATAAGACCGGGAGGGATGCAAATGGCTTGTAGAAAGAACGAAGTGATCATGAATTGCATTCTTCAGCCTTAATCTATAGCGCGATAAGTCTTGGTAGCGGCCAACGAAAAAATCGAAGCATTCGCGCACACGATGCAAGGCGAACTCGCACTGCTTGATGTTGCCCAGAGTCACTTCACCCTTGATGAAGTACGGAAGCAGCATAGGTTAGAGGATGCGTGAACTCCCACGTCCTTCTCTTTCTTTAGTCAAAATATTGGAACGCGCCTTAGCAGTTAAGACGGAGCTCTAGATTGAATCTAATTTCTGGAAAATTGCAATCTAGATCTAAATCTACGTGTCTTGAAGATAGTAAGTTCGTATATGAAAGAACATGAAATTGCCTTGAAACGAATGGCCTTAAATGCAGGTAAACATGATCGCCTCGATAGATCCGAACATGTGAAGGAAAATGTCCAGCTGCCTCTCCAGTCGAATCTTGCCCCATGCGAGAACTTTCAACTCCTCAAAGCGTGAGTGTTAGAAGGGGTCACACAAATTATCTCCCATCTTGATGGCGGGATCCCTCAAAAGGATCGACATGATTGACCTTGAGGGATGCCTATGCCTCTACCTTGATACGCCTCACAGGGATAAAATATTCCTTAGATTGATAGAAGGATACGTAGGGAGGACTTAGAGAATGCGAGAGCCTTAAGTATAAAGACGGCGTAGTTGTGCTCTCCCAGCATGCATTGCGGCCAAACGATCAGCCATCGACAAATTCCAACGAAGCTCTGCTCGAAAATTACCATCGAAATTAGAGTGTGGGAGAGAGAGGGTGACGAGTTGTGTGCTTTGTGACGATAGATACTAGCTCGTGAGTAGTATTCTGTAGTAAAAATGAGGAGGAACAACAAGTCAGTTGAGCAGCTACAGTAAGTTGTGAGGTTCTGTATGTGACTCTGACTTCTAGAAATACTCCAAAATCAGCAGCATGGTACTCATACACCTTTGTACATTGCTGGTGTCTAGAACTACTAAAAGCTGTGGTAGACCCTCTAATGCTAGTACATCAATGCTCGTTAAGAGGACATTTGAGACCAGGCACATGCACATCACCTTCAAGGGGGGTTTCAAGCATTTCAATATGACTGCTACAGACACTATCAGAACAGTTCAAACAATGGACCCTCAGGAAATGAATTCGAATAAAAGTAGATAAAACTGAAATTTCTCATTTCTCAAGTTGGAATATTCCAAAATTCAAATTCACATTTAGTTTCAAAAGTTTAGAGAAATGATCCTTTGACTCAGATTGTGACCATGATGTCTCGCTTAGACTTTTACTATCCTCTACAACCGTTGCACTATGACTATCATGTTTACAGTCCCTCTAGCACTGGCATAGAGTATGTTGAGTCTCTAGTGCACTGTGCAACATAGAGGTGTTTTAGCACCAGCATGAGCTACGTTACCTATCTATGTCTATCACTACACTAAGTCTACGATTGAAGCATATAATATGACTTTGTCTGCCTCCTAATGCCATATCTGTACTATAGACGTTACCTCTCTATGTCTATCACTACACTAAGTCTACTCTATGACTTTGACTCCCTCCTAATGCCATATCTGTACTATAGACGTTACCTCTCTATGTCTATCACTACACTAAGTCTACGATTGAAGCATATACTATGACTTTGACTGCCTCCTAATGCCATAATATCTGTACTATAGTTGTATAATCTACACTCTTGCTCACACTGCTGCTATTTCTTTAGGATAGGATAGGAGTAGGCTCACTTATGACGGGGTGAGCGTATAGGCTGTATTTCTTTCAGGACATGCATCAGCATCAATGAGTTTCATCTGTATCTCCATAATGTACCGCTGAATTTGCCAATCCGTTACGGTGAGTTCTCGTCCAACCGACTGGATGCAGAGACTCCCGAGAGCAGCGTACAACAAAGCAAAATAGATCGGCCATCCCGGTAAATAGAACAGTCCGAAAAAGCTCGTAGGAGCGACCGTGAAGAGGATCATTAGAAGAGGAAGGAGGTGGGTAAGAATACAACGATAATGAACATAAACTACTAACCCTATTGCTCATGAGGAAATGGAGTTTGCTACTGTGGAACTTCGCAAATAAGGTGCAGCAACATCCTCCACCAGGATCACTTCTCTTCTTGTTCTGCTGTAGTAGTTTTGCTACCTTCGTTCTAGTTCAAAAAAACGACACCTGCTACCTTCGTTATTGGACACAGATTGTGCGTGGTTGGTACCTTCTCAACTAGTACTACCTAGTTCAAAAATTTCTCATCTGTCCTCAGATCCAGCTGCTCTTGCAGGTTGCACTTGCTTCCTTTCTTCACTAAATGATCAAAGAACTACTTCTACACTTCCTTACTCAGTTCGCTGAGGACGTACACATCACATGTCCATCATCTTCGACTAGTAAGAAACTAAGTACTAATATTTGAACAACTTAAGTAGTTACTCACATTTTGATATTCTTTTTGATGATCCCATTCACATTCATCTCACTGCCACGATGAATGGTTCCGGTATTTGGTAACCTGAGTTTGATCCTAAGGGTTCTCTTCTTGTTTTCCCAAGCCATAACATATACGAATACAGCACCACATTCGATAGCGCATCGAAAACGCCGATCGTCAACCCGTAGCTGCTTTCGACGTAGTCGCCGATGTCATCTTGGATGCGCTGATCCGGGTTATCCAAGTCCCGATCTTCACGCAGAGCAAATTCGTAATTACGAGGCACCCAAAGTTTTTCGAAGTACAGCGTTAAATGCTCTCGCCAATGCAGTTTCAGCATCTTCTCGAAGGGTATGAAAGACGGGCAGTGTTGTAGTTGGGGAAGCTGCGGGTAATAGGTGGGTTTGCGGGGAGGAAGTAGTAGGGCGATATGATAGTAGGAGAAGCCGGAGCGAATGATAGTGGCAAGGGCGAAGGTGGAGAGGGAGAGCAAGAGGGTATTGTAGTGGAGACGGAGCAAGTGATGGGAAGGAATATGGAGAACTAGAAGGTTGAGGAGCTACTATTTCAATGTATTGCAAACTGTATCAGAAAGAGACTCTAGAAAGATCAAGAATCAAGGTGTAAGAATGTTGCTAATCTCTAGAATATCTGCCATTTCGTTATCAACTATCACACAAGGACTTAGACTGTATGAAAAAGCACGTTCTCTAGCCTCTACTACAGAGGGCATTCACCATGGTATTAGGACGATGAATGCACTTTCGATTACAAAAGAGATGAAGAGTAGATCGCCAGGAAATGAATTCAAATCGAAAGCGATAAAAAACTATTTTTTCGAGAATTAGAGAATTGAAACTTCAAAAAGTCACATTTTCAACAGTTCACACATTGTTCTGCTAGTTTTCAAACCAATCCTCATAATGTAGAACGAGTAGACCGAGGTCAATACGCGCCCAGTGTGCAGAACCAGCCAGTTGAGAATCAGTGCCTCGAAAACTTCAAGTTGATTAGAGCTCAACTACATGTCTGAGTGCATGTAGATGTACTTGCATTTTGTAGTGTTTCTGATTCTGTTCATCCCCTTGTATGAAACAGTACGTAGTAAGTTAGTACGTATGTTTGAGGTTTCATCCAATTAAGCTAAAAGCCTTAAGTTTCGGATTTTGGTAGAAGTCCCAGAATCGTGCGGTGAAGCTGAAGAATTGAACGTCAATCCATTTCCCGAACCAGTTATGGGACATGAGCATAGCAATATACGCAAGTCCTTTGATGCGGCCAGCATGCTTGAAATAGATGCTGCCAAGCGAAACTGCAGTAGAAAACAGATCTGTGGTCAAACCTCGGAGGGAGTTGAAGGGTTAGAAGGAGTAAGAAGGTGAGACTGAGACGTCGAATGAACATTATTTTGCGTGTCCTTGTAGGTGATACGAAGAATCAGGGGAGGGGGCTATGGTATCATTCGCATTCCATCTCCTGTACGTAGGCCTCTGATATGACTGCTCGTGATAGACCACCGTCGATTCGTATTCTTATTCATCTAGTAGTACTTACATACACATAAAATGCGCACGAGTAATCAATCTAAATGAATCAAGCAAACCACATCAAGGACAAGCATAATCAACGGAGAGATGCGGTCGGTCCAGGGCAATTCCGAAGTCGACGCGTAGCCAGGAATGATGCGCACGTTCGAACAGGATGGCCAACGCGACAGCAACCGGCAAACCTAAGAACAAGACAAGGCGTTCCTCATGCAGCTCAGCCCAAAAGGTGTTCTCCTTCTTAGGTTCGTCCTTCTTCTTATTTGACGCGTTGGAGTTTGCAGAGGGGGCAGCTCCATTTTTAGAGGAGGTTTCAAACGTAGTTGACCTATGTTGTAGGTGAGTCTCGCATATCAATATCTCTCTGCATCTCAATTTTTGCTCTTCTCCGTTGAAAAGATCGTAGATCTGCTCGCAATTAGCATACTATCTTTTTGCTGTCCCCCCTCTTTTTACTCCATACTATCTTTCTACTTGAACAAAAGCAAGAAAAGGTCGTAGGAGTAGGAGCTATCTAGGCTCTGCGACTGAGATCTAGATACGTCGACTTGCAACATCAAGCCTTAACATTCGTAGTTGTTTTGGTAGTTCCTCCTCCAGCTGCACTACCAGTCGCGTTTGACGTATCAACACCTTGCTGTTGTTGATGTTGCTGCTCCTCTGGCAAAGGACCTCCAACGCGAGTTGTCCTGACTGGCAGATGCACATTTTCGACTCGGGTTTCCACTTGAACTGCATATCCACGCGCTGTCCAGAGAACGGAGAGTGTGGTGCAGGACAGAACCAAAAACAAACACCGTGTAGAAGAACGCGGCATCTTGTTGATTTTGACGAGAAGAGGCTGAGGATGCTGAACTACGTTGGGGATTCAAGTTGATTTAGATTTTCTGTATAAGGGACACTTGATGATATGGGTTTTAGTACGTATAGAAGTTTTTATTTGCAATTGTATAAGAGGGGTTGTCGTCCTTGATATAAGTACGTAGTACGTGGCCGTAGTTGGTATGTATGAGTCTGTGGGTGTTATTTGGTGTAACGAGGTTATTAGTGGGTGTATACGTTGTGTTGCATATCTATGGCTATGCTAAGAACTACTAGTTCTTCTTCTTGTTCTTTTGGGTTCCGGTAAATTTGCTGTAGTCATTCACAACCTTGAAGTTTCTAAGAACTGCATTTTTTGAGTTTAGAAAAAAACGTATATGAGAACAAGATCAAGAGTGGTATCGCCAAAAGTTACTAACTCTGATCAGTCTGAGCAAAAAACGAAAAGCATATCTGTAGTATGCATGCAAGGCGATCATCAAAGGGCTTCACGACATGCCAAGATCAATACAAACCTGGTCATATGGTGAATTGGTTTCAAATAGACAAGTGAGAGTACACCTATCGTCAGTACTAGGTGAAATCATCGATGGCGACGAGGCAGTGTGGATACTCTTTCGAAGGCTCTGTCCGAGGAAAGTTCGAAACTCGAGAAGACCGATGAAGAAGTGCGTGATGCACGGATCCTAACCGATTCCTTGTAGCACAGACTGCAGAGACTATCCATCGAGAGGACGAGTGAGAAGCATCTTCTTCTCTACTAAGGTTTTTCTGTTCGTTGTCTTCGTCTTGTAGCTTCTGCTAGAACTTTACTGTATTTCTACTTCTACTGTAGTTGAATCGATTCGAACCCTTGAGACCGATCTTGCGAATCTTCTGGTGAAATTCACGTCTATCCACATACGAACCTTCGAGGACGACTTCGATTACGAGCTGCAATACTAGCAGCGAAAGTGCACGCCACGACCTCGACTACATTTCATTCTGTGCGTCTTCGATACTATAATTGTCAACGATAGAGACAGTCGCTAACTTAGACTTGCTGTCGTGTCCCTTGTCCCTTTACGAAGGGAAAATGGTATGTTGAGTATGTGTTGATGAATGTGACAACTGTGTCTTGGTTAATGACTACGAGAAGAGCAAAATAAACTAACAAAAGCTCTCGTTCCTGTTGGGTTGGTTCAGCTACAACATCTTGACAAAGGACTCAGATCAAGCTTCTTTGAAGAATCTAGCAATGGGAAACTGATTAGCCATGGGAAAGGAAACTCTAACTGTTGTATTTTTCTACTGAAGAAATTATTGTCTAGTTGATACGTTATCGTTAAGGCTAAGTTAGATCTTCGGATTCTGACAGCATCGGAAAAGATAAGATTTGTTGAAAAGAGGTGAAACTAACAAATGAAATGACAAACGTTGTTCTATTCGGTGTTGAAAGTTAGGCTAACTGTGTGATCGTGACAAGGACTTATTTTTGACATCCATCTACATGTTCTAAAAATGGTATAACGCAAATGCTGTAATAGCAAGTTTCATCCTTAAATATTTTTTGGGTCGTTGATCGTTAGTTATGGGGTTCCCATCTTCAAGTAAGTGAACAAGGTACTTCTAATTTGGTTTTGGGTGTGACTGTGAACATCAAAATACCAAGGTCATTCAAAGATCCTTCAAAGTCGTTCTTACACATACTCCCTCAACCATTTTCTCCTTCGGCACATGGCTTCCCACGTGTCAACCGGACTCCAGAGATTCGAGCCAAAATGAGCCGCATATTGCCAGCCATCCGGGTCCGTGGTACCTCCGACGCCATTTATTAGAGCTAGTGGTAGTAGTAGAAGTAGTAGTAGTAAACCCAATGCAGCAGAGGCATTTAAAGAACAATTTCAATTCGAATTCTTTTCTTTCGTACATAAACCTTTCTCCCAATCCTACGAAGGAAATAGGGAAATAGTGCAATTGACTTATCTATTGAACCGTAAATTTGGAGCCTCCAGGTCCTCGTAGTAATCTACCACGTATTGCCACTCTGTCCTTGGAATCCACAGTTTGCCGAAATCTAGAGGCGGGGTCAAACTTCGCTGAATCTCTCGCCTAGTGAGGTATTAGAGCTCATCCTAATCCATCTCAAGATGCATCCTGGGTAAGAGAGTGCATCCTGGACGAGGGTGCCACTTCACCTCGATCCATCTCAAGATAGTGCATCCACCTGGAGGGTGCTTTTTCACCTTGAAAAACAGACTCTCTCCTAGGTTGACTTCTCTACTGAAGATGGATCATTAGGGGATGAGGCCTTAAAGGTATTTGCTGATATTTGGATGCTTTCGGCCATTCGCGTCGATCCAGCGCCACTGTTCGCGGACCTCACAAGGCAGAAAGGGAGAGCCAAAATCGGTCAGATTCGTACGCTCTAACTCATAGACAACGACTTCACGAATAAAGGTAGTGGTGTCGACACTGGCGTTTTTGTTGTCTTTATTGGCAGTGTCTTCGTCTTGACCAGAGGCTGGAGCGCTGCGAGGATTAGAGGAGATATGATTTCACGATGACTACACGACTTAGACTGCCTGGCTACTTACAAGTAGAGATTAAAAGTCGTATGTTTTTGTTGGAGATCATCACTCTACTCATCGAGCCCAATCGTGTATAGGCCGCTGCAAGAGAGTCTTTCAACTTTCACTTTGGTCTTGAAGGTATATAACATTAGAGTTTGTAGTTTCTCGATGACTAAGACTGACAAACACTCTTCACATAACATTTGCAACGAAGAGTGTCGGAGCCAAGAGCAACTTCTCATGAAGAACTTCGCGTGTACGTCGCAATTTTTCATCTAACAGCCAACGCAGATAAGCTCCAGTAGAATACTTCGCAGATAGCGCACGCGTCGCAAGAGTTAGAACTACTTGCAGAAATGCAACATCTTGGCGAGCAGCATCTTGGTGCCAAAACCTCTTTTGTTCCTTTCTTCACAAACAGAAACAAGCAAGGCCAAGAACGAACAAGATGCTGCGGAGGGAACTACGATGAAGATTCCTTTCCTCGAGCAGAAGCCTTAAAAGGAGCACACCTACTCGGTCCTCGTAAGGGACCGCGTCTTCTCCGTAGAGGTTGGTAATCAGCTCGGGGACATTCTTCTTGGAAGGCGTACTAGATGCCGAAGCCGGTGCGTTCGTGCCTTTCATATCCCCAGTATCTTTACCTTTGATCCCTCCACCTACTCTAGTTAGAGCAGGTAATTTAATGCATTTTTACATTCCTCAGAACAACTACACTCTTGGCCATTTTTCAACTAGAAAAACAAGAGCCAAAAGGACAAGGGTAGTGCGGGATGTAATTTTTCGGAATAACTAGCCTTAATATAGAGTCCGACAAACAGGTTGCAAGAGCGTAGATGATATTGTCAGGGCAAACACCATTGTGGATGGGAATACGCAAAATCAGTTGCTGACGGCTGCTTTTTGGCACCACGACTTGTGAGGAGGATGAAGTACCTCCACCTGGTTTAAGACTATTTTTGAACCGCATCCCAGAATCTTCGTGCTTGGGAGACCCCTGATGTCGTTCGTCACTATCCTCATGGCCTCCGAAAGCGGCTTGTTGAAGCTGTCTAAACAAGGGAAATCTGCTGGGCTTGCTGGGACTGCTTTCATCTTCAGCATGGGCGTGTGGATGTTGTTGCGCTGGTTGGAGGAATCCTGCTCTAGAGATAGCAGTGTTAGTCGTGGTAGCTGATGTCGTGGTAGCAGCTTTTTTACTAGCAGTAAGAGCAGAAGTAGTACTAGAAGAGCCTCCAGTTGTTCCAAAGCCAAAGAGTTTGTGTTTGACGTTTGTCAACGCTGTTTTAGCCCTCTCTCTTCTTTGTAGAAAAGCGGCATCTGAAAGCGTGATTACGAGTTGTCTCGAGTACCTCCCGTTCCAATGAAATCCCGCATTACTTCGCGACAATTCCGGTAATTTCGCGATGACATTGCGCAAATTTCCTACGATTTCCGCTACTCGCTGTCTTTCATGCTCCTGTTGCTGCTTCTTCTTCCCCTTAGTGGAGGACGTGAATGCAAATTCGTCCGGTGAATCATCTTCATCAAGCAAGTTTTCCATGTTGTGGAGGTCATCTTGGTGTGCTTGCAGATGTTCCTTGTTTTGCAGCCCCATCGTCGACGATGCTTTTCTAGAACTAGACGATGACTGCTCTGAATGTGGGGAGGACAATATTTCCACATCCACGCTTTCAATGTAAAGCGATTCAATCTCAAAGAGAATCCGGTCCACATGCCTGGGCTCCGCTACAACTACTTGATCTGCTACTACTTGATCCAGTTGTACTGCTCTTGTAGTTCCTCCTGTTGTTGGAGTTGTAGCACTAGCAATGATGTTTTGAGTTGTTGTTGTAGTACTAGTACTGGGCGTAGACAAGAAGCCACCAGTTCCTCCACCAGTGCTACCAGAAGCGTTAAAATTGGTGTTCTTCATCGGCGCGAACAACCCGGGGAAAGCTTTTAGGGCGTGAGCTCGCGACTGAACATACGCCAAACCCCTACGGAGGGCAGCGGGCGCAAGAATGTTCTCCATTTGCTGACTACTTGTGGTTGTTTCATCGCCTACATCAACTAGTGCGTTGTGGGTGTGGTCTGCAACCTGCTTTGATGAACTAGAAGAAGAAGCTACTTCCGTGGAAGTCGTAGTGGCGCCAGTTGCACCTCCTACTGCAACATGACCATCACTCCTTGGCAGTAAATACGGTGGCAATACATTGCTGGGATGAGAGCGTAGTAAGTGTCCATACTTGAGAAACAGAAACTCTGATGGCCGTTGGAGTAGGTGCGAACTACGGAGGTCGAACGCGCCTTCTACCGAATAAGAGCCATATTCCTGGTACCCAGACTTCGTAGAAAATTAGAGCTTACGACCCTAATCTCCCATTTTGAAAGTCATCTCGGATCTGTATCCCCTTATGCTTATACATAGTACAGTTCCTCGGAGATGTACTTTCTGGAGATGAACTAGGAGAATTAGCCTTAAGAAAAATAGTTGTAGTTGTTAGAACTGTTGTTCATGTTCATGGTAGTGACTCCACCTGAGGCTGAGCGCTGGTTGTACCCTCTGGTAGTAGCAGTAGTGGTAAAATAAGGGGGATCGCCAAGATATTGACGAGCACTGACAAAATTAAGACCCGAAGAAGAAGAAGTCGTGCTGGCGTTGTTTCCACCTGCACCTCCCCCAAACTGTGCAGAAAAAAACTGTAGCTCGCCTCCACCTCCTTCTTGAGGATGTTGTTCCATGGTACTTGTCCCTTCATCCAGCATCGAGACAAATTGCATACTGTTCGCGCTTGACGATGAAAAACCCGAAGTTGGCGGAACCGAGGACTCCCCCTCTGGTGCTCCACTTGCTATTCTAGCTCTATGCTTTCTCGCACTCCCTGAGGATAAAGTTCGTAGTTGTACGTTCTCTGCGTGCTCTAGGTCTGTAGATCCTTCAGAAGAAGCCTTGGTCGCAGAGGAAGCTCGATGTTCAATTTCAACGTCAGGAGAAGATGAAGATGCAAGCACAGTCTCTTCCAACATTTCGATGTTGCCGTGGTCATCTTTAGGCAAATTCATTTCCAAACTCTCTCCCTCTCCTTCAGGGACCAGAAGACGAGCTCCAGCTCCTTTCTTTTGATCATAGAAGTGTAAGTGGGATGCTTTTTTCTTCAACGCTTCCAAGTCGTCTTCGTCGGAGGTGGATGATGATGGCGCGTTCATCTCTTTGCTATTTTGGTCTTTTAGCGTCGCCTCAGCCGCACTAGACCGTATAATTTCATCTCGACCCTTCGTCCTCATAGAAGTCAGAGCAGTTGTTCCACCACTAGTAGTAGTTCCACTACTATTCATATTCGCTCCACCTGCTCCAGTGAGCGCAGCGGCCCCACCGAGCCTTAGTTTTTCCAGTTGGGACATCAATCGGTCGCTGCCTATATAGGCGAACATGTAGGATACCACATGGTCAAGCAAGCAGTCTTCCAATATTTGCTTAGCATAACGCTCTAAGAACGCCTTTGCTTCAGGAGAGAGTGCCGACGAAATGCCTGGTGCACCACGGTTGCTACGAGGACGACCTCCGCGCTGCCCTTTTTCATTTTCACGTGCGGATGTCTTACCATGCTTGTTCGTTAGGCCATTCCTTCCGATCCCTATGGAGGAACCTCCGTCACTCCTGGATCTCGAAGAGGAACTAGAACTGGCGAGCAGATCCAAATCGCTATCATCTTCACTGCCTCCTTCACTAGTTTCTCCAGCAGATGACAGTTGCCAACCAGGAGATGACGCATGAAGATCGCGTTTTCTTCTATCTGATGTATGATCGTCAAGTGATGTCCTCTCATCATGTTTCTCGCTTTGACTTGTGGGCGCAGTCCTCCCAACCCCGCCCCATCCACCAACAACTGCTCTTTCCCGCTGATTCGCAATGTAGTTGCGCTGATGGTCGCGATATTCTAAACTTTGCCTTCGATCTTCCATTTGGAGCATCTTCATACGCCTCCTTTTCCCCCGTCTACCACCTGTTTGCCCTTTCATAGCCGCTTTCTCCAACTCCTTGCCCACTGGCGCTACCGTCTCCGGGCCAAAGTTTCCAATCGCAGTTACCACGTTCATGAACGTATTTTCGTTTTTGTCCTCGCTGTGGTCCTTTTGATGTCGGTCTTGGCGCTCCGCAGCCAGGTCGTCTGCCCGCACCCTCGTCGCTCGAAACCCTGGTGGTGTGCGAGACAGAATAGCCTTCTGATTGGTACCCCAAGAGGACTTCCTCCTCGTTGCACTGTTCGGGCTTGTTGCGGTCGCTTGTTGTTCTGCTCCTGCTGCGGATGGAGCATTTCTATTTCCATTTTCGATTCGACCTTGACGAGCTTTTTTTTTTCCGCCACGCACACGCAGGAGGTCCATCTTTGCCTTTCCAGACGATCGTGAAGCACGAGCCGTCGCAAACTGGAGATTTCTAGGAGTGGCGCCGTCTTTACCATTAGTATCCGCAGGCAGCTCATCTTCATCATCATCTGAAGAATAAAAATACTCCTTGTCACCTTCTTCGTCTATCGTACTGCCCAAATGCGCGACGAAGGGATCTGCAAACGCTGCCAGCATAGTTCGAATCTCCACTAAATCAACTACCCACGGAAACTCCGTGAACACCATCTTGTGTGGAAACAACACAATCACCCCGATCTTTACTTCCAGGAATTAGAGCTCACAATAACTCACTTTCATCCTGCTCTACGCAGCTGATAGTCTCAGAAGTCAAGGAAGACACTCACCTGAGTCAGAGAGACCAGTACATGCTCTGTGGAAATGAATTATTATGGGCCTTAAAGTAAAGATGAAGGATCTACTTCCACGCCTTCCCCGGTTGAACCTAGTATATTCGACATAGGAGGTGCAATGGTGTCAACAGAAGCACGTGGACCAAGGTGTCGGTCGTCGGCTTCCAGATAGTTGTTATCATTATCTGCAGCTGAACTTCCTCTTCTTCTTGCTGCACCAGTTACCGGATCTCTCTCTGAACTATACACAGATCCAGACGTTCTCGAGAACGCTGTGAGTGTATTCGAGTGTACTGAGTCGGTTCGGTGACGAATCACATTTGTGCCTGTTTTCAGTGGAGTGGGAGATGCTTCTCCTTCTGGCGGTGGTCCACGGTGAAACGGCCCTCCCCCGTGTCCGGTTGCGACATCTTTCATCCTTGACAAACCTCCGCCAACAATATTTCTTACTCCTCCTGCACTGATACTAGGATCAGCCGTAGTAGCAGTCCCCTTCATCTGATGTCCCTGTCCGCCTTCACCTCCACTACTTGGAGCAGTAGTTGCACTCTTGTCCCTATGAGCAGCAGTACTAGGACCTCCACCTGGACCTGCCTCTTTATTTGGGATAGGTCCCACACCATCCCGCGTGATGCTAACCTTAGAGTCCACCAACATCCACCTGGGGACTCATCTCGGAACTGTCTTCCCCTGACGGGACAGCTTTGAGAGCCTCCGGAGATGGATTGCGAGGATTGGGGGAAGCCTTAATAACGGGAATGATTGCGACAGCACCTTCCGCGACACGACCTAACCAAGCTTGAATCGCAGATTCCCACGTGTCCAAAAAGGAAGAAACGCGCTCCCCCAGAAAGCCGTGGCCGCTGCCTGCTAGGGCCTGAGCGTCTGCTCCACCAGTCAATGCCATAGGATTAGAAAGGAACTTGTTGCATCACAACAAGGAAAATTTAGCCGAACTTTCGAGTATCACAGTCACACACCTGCCGAAGCACATGAAGATCCTAATGACAACGACGACAATCTTCAGAATCCGCCTTCACTCATTCAACAAATTTCTCGTAAACTCGTTCGAGTTCCACCAGTCAATGCCATAGAATTAGCCTTCTAGAGTGCCTAACCATGGATTCAACAAATTTCTCATAAACTCGCTCGAGTGCTTCCCCGTGTTGATGCACGGTAAAAATCTAGGCAAACGCACCCGAGAAAACACCTTCCGCGCTGCTCCAGCTTTGCCTTTGTCCCACAAGTCTGTACTTCCGGTTAGTTCGACAGTCACGCCCCGAATCAGATTCTCCGTGATATACATCATGTGGTCCAGTGACTTGAACGCCGTACACAATAGTCCCCATCCTAACGCCGGCAACACCCCACCAGCAACCAGGTTCTTGTATTTTCTGTAGCGTTCGAGCGACCCTCGGAGTTCTCGCTCACGTTGCGACATGGATGCGGAGGAGGGCATAATCATACCAGTACCATCCGGCTCTGGTGGAGTAGTAGCGTTCGACGAACTACTGTGGAGGAAGCTGTTGTACAAACTGCGACTTGTTCGTGGTCTTGGGACACCTATCGTAGAGCTAGAAGATGGCAGAAAGCCACCACTCTCTTCAGTTCCATCGCCTCTTCTGGTTGTCGTAAATGGACTGCGACTCGATGTCGAGGTCGTAGCTGTAGTCCCACCAGCACCAAGAGACCCTGATAGAAGGCCGTCTCCACGCTCCAAATCTGGTGGAGCCAAATCACGTGGAGCGATTGTTCTAGTCATGTCAAAGGCATCTTCATAGTCCGGCTCTCGACTCTGGAACGCAGAAGTGAAGTAGGAGCTTGTACCACGACTTGTGATGTCGTTTCTTGTTTGAGGAGTCTGATTTTGAAGATTGTGGTTTATGCCTCCTCCAGCATCTTCGCGTTCTCCAGCATCTATTGCTTCTCCTTCGGCCCGACCCAAACCACGGCCACTGGGGTGCAAACCACGCGCAGCTTCCCCATGATCGCCTCTCGCACTCCAAAACATGCCCTGATGTTCCGCTGACACCTCTTGCTCGGCTCTCAGCTCCTCTAGGAGTCGTAGCTTTTCTTGCAGAGCTACCTCACGCTCCACATCGACTAAGCTCTTTCGCAAGGCTACGGCGTCCAGGGGCATAGTAAGAAACGAGAACAACAGCTCTAAGCCCTCACAAAATTCTCGGTAGGCCTCCATGGCACCTCCCGCAGCGGACTCGATTTTCAAACGTTTTCGGAGATCGGCTTCGGGATTAGAAGACGGGAAATCAAAAAAAAGTTGCACCTTCTACTTCTAAAAAAACAAATATATTTCAAGAACAACGTCCAGTCCTTCTACACCCGAGAGCCATGTACGTTAGTAGAGCATGTCGTGATGTGAACCCCACTTCTAGAATCCAACTACATTGCAACTTCAATCCCCATTCTTAATCTCAAGGATGTAACTCCGGTCGAAAGTGAGCATGGATAAGACTTCGCCGACAGTGCCAAATCCTGTTGCAATCCCATTGGCACCCTTCTGCACCAGCCCAAGAACCGTGCGCCAACCAGACCGAACAAGAGCGAGACCCTGAGTGAAGAGGATGGATGGATGGATGGAGATGCAGATATTAGTTTGAGGAAATCACTTCTGCAGGAGAAAGCCAAAAGCGCATTGTACGGTAACTTCACACTCACTTGCAATGAGAAACATGATAGTGCATATACCTGCCCGATTTGCTAAGAAATTGCTAGAAAAGGGTATCAAATCTTCAAACAAGAAGATCTTCAGCCGTCGAACGTGCTTTCAGGCTCATTAAAACAGTTTTTTTGACTCACATCGGGAGTCACCCTTCGGTGCTCTCTCGAGTGATCAAAAAAGGTGTCATCCTTGTGACACGAACGATGGCTGGAGATCTTTTGAGCAGTCGGGTCCTTGAATAAAACAAGGCCTTTAAACTTTTCAGTCAATCTTCATTAACATTTAGTTCATGTAGAGGATAGTCCAGCTCTATGTCTTTCCCAAGATGAAGAACCCGATAGGTCTTCATCCACAAGTAGAGATCTGCATCTTCCGTCAAAAGAGGATGTTTCATCTTATCTAATTCTAGGACTAAGCTGGCAACAGCGCACTATTCATTATCGTCGACACTTGTCAGGCTCATTAAAACAGTTTTTTTCCCTCTCATCGAAGCTATGACTAGCATAGCTCTCGAGTGAGGTAAAAGTTTGTCATCACTATCTGTCGACGATGCTTACTAAAAAATCATCATTATCAAAGGGGAGCTTGAAGATTTTGCGATTCAGCGCTGTTTCAAAGGAACTCAGGACACACTAGGGCGCATAATCTCATGCTCCTCAAGAACGATGAGATTCTGGAAGTCGGTGTGCGTCGCATTAGTGTAGCCTACCTGAGATCCTCTAAGTTGGAGACCTTCTAAAAATATCGCATTTCATTCCAAACTTCATCAAAGCTAACAGAATAAGAGTTCTAATTATATGGGTGTACCTTGACTTTCCCCATTAGCATCGGCACCAAAGTAGTCAGTCCTTGGGTGAGCCATGTAGAAATCGATTTTCCCATCCATGTGTACACATCACCTCTGTAGTAGGCTGTTCGCTGCGCTGCCGGGTTTAGAAGAAAAGTTCGCACAATACATCACAACCCAAGCAATCTCGCACAGATTTCAGCGCAGACTGCCGCGCGGCGTCATGATAGTGTTTCGTCACCATGTTTACTCACACAAGTTTTGACTAATCAATGTAATCAAATGTAGTGCCAGGAGCGAGGCCGCATGCGCTCATGGATAACCTCGTCTTAGTCCTAGATACCTGGAAGTATAATCAAGAGACCATAACAATGGGATCACTTGTCCCACGAGTTGCAGCAATCCCTCATCCGTGACGACGCGGAGCCAGTTGTTCGTCTTGACCCAATCCGGCAAGAGGGCGACTTTCGGCAGTTCGAGGTACAGCCAGAAATACAGGTCGAATCGCCCCAACTCCAGATTCTCCCACTGAATCACCGAGGGGACATCTGGGATTCTGTAATCCCTCAGATAGTCGAAACAGGCCTTTTGGCGGACGTAGCTCCACACTTTAGTCTTGGCATACTCGTCGGGGAGGTAGGGGGAAACAGCAAGACCGTTCATTTCTGCGAGCAGTGACGTGACAGGATCGGATCTTTGAGCTAGTACGGCGAGATCGGCCCATTGGAGGCCTAAGCCACGTTGGGTGCGTAGAGCTTCGTCCGGAGAACGGGTTACGTAACTGTATGGGAGGACGAGAGTGGAGGAACAAAAGTTCAAGGTTCAAGGACAAAGGACAAGTAGACGAATACAACGAATACAATTACTAGCTTCGACATCGAGATCGATGATCATCTATAACTCGAACACTAAGCTGTAAAGTGAGCAGTACCTTTTCACGGCTTCTTCCCCGAAAAACATGACCAATTCCTCTTCTCCCGTAATGCCCAGTGGAATTTCGTTCCACGCCGCCAAATAGTTGAGCAAATCAGCGTCTAAATTCAGCTCCAAATCATCCAACTGGAATTTGAAGTTTCGGAACATGTTATCGATCGAACTGCAACCATGTTTGTAGCCTTCTATTGTCAGAAAGCATTCTCGAAATTTCCGACACCCGATCACCACAGCGTGTTCGCGTACCTGCCCTCTGTCGTTTTCGGTGCCGTCTGCGAAAAACGGGTCGTCTTTGAAGAACCTCCGTGACCTTCGTTTGGCTAAGTAGTTTTTCAGATCGCTTAGACGGCGTCTGGAACGGGGATTGTTCTGTGCTGAGTGCTGTAGGTCTCTATCATGCGAAGTAGCAGCAAAATCGTCACTGCCACCAGACGAAAGCAAAGGCTGATCGTCCTGTTCAGACGCTTGCCGGTGGGAACCACGACCACTTGCAGCTGGACTGTACCCGCTGTCTCTGATGTAGCTCTGTGCTGAAAAAGTCGATGACCTTGGGCCAGCAGCCTCACCTTCTGGTGCTCTCCTACGTCCTCGTCTATCATCGAAAGGTGCCTCGTCAGAGGAACCAGAATCTATCCCAAAAGGATCCATTCCTGCTCGGCTCCTCCTTGTCTGCGAAGAGGTGTACATTCTTGTACGTCCAGCACCCCCTCCACCCCCACGCAGTTCGTGACTTCGGTCCCTTACTATCAGAGGACCCCCCCGCCTTCCATCCCGAGAGCCCCGTTCTGATTCCGACTCACTCCTTGCAAACCGCTTATCTGGTCGTGTCTTCATGTTCATCATGGCCGTTTTTCTGACTGAGTCCATGGGGAAAACGTGACTTGGTCGCGCACTATTTGTTCCAAGACTTTGTCGTCGACTGACCGTTGTAGAAGCGCGAGAAACATGTCCATGTTCGTCGCCGATGAGTCGGTGTTCGCCAGATTCTAAATCTACATCAGCGGGATGTATTTTGTTCCTGTCTACTAACAAGCGGCTTCCACTGGGTCGTGGTCCTCCCCTTCGTCCACGTCCACGTCCTCTTCTTCGTTGATATGCAGCTGGGTTGTTCGGCACCACCTCGGTAGTACTAGCAGCAGAAGCTTCTTTTGTTAGGTCCATATCATAGTCGTAGTCCTCTTGTGTAAAAGGTCGCGCATAACTTCCACCACGTGGTGCATTTTGTGCCGTAGTTGCTGGGTCAATATCTTCTAAAAATGTTGCGCCTCCAGCACCGGCTCCACCAGACATACTACTCGACAGCCTGCTACCTCTGTTGTATTGTTGATAGCTACCCATCTCTGCTGCAAAGTAGTGGTACGCATCTGGCATTCTGCCTACATTCGGCTCCACCAGACCCTTGCGTGGTAGCCAGCATCTCCCTTGATGCAAATTTGGCTCAAAATCCTTTCTGTTTGGCAATAAGCAATCCATTTGCATGTTGTCGATCACGAGGTCGAAGTAAATTGTATCAATACTGGGATCTTGGGTGAAGGCAATGCGACCCATATCGAGTTGGAGATAGAAGATCTCGCAGCCAAGTTGTTCATGCAAGAAGGAAACGCCTAGTTCGCCAACAGCGAAGTCGAGACGAAAACCTGGATTTTCAAAAGAACTGGAACTCGAGGATTGCTGTGAGACTACCCTAGTTTCGGCTTTCGGGGATGTTGCACTTGCGTTTTCATCCTCGTGTCCACCAGCGATTGTAGACAGAGCTGCTGGCTCGTTTACAGCGAAAGGGCCAGTAGTTCGTTCACCAGAGGCTACTATATCGTCAAGATTTGCATTTTTCTTGCGTCTCCGTAAGCCCACTGCGCCGCCACCGCCAGCCCCATCTGCATCTAGAAACTCGTCTGATTCTTGATCCAGCTTTGACGACGAATCGACCACAACCGGTGCACCAACGCCAGTCACTGCTGTGTAGTCTTCGCCTGTAGCACCTCTCGCAACAACATGGCCACCTTCTCCAGATGCAGCTTGATGTTCCCGAATCTCCAACACGTATTTGCCATCTTGTCGATAGCTCAACGCCGAAAAAGCACGTGAGTCAGAATGCACGACTTTAGAACTGTACACGTCGATCAGCATAGGAGGTTCAGAGGCGGCTTCGGCTATAATCACAACTGACACAAGTCTTGGCATTGTCAGCGGGTCTTCCCACCCATACTCGCACTTCTTATCCGGATAAACAGCGAACTTCTTGTTCACGACGCAAATCGCGCCCTTTGCATTGTTGAACAGAATGAAATCTGATCCTGGTCGAAAATTGATCCCTATTGGGCCGTCGTTTTGGCCAGGGCAAACTTCAACAGTGACCAAATCGTTGTACAGACCGACACTGAAAGGATACGTTCCCGGTGCAACGTTTTCCCCATCAACAGGGAAAAACATTGAAAAAGTTGCTTGCTCAAATATCTCCCGCCTCTTGCGGGCTATTTCTTGCTTCAAACAGGCTTCAAAATACAGCATCTGTCTTCTTGCTTTGATCGCAGCTCTGGTTGGGCTGAAACTAGTTTCGGTTTCGGTAATTTCGCGAGCACTGGCTATCGGATAAGCCCGTCTTCTACGACTTCCAGGAGCTCCTCCTGTTCCTCGGTTTTCGCCATGATCGCCATCTCCGTCAAAATAGACAATGTCAGGTGATCTGTAGTTCGGTTCTTGACCCGCTCGATCATTTGGAGGAGTTCGCATGGTGCTCCCGGGTACATGCTTCAAGATACTTTTTCCCGCGTTCTTATCGGCTGACGGTGAAGTCAAGATAGAAGAAAGATCATTAGAAGCGCTAGTTCTCCTTGCAGGCGAAAGCAAGAGTCGTTCAGTTTCGGCTGCAAGGCCTGCTGCGACGTTGTCATGGTCCTGCGAGTCACCACTTAACGAACGGGCTCGCGGCCGTCCTGCATCGAATCTGTTTTCACCTTCTAGAGAACTCAAGCCTCCAAGTGGAATCGCGTTTGCTGTCGACGACCTCAACAATTGCATCGCTTCTCTCGGATGGTTCACTTCCAAATAGCGAGGCTCTGACTGTAACTGGCCTTTCGCTAAAACAACGATGCGACCTAAATTTTTCATCGCATCAAGCTCTCCGCCAGAAACCGCGGCCACGACCTGTCGTGGTCCTTGAAGCACTGTGGCATACACTTTTGATGCTTGTAAAGCCGCGGTGGCTTCAAGCAGGGACCCCTCCGCACCGATTGGCTGCTTCCTTTTCGATGCAGCGGTAGGAGCACCACTTCTACCACGACCGAGTAATCCAGCAAGTGTTTTTGGAATTTGAGCAAATAGTCCTCCTCCCGTACCCGTACTAGGGGCAACCTGCTGTTCCTCATCTTCTATAGCACTGTCATAGCCATTATCATCCTTAGAAGGACTGGCATTGGTCAACAGCCTTGCTCGTCTGCGACTTTCAGCTAATTCAGGATCTTCACCTGCAGGAACAAAACCGACAATCTTCGCTATGACAAAATCCTTGCGTACACTCAAGTGAAGGCGATGACGCGCGACGATCTGTTTGGCACACGCTGCCGCAGCCTGCCATCCTGGAGTCTCTTTGACGAGTTCATCCTCGTCATCGTCTGGTGCCTCGTGTTCGTCAAATCGTTCTCGTTGTAGAAGCCTCTTTCTTGCCTCATTGGGACTTCTCGTTGGACTCCTAGAAGCTGCTTCACCCGTATCTTCCGCACTCGGCAAAACCACCAACTGCGTACCCCTTGGCAGTCTTGTAAACACATTTCTTGCCGCCGTGTTGTCGTCTGGAAAACTTCCGTCATGGTAGTTCTCCGTCACTCGTTTTTCACGCCCCAGTAGTGGAGGTGTATCCTCTTCATCTATCAGCCAAGCAAGAGCCTTTGTTCGCTGAGGCTCGCAAACAACCATCACGTCCGCGTTTAGAGGTAGAGTCTTTTCATCCACGCCTTCTGGTCTGTACGAGAGGATAGGACCACTTGGAGTTTGTGCCATCAAATTCCTAGTGCCTTTTGTTCCCCCAAACCTGTAGTGCATGCCAAACTGCAGAAGGTGCCGACTTGCAAAGGTATCGGCTGAAGATGCAGGTCCCCGAGTGCGTCCTCTAGGTGATCTTTCGAATGCGCCGTTTCTGAGCATTTCAGCGTAGTGTCTAGCATATTCTCCTGCTGAGTCGTCTACTACTTGCACAGGCAGATAATCCTGACGGCGTCTAGGTGAACTAAAAACCATCGGTGGTCGATTTCGAATCTTACCTTTTCTCAAAAGTTCCAGCTGTGTCGCTGATGCTGTGCTTGTGCTTCCTCGTCCAGAAGTCATTTCTATTTTCTCAGGAGAGGCGCTAGCAGACACCTTGGAGGCTCTCTCCATATTTCGCTTTATTTCCTGTTCCTGTTGTTGCTCTCTACTTCGTATGAGACGCAAGTCATCCCCCTCATACAGCGCGTTAGGATCGTGCAAGTATTTCAAAGAATGGCGGCGAAACAGGCCTTCTTCCCGAGCGTCCTCTTCCATGCGTGTGAGCCGATCCCGAATCCATCCAGCAGCATCGCCGAACAAAACTCCATCCTCAAACCTATCGCCCAGAGGCATCTCAAATAGCGCAGCTTCGTCTTCGTCTTGCAGTCGGTAGAGGAGAGGATCGAGAAGCTGAGTTTGCGAGCTGATGCTGATGTTTTGAGCATTGGCCAAAGACGTACTTGCAGACGCAAATGGATCTTGTTCTTCGAGGACAATGTAGTCGCCTTCTTCATCGAAAGTGTCAAAATCGCCACCCTGCACTCGAAAGTTCCTCCTGTTTTTCCGGAATTCATCTCTGTATTCCCGAAATAAGTCCTTTTCCACAGCCTCGAGCATAGCAAAAGCTTGTCTTGGGATGTATTTGAAACGGACTTGCGTTATGTTGTGGACTGAGAATCTTGGTAGAACGGACTCCCCAGGATTGATGGTTCGGACGTTTTTGCCGCCGAAGTGGACTCGTACTTGGCCAGGACAGTTCATGTTTGTGAAGATCAACCGCGGCACTAGGTACAAGATTTTCGTACTGGTTATCGGAAAAGAAGTCGGAAACAACCTTACATCCTCTGCGGAGATTAAGAAGTTCGACAAAGAAGGGATTTTGTATTGATGGACAGGCTGTTGCAAGGGAATTGCGTGTTTTTCGGTCTTTTTGTATTTCAGTTTGTACGGGAGTCTTCGTCTTGCTTCGATGTTCCTTTGGATGCCAGCACGCAGAGCATCTAGCATTTGCTCTTGTCTTCTGCCCAGCATGTTGGAAGTGGCGGACGACTTCCTGTCGCCAGAAGAACCACTCGATGCAAAAAAGTCTGCTAGAGACACTTCTTCAGTGACGACGACTCGTCTGATACTCTTTGTTCCTGCATGGTGGTGGCCTACTTGACCCGCATGGTCCTTGGTGTGTTGACCTGGACCACCATTACCTTGATCTTCTACTTCCTCCACCACAACGAATCGCTTCACTTTCGGAGGTGGTAGGTCTTTGTTCTTTGGCAGCAATTTCAGAAACGCATATTTGGCACCCAGCACTGTGCGGGACTCTAAAGGAGGTACAGCAGGATTCAGAATCGAAGTATCCCAATCGCGTGCTTGAGATCTCAGCAGCTTTTCCGTTTGTGGATCAAGGACTTCTGTGTGAGATAATTCTCTCGACTCAAGAAGACCAGCACTTGTTTGCAGTTCACTTTGTACTTGTGGTTCTGTTGCGAGCAGACGGACTTTCTTGCTTCCATTCGCGGTTGAAGCACTCACTTGTTCGACGTCGTCCGCTGGCGTCAGTAGACCCGCTGTTTCGTCTGCAGTTACTTCGTCTTGGTCTTCGTCGGAAGTGGCATCAACATCTTCACCTTGAGACTTTCTTACGCTACTAATTGTGCTTCTACGACCTCCTCGTCCCTTAGAAGTTCTAATGCTCGTATTCGCCACACCAACTCTTGAGTCTACTTCAGCGGCAAAAACTGGGTCTGGAGGCGGGAGATCTGTGTCGTCAAGAGCGGTTCTTCTTGCTGTTTCTCTTGATGCACCAGGCTCAGCTCCGTGATTTCCCGTATTTACATTCACCTCCTCCATATCATTAGCTTTTTTCTTGATGACCCTAACAACCGGTGTAGCTCGCATCTGCAAGGCATCTAAGTCTACAGGTAACAAGGATATCCCGAAATCGAAGATCGGAACTTTAACACCAGCATCGTCGCCACCCACACCTCCAGCGTGGAGGTGGAAACTCAGATACGCTAGTGCTTCCTCCGCAGGGACGCGGTTGACGAACCAGTTGTCGGAGGAAAATCGTAGCACATTGGCGGTTCGCTGTAGCAATGGGGTGCAGTAAGAAGTGGTTCCTAGATTTGACCACAGAGCTTTGTTTTTAGCCCGTCCGCTCACAGCACGACGCACTTCTTGCTCTGAGTTGAAAGCGAGTAGGTCAAAATAAAACCTCTCTGGATTCACTCCAGCCGAAAGGTTCTGATTCTCCATTTTGCTCAACTCTAGGAAGTAACAAAACTTCAGTTTGAAGATGTCACGTTCACGTTCTCGGACCTTCCTTTGAGCTTCGATTGCTTCTTGTTGACGTAGCAGTGCCTCTAGCGCTGCTTCTGCAGCGCGTTCCTGACCTTGTTCTTGATGCTGTCTATGTTCCCCACGAGTGGACGTAGTTGTCGTCCACTGATATGGCCCAAAGGCGAAATTGAATCTTAGTTGATCTCGTCCGAGTCCTTGATGTGGGCTTTGTCCACCAAGATTAGTATTGAGGACGAGAGTCCAGGTGCTGCCAATCAGAGCGAGAGTTTATTTTGCTAGCGGGTTAGCCATCCAGACTAGCCCACTAGCGGCATCGAATCGCACGAAGATGAATATCAAATGACCATTTGAGATAGAATCTGAAGGAAGATAGGCTGTGCGTTCGACGCCGCTAGGGGCGAGTGTGAATGGATTACCAGAAAGAAGGGAGGGAGGGAGTGGAAAAAGAGAAATGAGAAAGATGATTCGATTGTAAACCAAGAGTAGAGAGAGAAAAGATTCGATAGCGATCGCTGAGATTCGATTAAGAACGATTTGATTAGATTCGATTCGTGTACGAATGTACACGCTGCGTGTAGGATGCGCAGCCCCCAAGATCATGAGTAAGTGAAGGAACGACACCGATGCCAGCAAATAAAACTCTCGCCTAAATTAGTTATAGCGAACACCTGCGCTGTTCTAGCATAACTGAAAATAAAAGGACCCGGCGGTCTGCAGATGCGCCGATAAGAGAGAAGAATGAAAANGTGCTGCCAATCAGAGCGAGAGTTTATTTTGCTAGCGGGTTAGCCATCCAGACTAGCCCACTAGCGGCATCGAATCGCACGAAGATGAATATCAAATGACCATTTGAGATAGAATCTGAAGGAAGATAGGCAGGATAAGCCACAGTAAGACAGATTAGCGCGTATGCGGACTCTGATAAAATTTCACGGAAATGTCAAGATCGGCGCAGGACACCACGAAACGGTCCAAAATGACAGCATAGTCAATGATTTTTCCTCCACAACGACCAACCCCGATCTCCAGAGGGATGGCTACTGACGAAATGGATTTAGCGCGAAGATGCTCGGGAATTCTGCGCATAGCACTATCGAAGAACGCAAGCCGGGACACAGCTGTGTCAATGACTGCGACCCCAGGTCGGACGATCGGAGGTCCAGGAAAAAACATAGCATAGATGTTAATGACGCGCCCAATCTGCTCAAAATCGCCAAAGGGCTTGAGGCCTGGAGCTTCACGATAGCGAGAAGCATACGGGTGACTGCGGAAAATGGCTTTTGCAACGCCTTTGGGTTCCACGGCTTTGCAGCAACAGACGTGGATGATGGCGTCTTCTCGAGCATTTCCAATGTCATCGATTACTACCGCATCAATAAGATGCGCGGTTACACGAAACCTGGCACTACGCACCAGAAGCTGCATTTGCGGGAGCAGAGAGAGCTGAGGAGAAGCGGCAGAGGGCCAGATATCTACCGGAACGGAGGCGTAAACATGATATTCGGAATCAGCCAAAAAGGCTGTGGTACCGTTGCCGACGCGGAAGATGGCTGTGCCTTGCTTCAGCTTCGAGACCCTAGTGAACTGACTGCACAACGGCATGAATTGGCCGCCGAGTAAAGGCACAAGGACCGCGAACCGAGGCCTGCGAGAAAGCGGCACGTTGGTAACCAGTTTGTCCAAAAACTTCAAAACCGGTAAGAGGAGGTTGGTCGGAGGGAACCACCAAACGCGATGGAGCAACAAATGGTCGATGTTCTGGAAAGGCGGATTCCGGATTGAAAAGGAAAACTCGAGGTTCGGCGAGGAAGGCATATCGTCAGATGCCATGGCTACGGTGTCAAACCCGGGTAGTCTATCGAGAATCTGCAACCAAGAACGTTTGCACAAATGCCTCTCCGGAAAGGGGTCGGTCATAGAGTTGATAACATCGTCGAAACGGGACAAGGCATCAGCGATAGGGTTCTCAGCGCCGAAGATCTTGCCCGCGACAATCTCGCAACAATTGTGAACTGCAAAATCCCGAATGAGGAAAGAGGCCTCCGACATGCTAGGAGATGAGAAAGCGCCTTTGTTGCACGCCTTTTTGGCCGACGGATTGTCCGTGTAGTACATGATTATCTTGCCGGACACTGAACCCCCGAATTTGATGTAGGCTTCTAAGAGAAGGATAGGGGTGACCGACTCTTTGACGTTGATGTTGGAGTCATTCCATTTGCGAGGGAAAAGGCCCTGGAACCTGATGCCGTTGACTGTACCGCCCCATCCCGTTCCGATGGAAGTGGCGGCATCGCCGTGCACAACTACACACAAAGAACTCGGGAGCGACCGAGTGAAGTGACCACCAAAAGTGAGAACCTCTTCGCGCCACAAGAAGCACCTGTTTCCGTTGTAAAACAGGGGCGCGGCCGGGTTGCTCGCAAGAGTCGCCCGCCACCAACAGATCTCGGCGATGCACTCCTTCGTAAGTACCACAGAAGGGTTGAAACGATTGTTCTTCTGCCACTGCCTGGGAGCATCGGCTGCCATTATCACAGATTGCATGGCACACAGTGGTCCTCGATTGACTACAAAGGAGCAAGAACCACATTTGCCCTTGACAGATGCGAGATCTTTGACACGGCAACGCCCATATTGCTCGTAGTCTGCGAGGAAAGAATCAATAAACTCGATGTAGTCGGTTCTGCGTCGCTCTTCAATGAGAATTCGCATGCCAACAGTGTCGCATTCAAAACCTAGCCACGGGAAATGCTGCGAAGCAGGAATCCTCTTGCCCACTTTATCGTGCAACTTGCAACCCAGCGCAGTCATCAGATAAAATTGTCGCCCCAAATCAATGTCAGTCAGTTCACGAGAAAGACAGTCGTCGCCTGGAAGGACGGAACGAATGTCATCAACATAATCGAACATCCTCGATTTGACGCCCGAATTGGAGCAGACGCGAATGATTTCCTTGACACTTGCGTCGTTTTCTCCCGGCGCCGGGGCAATGCCAAACGGCAGGAATAAGTGCGTTGCTTTCGCAGGAACCGAGGGTAAGTCAAGACCAAAAAATCTTCTATGGGAAGGACTGATCATCCAATGCGGAAAACAATCCTTGAGGTCGATGCCTGAAACAAAGCAGTTTGGCTTCAAAAAACGGAAGAGATCCCACCAAGAAGAATACTCGACCGGCGAGGAAAATAACGACTGATTGAGAAAGCAAGACGACGCGCTCCAGTCGCTGATAAGCCGCACCTTCGTCCCGCCTCTTTGCAAGAGGATGGACGCAGGGGCAATCAAAAGGTTGCCGGGAGGGGGAATATTCTTGGAAGCTGGGAGAAGAGATGAATCGTAAATCATGACTTTCTTCATGTCGACCAAACGCATTACTTCGTTGACAAAAACTTTTTCATGCAAAACAGTACTGTAGTAATTCTCTGTCTGAGTGATAGCAAAATCGTCATCGACAACGTCGAACTTAATTCCACCAAACCAGCGTCTGATAAAATCAGGGGAGATGCCCCAACGTATGCATTCTTCGATAGATAAAGATAAGCCGTCAACTGTGCGACTGTCCTCCAGAAGGCGCCAATCATCCCGAGGTCCATCTTGTTTGTGTAGAAACTGCAAAATTTCGTTGTGAGTCGTAGGTAAACCAGCACTGATGTAATCGTTGATATGGAAATTCGAGCACGGCTCGAGGCCGAGGCTCGCTTCAGAAACCGGACCAAATTGAGAGTCCACCATGTCGCAAAATCGTATGATGTCTAGGCAATCTTACACCTTACCGGTGCGCACGATCGAATACATGCTGCCAAAAATCGCGCGATCAGCAGTGCCACGAGTTATATCAGCCGAAATCGACGGAGCTGCCGCCGAAAGATCAGCAGAGGAAACAAACTCAAAATCCAACTTTGACACCCATGCGGCCATTTTTAAACCATCAATGCCGTCTTTGTTGCAATAGTACTTTTCTAACAGCTCGATAGATTTGATAGTGTTGAGAGAAAAGGAGGCGCGATTTACAATGACGTTGATACGACTAGCCACCTCTTGAATGGTGGGGGGAGCATAAACATCATCCAACATATTTGCGTTCCTCCAACCGCCTTGAAAGAACGCCAATTTGCGCGAAGAGTCCCATTTCGAATAGAAAATGGCGCCTGCTTTTCGCAGGGAAATTCCTCCAACAGTAGAAATTGGCTTCAGGTACCCAATGGCGTCGCTTACTGCCTTGCGGATGAAATCCTTGCCAACAGGGAGTCCACGGGTTGGAATGTTGTTTAAGCCAATCGCGTAGAAAAATGGTTCAGCGGAATTGCACCATGCTTTTTTCATGTAGTATTGGAAGAAGTTGTTGGAGAACCGGAACCACATCCGCAGCAGTTCTTGAAATGCTGCAGGAATAGCGGCTTTATGCCCAGAGGCGAACTTATCATTCTTAGCCGAAGCGACGTAGATGTACAAGATTCCCCCTGAGCCGAACAAATTATTCGCCTTCAAACGTCTCAGCTCGTCGTTGCGACGTACACCGAAAAATCCCAAAACTAGGATTACAGCACGTTGAAGGATGATAGAGGCAGAAAGAAACGACTTGCTGCAAAGCGCCGCCACAGGGAGCGCAATGTTCAGCGCAATACCGTCCTGGGGCATCTTACCTAACTCGGATTTCCACCCAGCGAGGGCGTCGGACGCGAATTGCACTATGTCTCGGAAAACGGGAGTGAATTTTCTTGCGGTGGGGCAGTGGTAGGCCGCTTTCTTGAACCCCATCCAATGCCGTTTGAAACGCAAACCTTTGTCAGCAAGCGTGTATGAGATGTTGCGCGCACTATTGAAAGCGCCGATGGCAGAAGCGATTAACTCATATGTGTTCCATCTGATAGCTCGGCTTCCATCACCAATCGCGTCGGTGAACTCGTACGATGCATGGCAGGAGTGCGATTTCGTGAACACTGTGAAAAATAACAGAGCTTCATCGTCGCAGGTGATTGGCCAAAGCGCAAACTGTAACACGGAACAAATTAACGGAACAATTTTGTTCAAGATGGACTGATAAGTTTTCGCCGAGTTCTCGGCGAGTGAGACTGTTACGTCCTCGTGCGCGGCGTTGATGAGAGTTGTTTTCAAACTGGCCTCGATAGGGAACTGGTTGAATAACGCCTCATCTTTCTTGAAGATTTCCAGATCGAGGGACTCGTTGTTGTCGGATCCGAACTTGAATGGCTTGTACGCCGCGCTGCCGTTGTCGCATTTCCTGCTAGAGAACTCCTTGTGGATAGCACAAAGCTCCGAGACCGAAAGTTTGAGCTCGGCGAGTTCCTTTGCGAACGACTCTGCTGAAGCAACAATGACAAACTCATCTCTGTCTTCGACAGCAGACACGAATTCCGGAGATGACGCTCCTAGCAACTCGTTACTCAGGAGGTCGGGCACGATCGTTCCCATACTACTAGACGAAGACTTCGTGTTTGACGCTTTGTTATCTAGTTCAGCTTCGATTTCGTCGGCAACGACGTTGTCGAACGGGTTGTTGGACGTTGCTAGATTAACATCGACGTTGTTGATGCCGAGGACATCATCCACGGGTGTGACGTTGGAGACACTACTGGTCTTCGCGCGAGCTGCCTCGTCCCTGGCGTGAAGGAAAGGATTCGCCGCCCGAGTGGCGTTACGGATGGGTTCGGATTGTAGCACACGTTGCAACTTGAAGAAACTCATTTTGGACAATTTGTCTCTATTATCGAGTGAGTGACGTATACTACGTGCAATTGTAGATTTTCTAGCATCCAGCCGCTCGATTTTGAAGTGTTTTTGTCTTCGCATACACTCACGCTCAAGCAACACTCGACTCCATACGATCCCACCTTGTTCGGTGACGATTGTTCAACACGTCCGCCTTACTCAATAGACTGACGCCTCGGTGAAACAGGTTCAAACCGTTATAGTAACTTGTTAGCACAATTCGCTTTGTATTGGTGGATTGTCGTGTTGCTTGCACATGCTGGGTACAGATCTAGAGCGAGAATTGCCATGCAGGGGAGAGCTGTGACCAAAATAGGATTGCTGATGCTTTGAGGGTTTTGATATTGGTTCGCATATTGCGTAGTGATCAGGCGACTGCTGGTGATTTCGCATCGGTTCATACAGTACTTGGATTTCAATGAGAGGAGTGCACCATATTAACAAACTATAAATCTGCGTGGTTGCACATGAGAAGCGATGGGTTCAAGTAATGTTACATCTTCAACATCGTGTTGCAATAACGACCGTTAGAATTTGCCCTTTCCGTTCCCTTTGTTCTTGCCTTTGCTGTCCGTTCCCTTGCTTTGGAACTCAGCAATGACACGAGGATCGTCCTTATGCGGGCAGGCGGATTGCCAATGATAAGCCATTTTGCCGAAGTGGTTGTAGCACACTCGACACGAGATGGAACAAGAGTTGCCTGCACGTTCACAGTTGCCGAAACCGTAGTCGTGATTCATGTTACAGCCGGAGCCGTTGAGGAAGCAGTTGCGACACAAGTGATTCTTGGTGAAAAATGCGTAGGTCTCGGTGGTATTGACGGTTAGGGCGTTATTGAAAGCTGCCATTGCGGCTTCCTTTGTGGCTGCGGCACCACGAAGGATGTCGGCAATGCGTTCGGAAGCTGATTTGGAGTTGTAGTTTGAGCCTCCATGATTGTTGTTGTTGCCGCTTCCGCCGCCCCCTGCACCACCAGACGAGTTGCGAGCCTCGAGGCGCTGACGTTTGTTCGAACCACCCCAGCTGCTCTGACTCGCTGGATACGAAGGTAGCGAGGCATCAGCAGCAGAGTTGAAGCCGGCAGGTGCACTTTGCCGCTTTTGAGCGTTCGTACGCGCCAAAGCAAGTTCGTCTTGCGAGATTTCAGCCATCAACGCTTTGAGTACACCCCTGGATTGCATGTTGCGGCAGGCAACAGACGTAACGTGAGGCAAGTATACCAGATTGTAAAATCCTTGGCGAGTTTGATCCATGCGACCACGAAGTTTGATTTGCTTGCCCCATTGCTTGAGCGAGAAGTAGACCAAGTAACACAGATTGGACGTGGACTGCTCAAACGAGGAGGATTTGTTGCTGTTGTTTTTCTTGGTGGTTGATTGTTGCAGGGCGGTTAGATCAAGGTGGTACTTCACCAAAAACAGCGCATGGTTGGCGAGTGTCGAAACTGGTTCTCCAGGAAAGAACGAAATCAATCGATTGAGGTGGTTGCTGCAGTGAAGGAGACTGCCTCCTGCGGATGGTAGCAGCAACTTGCTCCATTTATGATGCTCATTTCCCTTTACGCGAAGTTGATCGGCCGCTTTCTTGAGTGCGCCGCTGTCACCCCCAAAGTTGGTGTGCATCATCAAAATTTCCTGTGAATATAACAGAAGTGTAACTCCGGGAAGAAATAGTAATTTAGTTGGATTTTAGAGGTTTGACCCATAATTCTGAGATTTGTTTTAGTGACTACCTGAGGTGACAGATGCGAAGTTTTGTTTTGGTCGCTGACCGGCGGACGTTTCAGAACTTGATATGCGGCGATCTTCTCAGCGTCGGACATGGCGATATAATCGGCAAACCAAGGAAATTCAGAAACGATGTCCGGGCCCATGGACATGTCACCACTTGCAGCCTGTGGTTCATGTGCACGGAGAGATTAACAGATTTTTGGATTGACCCTTAAATTTACGAAATTTCATGTAGATGTTGACTGCCTTGCATAGATAACGATTAGGTACTGCGAATGCGCTCTCGATGTCCTTCATCCGAGCGGCTTGCTTCTGGTTGTTGCAGCTGACGCAGATGATTCGCGAAGGATCATTAGCCGACATTGAATGGAAGAGATTATTGGCCAGAGGTCCCTGAGTCTTCTTGCATCCCAAGCAGACTCCTTTGTTGCAGCGTTTGTGTGCGCCTCCGGCTGCAGCTGGTGCTTTGACATTGCCGCAAACTGCATGTAGATTCGCAACGGGGTGATCAACGTCGCACTGCATGCAAGTGAAATTCGTCAGGGCTGGAGGCTCTTCTAAAGCGACCACACCGCCCAGTTCGTTCATGTTTTGACACTTGGGGAAATAAGAAAAGATTTCGTTCAAGTTCGATTTGACAATTTGATCTAGATCAGGTTCAGCACCATCAGATTGATTGGAAACAATGGGTTCATGTTCGAGGGGCGAGTCATTCCAATTGTCGTCAAACCACTTATCCCATTCGTCACATGTGTAATGATGATGACTCTCGTCGGCTGTGGATGAAGCCCCAGGACTGTCCTCGAGACTCTTGTTGATTTCAGCTAGGGTTTTCGACATCTTGAAATGTTTTGAATCGAGTTTTACGCTATCACTTGCCTGTGTTAATGGGTTGAGAAGGTCCATGATGTTAGAAATTTTGTGTTGTGAGTTATATGTGCATATACAAACTTGCTTGTTAACGTTGAGTAATTTTAAATTTTATGTCTGGCTTCGATGCATTGAAGTTTCAAAAAAGACAGAAGTTGGGTGCGTCAGAGAGTTGGCGATGCTTGATGTTGATGGTGATAATAACAACAAACAAACCTATTGCATGGAAACTGTGTTCATCGATTGTTCGAGATCGTTTATGTTGTGAGATTGCCACCGTCGCAGTATGGTTTTCCAAATTTAGTCACTGAGTGTTTTATTGGTTGTGGATCAAATTCGTGGGAATTAGCACTAATTCTGGCTCAAGGAGGTTGAGTTCGACGCTTTGTTGCTGATGATGTCTCCTTCGGCCGTGGCACGATTGTTGGTGGATAGGTGAGCGCCGAGGTCCCGAGTTTCATTGACGAAATCGGATACCACAAACTTCAACTCACTGTCAGCTACACGACTCGTCAAAATCATAGTGAGCGCTTCTTTCATTGAAGCCCGAATGCACTCAATCGCTGTGGTACTCCACGTGCTTTCCGTGAAAAGAGCGCCCGGGAAAAAGGCACTTGCCGAGTTCCACCGAACGAATTCAGTGTTACGTTTGCTACCCACAGCCGTTGAGTATGCTAAGCTTAGAATCACCTGAGTGATGTGGTTGTGGAATAATGATTGATTAAATTAGATGTTGGCTGAAGCAATCACTTTTAGTTCTTCCGTTACTTGATGAAAGGCAAAGGATTGATGATTGTCGCTGATGTTTGAGTTTACCTTGGACACGGAATGCTGCGGGAGGTCACCGCAGACCAGCGCTGTCACTGACAGAAGACGCAGGGTTTGATTGAATTCGTTCCATTGGCAATACGAAAGGATTGTGCAAATGGCTGCGGCGTAGTGCGGGTATGCTGTGGATAGTAACACAACGTTGTGAAGCAACTGGTTGTTGACCAGTTTGGCTAGTTGTTCGTTGATTGGAAAGGCATCGAGTGTTTTGGATATTTTCCCCAGAGCAGATGCCTTGGCTGCGCAGAAACTGCCTTGAATGGTACCGGACCATTCAATTTTCTTGGCTTGCGCGAGACCGCAAATGTCCTTTAGAAGTTATTTGATTGAATGTGAATATTTTCGCCGATTGGCAATGATGGCATGGTTTGATGTTCAGTTTGATCATTAGTTTTCTTCAATTTAGTTTTGAGTGACTCCAAAGGGACATTAGTTAAGCTTACAATCATCTCCTGCGGTGAGAAGCCACTGATGGTTAACGTGTTATGACTCGGCACATTGCAGCATGATCGAATGAGCGAATTTGATTCAGCACTTGCCGTTAACGCGCAAAATTTGCAGATTCGTTCCAAAGGGCGAGGAGCGCTTTGATCGTCCGAAGTCTCAGTGGAGCTGCTGGCGTTATGCCCAGTGTTCGTCTTGATGAAAGGTGAGAAAGACTTTGCGATCGAAGCCTTCTCAGCTCTGAACTCGTTGGAGGCGGATGAGTCATTGGGAGCAATAGAGTTGTCCTTCATGAGCTTGTCAACCAATTCGGCTATGGTTACTGGGATGTAATGTTTGTCGAAGACTGCACTGGACCACAGTTTCTCGCTTTTTACTTTTTCGCTGAGAAGTTCTAAGATGTCACAGTCGTTTTTGAGCCCTTTTGGGCATTCGATGTTGAAGAAGTGGCAGGTAGTGTTGCCCGATGTGTCGCGCACCCAACCGTGACAGGAGAAATCGGTGCCTTCAGTGCAGGTTGCACGAATTGAGTTGACGAAGAAGGTTGTTCCGTCCATTGTGGGGTTCTCGTACGAATGAAATAGGATCTTGTATTCGAAATTGAGGTTGATGAAGTTGACGTCGGATGTATTCGGAGTTGTTTTGTGAATCACGCGCGTCTCGTTGCGTAAGTAGATTCTATGTTTGGAGTTTACGTCGTCAACGATATGCCTATTTACATCCGCGAGAGAAATGTCTGTCCAGTGGAATTTTAAAAAACCAGCGACGTTAGTTGACTTTCTCCAACAACTTGTCTCAATCACTGCTTGATACATGATGGTTGTCGGGGAAAAGGTTAGATGGTTGAGTTGATGCACAATAATCATTGGAGACGAGTTGATGATGGCGGTAGTGCAGTCGACTTTTCGTCGTTTTGGTTGACTTGATCATCACTGTTGCAGTTGTTTTGGTCGAAATTGGATGGGAAGACGTCATATTTTCCGTCGGAACGGGCGCGGCAGAGGAATTCAAGATCTAACCTGCCCGCGCCGTCTTGGAAGTCAAAGGTCGAGTTCTGAGAAATTGGTAGATTGCTGGGAGAGCATCCTAACTTTGTTTCAATGTCGCAGAAGATGGCGAATAACACATCGTTGGTGGATGAATTCGGAACTACTACGCATCCTGAGATCTCCCTTTTCCAGATGGAATTGTCAATTAATGCTTCGATGGAACCGGCGTACCGAGTGAATGAACAGGCTCGACGCGAAAGGTCGGTGAAGATGACATGGGCGTCAACTGGGTGCTGGTTAGAAGGCGCGGTGTTGGACATTTTGTTGTATTGAGTACAGAGGTTTTGAGCCAGCTGATGAATAATCATATGCTTCGTGTTTTCGTGGACATTTGTTGTTAAATGAGTATGCGGCATTACGATCAGAGGTAGCTTTTTGGCTTTTCTCCATTTTGATCACCGTTTGAGACAGATTGTTTCGAAAAGATTCGATTCCAGGAAAAAGAGAAATGAGAAAGATGATTCGATTGTAAACCAAGAGTAGAGAGAGAAAAGATTCGATAGCGATCGCTGAGATTCGATTAAGAACGATTTGATTAGATTCGATTCGTGTACGAATGTACACGCTGCGTGTAGGATGCGCAGCCCCCAAGATCATGAGTAAGTGAAGGAACGACACCGATGCCAGCAAATAAAACTCTCGCCTAAATTAGTTATAGCGAACACCTGCGCTGTTCTAGCATAACTGAAATTGAGGACGAGAGTCCAGGTGCTGCCAATCAGAGCGAGAGTTTATTTTGCTAGCGGGTTAGCCATCCAGACTAGCCCACTAGCGGCATCGAATCGCACGAAGATGAATATCAAATGACCATTTGAGATAGAATCTGAAGGAAGATAGGCTGTGCGTTCGACGCCGCTAGGGGCGAGTGTGAATGGATTACCAGAAAGAAGGGAGGGAGGGAGTGGAAAAAGAGAAATGAGAAAGATGATTCGATTGTAAACCAAGAGTAGAGAGAGAAAAGATTCGATAGCGATCGCTGAGATTCGATTAAGAAAGATTTGATTAGATTCGATTCGTGTACGAATGTACACGCTGCGTGTAGGATGCGCAGCCCCCAAGATCATGAGTAAGTGAAGGAACGACACCGATGCCAGCAAATAAAACTCTCGCCTAAATTAGTTATAGCGAACACCTGCGCTGTTCTAGCATAACTGAAAGTATGATGTTCTTTTGCAGCGCCAAATCTCGGAGGGGAGGAGAGACTCCTTGCTGCATCGTCCACGAGATCTTGACTCTCTACTTGTCGTGCCCGTCGAAACCCTTCTGAGCCGCTTGTTCGCAACTGATCTACTTCTGGCGAGGATGAGCTGGAGGCTCCTGCTGATGAAGAAACTGCTGCAATTGGAGGAGGCAGAGGAGCAGCCGCAGGAGAGTCTGCACTAACACGACTATCAATCATGTTCATAATTTCATCGTCCTCACGACCATGCACAAGGAGATTCTTCTGCCTCAACACAGCTAATCGCAAGGCCTGTTCATCCACCAGTCCTAGTTGGTGTTCTTTTTCACATGCGTAGTGAGGGCTGCTCCGCAAGAAGCGGCAATACGTATCTTAGAGCTCACCCTAAGCCATCATCTTGGGATTCATCTCTTGCCCTTCACCTTCATTTTCTTCTTACCTACGTACGGGGCAGCTTCGAAGAGATGCTCCTGGAGATGGATTAGGGCAAGCCTTAAGTATCATGCGCTTGAAAAATTGCCAGCTCGGCTTCTTGTGCTTCAGCTAGTTCTGGAACTAGGCCACGAAAGAAGGTTTCAAAGCTCGTCGACCTTACACCCTGAAAGAAGAGATCGAAACCGGATTGCAGGGTCGCATGTGTAGAAGATGTGGGTTGATGCTGTTGTCGTTGTTGTCGGGAGGATAAACCCAAACCGTCTACTCCTCCAAACAGCAATCCTTGGCGGTCTTCTGGATATACTGATGTTGTCGAGGCAAGAGGTCCGCGCGACGTTACTCGACTTCCTGGCCTTGTTGACATGCTAGTCATTTCCTGGCTTCCTCTTATTTTCTCTTCAATTGCAGCAGCTTTGTATGGTGGAGCAAGGCCTTGGGCCGCATGACTAGTTGTTGATGATGATGAAGACGCCAACATTGTCTTCCCACGTGCTCGCAACAGCCTTCCTAAAAACCCTCCTGGTGCAACGAAAGGAACTCTATTTGGCAATACTGATAAACGTCCAGCGATTGTCGCGGCTTTTTTGCGTGCTCGTGCCTCCAGCTCTTCTCGGTTCGCCAACGTGATTTCTCTCGCCTCCTTAGCTTTCGTGGCTCCATCACGCAGGCGCCCAAAGATATTGCGGAAAAAACTTCCTACTTGAGTGGCTCCTGCTCGAATACGACCAGGCCGTTCCTGCTCCTCACCTTGGAGGTTAATGGCGTCTCCACGTGGCCCTACACGCAAACTAGGCCTCGGTAATTCATCAAAATCTCTTCTCCCATACGACATCCCGTCGGCTTCAACACCATAGAAATTCGTTCCGTCACCAGTTCCGTAAATGCTATTTTTAGAGGTAAGTTTTTGGTGTTCGTTTATCCGGTTTGTTCTGCCTGTCTTCCTTAGAAGAGCCAACATGACAAACCGTAACAGGAACGCCTTTAACCTACCCTTAATACTTGCTCTACTCCTTGGAACACCTCCACCTTCGCCTACACCCCCACCCATAATCATTTTAGCCAGATTCGCGTTGCGAGCTTGCGCCACCCTCTGTAGAATTGAAGGATTGCCTTCTGGATACACGACAAGATTCAAATTCGGAACCATATCCGACGCGTTGGGAAATTGGTACTCGTCTTCTAAATCGCGGTGGTCTAGACGGTAAGTAGAGCTATATGATGTGGCTGGTCGATCTTGGTTTGGAGAACGAGGGCTCCTTTTTGGAGATGTTGCTCGACTTGGAGATGTTGCTCGACTTGCAGCTCTTGTCGTTCGGGCAGCAGCACTAAACGTCGCGTTAGTCGTCCCTATTACTGGCTCCTGGTTCCTTGTCGCTGTACTTGCATAGTAATTGCCGCTTCCTGCATTCTGTTTCTTCAATCGCTCCATTTCTTCTGCTACATACAGATCGCCGTCCTTGCCGTAGAGATCTTCCGTATTCACCGTTAAGTCAGCTGGTGGCATCGGAATAAACGGTTCCATCACACTCCACCCTAGCCCTTCCGGTACGTCTGTAACGTCGGACCGGGTTGCTCGGATCTGAAGAAACACTGGCAACCTCGGATTCACGTCGTAGCACTGGAACAGGCTAAAAGATTTGACGCGATACTTCTGTGTGCGAACTTTGTGCAGCTTGATGAACTCCCGCAAGTTGCGACCGAGATAGACATCGGAGAACGTGCCGAGTTCGTCGACGGAGCCGCGAGGGAGAGCTTCTCTTAGGAGGTCGAGGAAAAGGTCTCGAGGAGTCGAGGGCCCTTTGGCTTCCCCTCCTCCGCCATCGTCGTTGGGACCTGTCCTTGTTCGTCTCATTTCCTGAAGCTCGATAGGTGAAGAACCGAAGTTTGAAGAACGGTTACCACGTCCGGAAGAGTCGAGGGGTGCTGTTGGTGAGGCGGAATCATCGTGGTCATCAGCAATAATATTGACGCGAGGAGTTTTTTTTTCTGGTGTCATTAATCCAAATGCCCCTCCTGCGACGTTTGCGCTAAGACGCTGCTCCCCTGCATCCACCCTTGCATCAGATGACGGGTCCACCTCCACATCATCGGGTGGATCTATGTCTGCCTCTATACTCCTCAGCTCCTCTTCAGATATCATCTCATCATCTGAGTCTTCGTCCTCTGCTAGTTCCAAGTCTAAAGAATCTTCCTCGTCGATCGTGTCTGCACCGAAGAGGTTTTTCTCAATGTCATCCAAGTCATCATCGTCACCTCGTCCACCTGGTGTAGCAGGTTCTATCGTACTGGCCACCTTAGATAAACGCGTTCCACTTCTCCTGGCAGGGCTTCTAGACGTAGAGTGTCTACGGTTGGAGCCCGATCTACGTCGGCCACGACCAGAAGAGGTGCTCATCATCAATCTTCTTGCTGTACTACTACTCGAAGATGAGGAGCCTCTAGCTTGTTCACCACCTGCTTCTTGTCCTATAAGATTACTCTCATTTTTCCCTGGAGTACCATCACTTGTAGCGAAATTCACTGAGCCTCGACTCAGGCGTCTACCACCTAGTCCTGTAGAACTTAAAGCACTAACGAGACTACTCCTTGGCGTTGCGACTGAAACTTGACTCATGGCATCATCATCAGTGGCTGGTGCGACGACAGAACTTCTTGCTGACGCCAAGTTGTTGGAGTTCATTGCGGAGTCCCCTTCATGTTCATGTTGCTCATGATCTGTCGTAGTGCCTTGCTCTTCTTCGCTAGCTCTTCTAGGCAGTCCACCTACAACGCCTCCTGGCGCTTCGCCTTCGCCCTCAGCATGAGGATAGGAACGAAGATGTTGATGTCCTCCAGACGATGGCGTTTCATATCCTCCAGGCGTAGCTACACTGCTAGGGGCTAAAAGTGATGGCGTTTCATATCCTCCAGGCGTAGCTACACTGCTAGGGGCTAAAAGTGAAGCTGTTGATGCGTCTGGTGGTAACAGAAACTCTGCTACGGAGGAGCGCCGACTATTTGGTGTCATCAACGTGTCATCCGACTGGAAAGAGTGGCGAGATTTTCTCGTGTGGAGTCCTGCTCCTGCGTGACTTCCAAAAGGTCCTGACGCTGGCGGTCTAAGGAAAACATCGTGCAAATGGTCTCTAGTACCACTACCACCACCTGTATGACTATTACTTCCAGCGAGTAGGTGTCCTCCTCCGGCAGCCGCAGCCCTCCTTTGCAACCTCAATTGTTCTCTTTCTTGAAACCTCTCCTGTCGTAAACGTTCTCGTTCGGCTCTTCTTTGGAGTCGTCGTCTTTCAGCAATAGCCAATGCTGTTCGGCGTCTCACGGTAAGCTTGATTTCTCGTAGAATTCTCCATTTTTCTCGCTGTGCGGCTTGCAGAGTCTCATATTGCGCACCAAACACTTCGGTCTGAATCTTCTTCAGCTCCTTGTGCATCTCCATCTGTCTCGCATAGGTCCTACGTTCTACACCTTCAACTACCTCGTCTCCGCGATAGACTGCCATTGTATCCGTCGCCTTCAACCTCTTAGCCTGATAAGCAGCCATACGCGTTTTCCGGTCGGCTTGAAGCTTGTGGTAAAAGCTGGACTCGAAAAAACGGCTCATCACCTCAATTCCATCACGCTCGTCGCGGAAGATCAAGAACTTCAGCTCCAAAACTGCGGGTAGAGAGTTGTAGAAACTCAGTGCCGGTTGCAAGTAGACCTGGTCTAAGGGTGCTTGCAGTCCGATTTGGATACGGCGGAGCAACTTTTCAGCCTCTAGCTCAGCGCCTGTTTTGGCGAACAAAACTGCCTCATCTCCTTGTAGTTGTCCAGCACCTTTCAGTGCGTGCGGGTCGACAAGTTTCTGTCTCGTCGACTTCGTAATACTACTGGGCATTGCGGAACTCGCGATCGAAGAACTCGTAGTAGTGTTTTTCCCTGGCGAATTTCGATTCACTTTGCTCGTCATTCTACCTGAGGAGGAATGGTTGAAATCATAGTGGTCCTGGTCCTCAACATCTTGTTCGGGTGATATTGATGACACCTTGTTCTTGTTTCCAGCACAACTCTTACTAGAATTACTAGAACTAGAAGTCCTTTTGCCGTCTCTTCCACTTCCATTAGCTGCAAAAGCCAGGCTCCTGCTTTTATCACCTCCAGTGAAGTGGAAGTCTCCTCCAGCATCTAGATCATCCACCAAATTATCTTCCTCAGTGCCATTCTGAGGAGTTTGCGGTGCACTCGGACTTGACAGTGTTGCTAAGCCAGTCAAACTCTGATGCCTTAGTTCTGAACTAAGACCAAGAGGTCGTTGTCGAGTTGCAACGAAATAAACCCTCCCCCAATCTCCTAATTCCGAGTAGTACTGTAACTGCTCGCGTGTAAGTGCAGCAAGAGAACGTTTTTTACTCTGATGTTTTACCCTCAAAGCCGTAGTAGAGGTTCTGTCTTCAAAAGCTAGTAGTTCGACCTCGTCCTCATCATCACTGCATAAGAACCTTTGATCTTCCGCGAGAGACAAAGTTCCAGCTCTTTTGAACTCTTGGACTTTCTTGGCTGGTAGGGCGGTTGTGGTGTCGGGAGGCCCACCCAACAAAGCAGCAAGCTGGAACTGCTGTTTCTTGTTAATGTCGTGTTGTGACACTACATCACGATCACCAAAGGGGCTAGAAGATGTTGCAGTCCTTAGAACTTCAGTGGTGCGCAAAGGAGCAGCATCGATTAACCTTTGCTGTGCTGGCTTATTCCGTGAAGACGAAGTACTGTTGTTCTGGCGAGCGCTTGGTAATGCTAGTGCAGCTGGAAGGTGTTGACCAGCATGGGCTGCGCCGGGGCTCATGATGTCGACGTTGTCAGAGGCCGCTGAGGTGGTGGTGCCTGACACTAGCACTGGAGAAGATAAAACAAACCCTCGCCCGAATGGAAGCTGCAGTGGTTTTAGAGGTGTTACACAGGCAGAAACGTTTCCCCTACTTGGCTTTAGGACGAGAGCGGATGCATCACTAGGTGGGGACAACAAGTGATTGTTATGAAGAATGCCACATGGCTCAAAGCTCTCGATACGAGGAGCTGAAAGTTGATCTTGTTGCTGTTCGATATCGAGTTCTTGTTCTACGCCGTGCTGATTCTCGTCTTCTTTGGTCGCCTTAGATGATTTGGATTTCATGGGTTCTCCACCTTTTGATGTTCCTTGACCTTGACCTTCACCTCGTCCATCTCCTGCAATCATTCCTTTTGGCCCATCTTCCAGAAACGCATCTAATGAATCCAGCTTGTTCTTTTGTCCACCCGATGCTGTTGCTCCGAAGCTGTCGTCCACTGCATTTGCATGCGCTACATCGTTAGCAGTGCGAAAGATATAGCAACGATTACAGATCGTGGAGTTCCACAGAGTGGTTTTTACTGAAGATGGTAGTTGTGTCAAGGCACCAGTCGTGTTTTGATCCTTCTTGTAGTCGAAAAACATTGGGACATTGCATTCGCTGTGGACTAGGACGCGGCTGCAAATGAGAATTTTCTTCATGTGGCATTGTGCGAAGACGAGGTCTGGGACCACTGGAACGAAGTTTTCGTGATAAAGCTGCAAGCGTGGCGACTCTTGACCGCGAAAGACGACAGTAACTTCGTCGGCAAGGTAAGGGAGAATATAGGAGTCCAAAGCGTGGATGTTTCTCGCTGCGTGGGGATGAGTGTAGATGTAGTCCTCGGTTTCTCCGCGCTTTCTGCTTCCGAGCGGGTGCTTCGAATATGTGTCATGATCATCGCCAGACCCGCCCGCACCTCCTGCTATTCTGACTTTTTTTCGCTTTACTCTGCCCGTGCCCATTGTAACTTTCGTATTGACGATACCAGTCAGAGGCTCCGACGTGGTTCTAGTATTAGTTGCCGTGGTTTGATCAAGATCATGCCCCCTACCAGCTCCAACCTCATCAGTTGCAGAGGACGCCGAAGCTGCGCTACCTCCTCCATCAACTTCGTGATGCTGCTTGTCAACCTCCTCGTCTGTACCTGTACTACCTAGTACTTTTTGAATCTCTTGCTTCATATTCATCTGACTAGTCTTGTTGCTCTTAGAAGATGCAGACCCTGAAGCTGAAGATCCTCGTATAGGTTTCGTAGAGAAGGCCGATCGCGCAATGGGTGGTTTGGCATGGAGGAACGGATTATCGCATGGATCGATATGCGGGTTCATGACATAAGTGCCCACACGACGCCCGTCTGCTAAGAAGTGCAAGATACAGGGTTCACCCAGCATATTGACACCGCGAAAGCCATGTGCTGCGATGTCGTGACGATACTTACCGTGTTGCTGTGGGCCACCTGCTGCAACGACTCCAGCTCCCGTTGTACCCGTCTTACCTCCAACCCCCTTGACAGTCTTGTCCGAAGACGGTACTTTGCCGGTAACTTGATGTCCTACATCTACTAGAACTTCGTGCGAATGTCCCCCAGCACTAGGATCGTCTTGTAAAGCCAGTAGCGGTCGTCTGCGGAGAGGCGAATTATTCGACAAATGGTCTTTTTGGGCTTCTAACTGCTCGAACGAATGGCCTGGTGTGTAATTCAGCGTTTGCCTCAACGTCAGCTCCCCTGTCATTGGATCCGCTATTCTCATGGCTGTAGTTGCGACGCGAGCTGTCGTGCTAATGGCACCTTCTAGAGATGATGATGCCCCAGCAGCATGTCTGGATGTAGTTGAATCTCCGTTTTCTATTGCAAATGCACCTCCTACTCCTTCGGAACTAGTTGTGCCTTCGTAGAGGTATTGTCTCAAAATCGCATTTCGCACTGCTTGTTCCGTTCTTTCTGTCTTATCCGATTCTTTTTCACAGAAGAAGCTGTAGGCAGCGTAGAAATGCGGCAAGAACCAGCTGACTTGTCGCATCAAGGAAGGAGAAAAGTTAGACCTAAGAGAAATCCATCTTGGAACGCATCTGAGAACCTTTTTCCCCTTGAAAACTAACCAGTGGTCTCAGGATGCACGTGAAGATCATGGATTTCTCTTAGGTAGCCTTAAAAAAGGTAAACATCAACAGTTGAGGTATTTTCACCATCACCTCGGTTCCTGCTCTGCTCGACGTGTAGCTCCAACTCATCGCTACTGGGTCGATCACGGGTTCCCACCTCAAAGACCGCCGGTTTTTCATGACCATATCGAAATGGGTACACGGTTTCGACGCCACCTTCATTCGGCTACTGGCGTTCACACCACCTGGCGCTGTCGGGTCCGAAAACATAGAAACGTTGAGGTACTTGCTCTTTAAAGAGAATTCGCATACCGCATCACGGTGCTCTTGCAGCACCACGAACATTTGCTGATCCAATTTGATTGAAGCGTTAGCGTGTGCTAGAATGCATCTCGTTCCCCCTTTTCTTGGGGTCCCTTTTACCTTGTAATATTCATGAAAAGAATTATACAGGGGAACAAAAGGGGACCAAGATGCCGAGAATGATGGACACTAAATGCTGACCATAAAAACGAGTGTGAAATTCAGAGCGTTCTTCTTCCTCTCTGCAATATGCTCTTCGTAGGACTGTTTCTGTTCGAAAAGCTTGCGACCCAGCGTCTTTCGTTGATTCCTAAGTGGGTGTGGGCCTCTATTTTTCTTTGTGCTACGACTTCTACCTTTCCTACCTCGTCTGTCCGTCATATCGTCCATATCATACCCAAAAGAAGGGACTCTACCACTATTGAACATGTCTCTGTCAACTTCTCCTACCCCAAAAGGAGATGTAGAGGCGAATCTAGTATGACGCTGCGGTGGGGCGAAGGAGCCTTTATAGCAACTTTTGAAAGCTGCAGAGGTGTTGTTGTCGTCGCCAACACCATCATCAGAAGAAGATGAACTCTCGAGTCCGAATCTACTTTTCTTAGCTTTTCCTATACCTATACCCTGTCCTTGTTGTAGAATATTGCCTCCCCTTGTCGCGAATGGAGATGGCGGCTCCACGTAGGACGACTGTTCGTGTTCTCTTGACGTTGACCTTGAGTGGCTGGACGATTTTTGGAGTAGAAGTTCCGAATCAGAAGCTGCACCACTTCGAGTCGCGTTTGTGTTATCATTCTCCCTATAATTCATCTCGTTATCATCTTTGTTGTCTGGAGAAGGCGATGAGGATGACCAAGAAGGACTATCGTCTTCACCGGATTTGCCTTGCTTGCTGCCTTCACCTTCATCGTCAGAAGAAAGCAAGTTTAGCCTTGTTCCAGAAGAAGAGCTTTTACTATGATCACTTTTAGTAGACTTTTCTTTATCTTCATCTTCTTTCCGTGCGCTTCCCCGTGGTCCTCCAACTTTCCTGGATAATGCGCCTCCAGCGAAAGTGACGGACTTGCCTCTCTTCCTACGACCAGCAACCAAACCTGAAGAAGGTGTGGCAGTGGCTTGTGTACTACCCTGAGCAGGAGGACCGCCTCTCGTACTCATCATCCGCGCACTCCCGGTCCCGGACATGGGATGCTCAAACTCCGACACCAAGAAATCCGGCTTTTCAAACAATTCAGCCTTGTTGCGATCCACAAAAGTCTCTGCGGCGTCCACAGCTGCTTCATGCATGCGCTCATGACTGTCTTTGAGAGTGGAGGATGTCGAAGATAACGTTTTAGATTGTGGAGCATCGTGATCAACGCCTCCAGCTCCACCTGTTGTACCTAGTCCTAGGCCTCCGGAGTTCATAGTTGTACTGGAGGCCGAACCCGGGGACATGACTGACACAATTCGTGGACGTTTCACGAGTCTCCCTTTGTTTCGCAAATCTCCAGGACTAAGAAAATTGCCGCCACTGCCATTGACAGAAGAGGACACGCTGTTGCGTCGCGGCAAAGTGGCATTGACGTAGTCTTGTCTAGATGCAACTGAACTCACAGCCTTCAGAGCCGCGTCATGAAGGGTCTTTCTTGTGCGACGCTTGCCATTCGTCGCACGTCTTGACGCAGCATGTTTCCGACCATCAGGGTCGTCGTCAGCGTCATCGTCCCTCACCCTCTGCGACGACATGATGTTGTGACGGTTTGCAGCTAGTGTTAGAGCTCACAACAACATTCCACTTCTTTAGCCCATTTCTCAAGGTCAAGATCCTAAGAAGGATCTTGATCTAAGCAAAAAAAGATGAAAGTTTCATCTTTCTTTACTTAGATCAACATGAACATGAATTTGAATTACTTAGGTTTAGCCTTAATAGTGTTTCACGTTCGCGCTCACTGGCTAACATCCTGTCTACAGCAGCGGCGGCGGTCGTTCGTCTTCTATATGGCATATTGCCTTTGTTGGTGTCGTTTTCGCCATTCGCGCTTCCTCCTACTTGTTCTCCAAACCCTGCCATCCCTTGAGAACCAACACCTTCTTCACCATAAACCTCAGGATTTACACCTCTAAGACGTTTTGTCAACCGCCTAAAAGCTTTCTTGAGCTCATAGCGAGCTGGTTGTCTGGTGGTTGTGGTTGTAGGTGAGGGACCACGACTGTCGAGGGAAACGGTTTCTAAATTGGTATGGTCGGTGTCTCGACCAATGTCCCTAGAACCTGGTGGGCCACTGTAAAAATGATCACTTCGTTCTCCAGGTCGTCGTAAAGATTGGCCGAGAAGAGCTTGCTCGTCGTTGGTCGTGGATTAGAAGGGTGCAGATGGTTCTTGGTTGTGAAACAAAGGGAAATTACCATGGTCAGAAACAGAATCTGTGCTACTGGGAAAATAGAAGTACAAGTGATACCTCAGAAAATGTGAGAGATCATTCACCGCGACTTGTTTTGCCTTCGTCTTCAAGAATTGCATCTTTGAAGTCTACTTATCATCTCCTTGTGACTTCTCTCCTGTCATGCACTTCTACACTTAGACACTCCCTCATAAGCACCTTGTCCTTCTAGTACTTTTTCCTTGAATCAATCAGGTTTTAACAGAACAAAACAAGTCTGTCATAATCAAATCCTTCTTCATCAGCCTCCTCAGCCGCTCCATCCAACAGTGCACGTCGTAGAGCCACAGCTTCCGCAGCATCACCTCCGAAACTTCGTAGAACGTAATCATCCATAGACATCCTAGACGATCGACTCCATAACCGTCCTCCACCTTGTCCTCTAATTAGAAGAGGGGCTACAGTCTATTCATTTGGTGTTTCTTTTTCCCGTTTGTTCTACTGCTTTTCTCGTCCCTCGGGAGAGAGAGGAAACGCAAACGGCTGTAAGAGGAACACCTAAGTGATGACGTTAGTCGATTCGGATTAGCCCTAGCTACGACTTCCCTGAATCTTCTTTGCGTTCTACGATAAAATCTCTGATGTTGAAGCCTTTAACCGAAGTAGCCTTAATGAAAGTAATGCCTCATCCTCCCCTGCTGAAAGTTCTGGCTCCTGAATGTAACTTGCGTTATATGTTGAAGAAGAGGAAGAAGCTCCTGTTCTTGAAGCGAATGCTTTTCTTGCATTTTTACCAACGAGAACCCCTTCCTCATCTAAAAGGCGTTTGCGCAAAGGAGAGACAAAAGCTTCGGAAATTCGTTCAGCAGCAGCTGGTGTTAGAGCTCAACAAAGCAATTCATTTCTTCCTTTCATTTTTTTGCCTTCCTGCTCCGAAGCAAAAAGGAGGAAAGACGACTACTTCATCTTGTAGAATGAATTATAAATTGAGAGCCTTAACACTGGACTCAAGTTTTGTCCTTGGTCTCTCAACCCACCTCCTTGTCCTGGCAGTTGCGTCTTGATGTCAAGCGTACCATCTCCACCAGTAGAGTCTACTGATTCATAGCCCCCTAGAGAATCAAATGTACGAGATCGGGTAAGAGCTCCCTGTCCATCTCCACCTCCAGCATTGCCTTCTAGCATTCCCATTGTCCTTGAATTCCTACCGCCACCAGCCAAGTTTTCGATGATTCGTTTCAGTTCTTCGATGTCGCGACCATTGGCGCCTTCAGCCTCAAATCTCGCAATTTCACTGCCAAACAACGCCGTATGCTTCTGATGGAGCAATGGCGTGTCTTCGCGATTGAAAGCCCACCCCATCTCAGTCCCAAAACCCATCAGACAAGGCATTGCTATCGGGGAGAGATTAACACGCGCAGGACCAAGGACAGAGACGACAATTGTCATGCGATTGACATCTAGTTCGGATTCGCAAGAGTCCATATCTATGAAGACAGCAGTGGAGACAGGTCGGATTATGACAAACTCAGCCTGATCCTGTCGCTCACCTGCGCCTCCGGCTCCTCCGGGTTGAGAAGCTCCTTGAGCTTCATGTTGATTTATTTTGTTCATGTATTCTGAGCGAGTTTCTCCCTTTTGGAGTGGCTCGAAATCCGGTTCAATATTCCGGTCACCACCTGCTTGCTCGTCACTATCGCCGTCATCTTCATCTTCTGCGCCATCGTCTGTACTGCTCGTCACATCATCCGCATCAGCATCTTCTTGCCTCAATGCACCGCCTCCAGGTCCAGGACTCTTTGCTTTGTTATTTGCATTTCCGGCTACTGCTACAGCTACACCAAGACCAAGATTCATATCTAATAGCGCTCCACCACCATCGGCTACCCCTCCTGCAGCGTGATTAGTCGCCTGACTTCTAGTTTTCTGCCGTTCCAATCCTCGTTTCATTTTCTCATTAACGCGCTTGACGTTCATGGCTGCTATCCGCACATAGTAGCCCACGCCCTCACGAATACTGGCTTCAAAGCACTGGACTAGGTTATCCGTTCCCCCATGCTGCCGGAAATAAGCTGGCGGCAAGAGTGCTTTTACCTGTCGTTGCGTGTAGACGTGTAAGTCCATCAGCGTAGAGTGCCACTGCCTTCGACTCGCAGCAACGACCCTGGCACAAGCAGCATCATAGGATTGGAAGACTCTGTGTGTTGATGTTGATTTTCCTGATGCTGATGAAGAAGCCTCCTTGGCGGTTCTTCCTTCGTGTTCTCTACTCCGAGCATCATTGCTTCCATCGTGGCCCACGACCTCTGTGCGACCAGTAGCAGAACTACTCTGTTTATCACCACGACTTGTAGACGCAGAAATAGTCGTCGCCACCATAACCCCAGCGGGTGTATAGACTGCTTGTGGATTCAAGGCAAAGAAATCTGCACAAGACGACAAGACATATTTCCCAGGTCTGATCGATAGAGAGTAATCCTCAGCTGCAAGGTTTAGAGCTCAACCTAATGAATCCATGTCGACGAAGAGAATCCTGTTGAGACTTTTTCCCCTTGAAAAAGAAGGAACGAAGGCTGTCGTGTCCAGGATGTTCAGTACCTGAAGAGTAGCTGGAAAAAAATGGATTAGAGTCTAAGCCTTAAAATATGGAATCGCATATGCGACATCGACATCGGCTCTCTCGTATACACACTGGCCCTCTGCATGCCTAAAGTTGCGATGCCTTCACTGGACAAGACGTAGATGACTCCATCGAAGATGTTGATGCGCAAGCTGATCGCATCCGGCCGGTACAGGTCCCGAACCCTAGCAACGTTATCTGCATAAAGTTTGGTGAAGTAAGGGAAATAACCAAAGACATCTTCGGGTAAGTCGAAGTAGTTTTCGGCGTTGCTTCTAGAAACGCGGTTTCTGGTAGGTGACTTCGAAGTGCGAGACGGAGACGTTGAACGCGAAGTTGTAGAAGTCGAGTTCCTTGACGCAGCGCGGCTCCTAGGCGGTGTTCGCTCCATCTTTCGCTTCATTTGCTGTCTTTTAAGACCTGTAACACGAGGATTGTAGCGGACGCGACCAGTTGCATCTAGAAGTAATGATGGGATGTTGTGGGCTTCCTCGCCAAGTGCATCGCGTTAGAGTCAGCTTTGACTCCTCTCGGTCCCCTCATCTTGACCCCCCTCCCCTTGTATTTCGCAGAAATACAGGCGGGCGAAATACAAGGGCAAAAGGTGGGTCGTACCGAGATGCTGACAGAGATGGATAAAAGCTGGCCTCCATAATCGCGATCTGTAGTCATATCCATGTATGTGTTCTCGTCATCTTCATCTCTGTCTTTAGCTTCACGACTTCCTTTTTCATTTGTCTTCTTCTTTTCCTCCAGCTTCGCAGGAGTGGCAAACCTCAACGTGTCATCTTCACGTGGGCGGTCGTTGGCACAGCTTTCCAAAATGCTACGGATCATGTCAGCCCTAGGATACTGCGACAATGGAGGCCTAGCACCTCTACTGTTGTCGTCGCCAGGTGTGGCAAAGCCATCCTCATCCTCTTGAGCGTCTTCGAAATCTTCCTCAGCTGAGAGGAAAGCAGCATCAAGTGAACTGTTCCGTCTGTGCTTTAGATAATTCGTTCCAATTCTATTCTCCTTCAGATAATTAGGCGTTCTTGAAGGAGTAGATTCAGATGTTGTATCTCTGTCTCCTCCTTCTAGTGGCGTTCTTCTGCTTTTTCCGTGGCCGTTTATTCCCCCTCTACCTGCCTCTCCAGCAATATCCTCGTCATCCAAATGCACACCCAACAGAGCTCGGTACCGCTTTTTCAAGTCCCGCCTCACACTTTGACCTACCAAAAAACGACTTCGAAGGTCTTGCAAGCGTTTTTTCTTCGACTCGTTTTCCGTTTCTCCCAGTGTAGGCACGTGGAAGTAGTTGCCTCCCATATCCACTAAAAATCGCACATACTCGTTATCGGTCATCTCATCCATGATGTCGGAGTTGTCGAAAAATTTCATTATACCATCTAGAAAACCTGGTCGGAAATGTAAGGCAGTTGGAGCAAGGTTGCCAAAGATGTATAGCATGAATGATGCCACTGATTGAGAATGTCGGTGGGGGAATGTCCTCATCCCCCTATGAACATTCTTCAGTACTTATACATAAGATTGACCACACATCTTCTATATCATTCCCCTTCCTTCGTTCATCTCAATCAGTGTACCACCATAGATAGCACTCGTCTATCTGCTTCCTGCGTCTGTTCCAGGGTTAACTCAATCAAGTTGTGTTCTCGTTCGAGAAAAAGACGTTCTGAATTGCTGGTTCGAATAGTGCGTTCTGCAGTAGAAGCAGGACTGGATGGAGCACCTGAAGGTGACGAGGTTTTCCTTTTCTTGCCCGCATCGTCTGCAGCTTCAGTTGCGGAGTGATCCTCTCCCACGGTTTGAACTAGAGTTCTTGTTGTTGTGGTCGTTGGCCCAACTACATCGACCGGCGCCATCTCTGTCTGCAGCATCGCACGAACCTGGTCGGGCAGTTCCACTCCCGCGTTCATCCTCTTGAGCAATGCTTCCACATCGGCTGCAGTGATGTTGTCGTTGTCTGCTTGTAAGTCATCCAGATTGCGCAAGAAATCGTCATCATCCAGTAGGGCGTTACGATTCCCCCCAGACGAGGACTTGCTGTTTCCAACTCCAGCAGCATCTTTACTATTAGAGGCTGCTAGATTTTTGCATCTCGGACCCCTCATCTTGACCCCTTGCACCTTGTTGTTGTATTTTATGAGAATACAACAAGGGAAAAGGGTCGTTGTACCAAGATGCCGAGATAGACTAGATGGACACGACTAAATCATGTTGACCTTAATTATACTAGTGAAGCTCTGCAACATCGCCAATCTGTTGTGCACTCTTTCGCCTGGCCGTAGATTTGTCGCCGATTTCGCTGTGAGCAAAGGCAATTCGTACATCATTGCGCTGCTCCCTTTCAGTGTCATTCGCATCACATACACTCCACTATCTTCTCCTAAATGGCCTTTTACAGAAGTGTTTGCGAAGTAGTAGTATGTGCCCATCGTTTTCAGTTCCAAAAGAGGGAAACTCGCATTGCGTTCTTGATGCCACAATTCTAGGAACATGGGAGACGTTTCTATCTCCATGAAGAAACAGCTAGGGAGAGCAGCAGCAGCTTCCTCTACTAAGGATTGAAACTTGTTTTCTAGGTCCGTTTCAGCGATTTGAAAGTCTTCTGGGTGTAGTTGTTGTGCTGCTTGTGGAGACGTAGGAGAAACATTGATATTTCTAGCAACGGCATCAGGACTCAGTGGCATCAATGCAGGTGGCACTTGCTTACTTGGTGAGGGAGAGGGCTCAGCTGACCCAGCCTCACCGGATTGAGGATTATCACCACCTGGTGGAGGAGAATGCTGAGGAGGTCTTTGTTGTTGCTGTTGTTGTCCTGCTTGTCCGATAGTACTAGAAGTAGCATCTCCTCCTGTCTTATCATCATCCCCTTTGGCCGCAACTCCTCGTCGATGAAACAACCAACTAAACCATGTTTTTTTCTTTTCCTTACCTCCGTCTTCGGTTCCTTTATCACCTCCAATTTTCTCCCCCCTAGCACCTCCAGCGCTTCTTCCCACACGACCTGCTTTTGCACCTAGTTCTGTTTTTTTTCTCTCCTCCTCAACGGAGGCTTTCAGACGATCTACTGTGTCTGCTAGTTCGTGCTTGACCAGTACTCGCCACTGCGCTTGCATCAGAGGCGAAAGCATATCTGTCAGAAGCGCGAATCTTCGTCTCTTGACTACGATATCGCGTTCTAGAATTTCCTCGTCTGCCCGTGTAGAACCTGTGCGACTTCCTGTCGCAAAGGTGGTCTGTCTTTGCTCTTGATGCTCAACACCTCCTGACGCATTCATCAAGTCTGATGGCCCCATGTTCCTCGCACTGTAGAAAATCGATGCGCTGCCACCAAACGCACTCGGACGTGGTCTCGAGTTAGAGCTCTCCTTAGCTCATCTTTCAACAGTATGTTGATATCTGAAGAGCAGTATAGCACGAGAATACAAATACTCGAGCAAATGAAAGATTACTTTTCATCAAGGAAGCCAAGGATGCACCAAAGTAGATTGAGTTAAATCTATGTACTATAGCCTTAATTGAGGATGATGTCCCACGCTTGTTGTTTCTGCCGCGCAGTCCGCTTCTCAGCCTGGCCAGTCTCTCAGCTCTAAATCGGTCCTTTACAAAGCTATCTTGGTGCTCATTCAGCAGTAGCTCCTTAAACAACGCAGAGTATTCAGCGTAGCAGAAAGTTCTGTCCTGTGGGATCGTCTCGTAAGCGGCGTCAGGCAGCCACAACTTCTGCAGTTGCGTGTTTCTGTCTAAGAATCGCCACAACATGTAGGACAAGCCTAGCCACTGCCGATGGGAGAACGAAGCGCCTGCAATACTCTGGCTCAACCGATCTGGAGCATCCTTCTGAAAATGCGAAAAAACGCCATGAATCAGCTTTTTTAGCCTGTCCCGACGTCTCGCCTTAGGATGAGTGGTATCTGGTTCTTCCACGTCATCTCGTTCACTTCTAGTTGGCGTCAATCCGGCACTAGCCGCGCCGAGCTCAGCTGCAGCATTGGCCAAAGTGGCAGGAAGCCCAGCAACCCCACGCACCGCGTTTGCTGCCATGTCGGTCAGCTCACTCAAGACCCTCTCAGCCGTCAATGCCTTGCCTTCTTCCTTCTTCACAATTGTGGTGTCGCGCCCAACGGTGACGTCTACCTGCACACCAGCTTCAGGACCCCCACCAACACCCACATAGACAGAAACTTCGTTCACAGGCCTCAAAACCCATTCTTTATTGGGGAATTCGCGAGCGAGCCAAACATCCACGGCATCTTCGATGTTATTTTCTGTGGCACTATAATTTGAAGATAGTCGTGGACCAGAAGATCCGTGTTTAGCTCTTGTATTTTTTTTCTCATCATTTTCCTTTTTTAGCAGATCGTCACCGCTCCCTTTTGTCTTTCCTTTCGGCACCTTCGCTGCTCTTCTCCTACTTCTATCTACCGCACTACCAGGTCCCAGACTGCCTCCTTCAACATTCAGCCAAGCTCCCATCGTGTAGGCTGCGAATTCCTTACGGAAAACAGAGTGGCAATCGACGCCATCTGGTCTGAATTTGGGCACCCAAGGTTCTACCATCACCAGCTTGCGAATCATTAGACCCAGTTCGACTTCGCGGTGTTGCTTGTTGCGCACTCTGTCGACGACCACTGCTCGCACATCCTCTATCTCGACATCCAGATTGGCCACGATGCTCTGTACAATCCGCATTACGTACCCTGGGTCGGGCTCGGCGGTTAAGGGGTGGGTATTAGAACAAAGCGAAAATGTGTTCTCGATGCAGCTTAGCTGCATTGAATCTGACAGGGAATAGCCGGTACTAGTATCTTCGACTTCCACTCAGTGACTGAGCAAGAAGCTATTTTCTATAAGAAGTGAAAAACTGTAAATAATAAATTATCAGTTTGCTATTTCATTCGTCAGTTGGAAAAGAGAAAATACTCACAATCTCAATAGCACGTTTCTTAATGCTTTTCGCACCTCCACCAACAGCTCCCTTAGCTTGTGCTATCACACCCGCTAGCAAATTCTGACCACCACCAGCTCCACCACCGCCGCCACTACCACCACTAATACTTCCACCAGTCGCTTGTTCTAGCAATGGTCCTAATTTTCCGAGTTTGTTCAAGACTTTATCTCTTTTGCGTTCCCTCAGCCTTTTGCGTGCACCTCGAGCTCCAGCTGAATAAAAACCTGGCTGGTTGTCCTGGTGTTCATCGTCTTCTTGGTCCACCCAGACGCCTGGGTTCCCAAAAGTAGGCTCCCCTACACCAAATCCCCCACCACCACCGCCATACTCCTTCTTCACTTTTTCCCATCTCTCTTTCACCAAATTCATAACCCTTTCCTCCAGACTCTGGACCTGGGCTTCTTTGGCGTCGTGGTATTCGCGTAGTGTAGTTTCGATTTGTTTTCTGGTCAAAGCTTCAGCTTCGCAAAATCCCAGATACAAGTGAAGTTGTCGTATGCGGATCTTGATCCTGCTGTTCGTGCGACCACCTCTCAGAACGCCAAGTAACGACCAGGGAATCTGGATTTCGAGGCTGCCAACCTTGCTACGACGAGGTGGACCTTTCTTGTTTTTTCGAGGCTCCTGGCTCTTCTTCAGGTTCGTCCCCAACATGATCCGCCTATCATCTCTATCAGCACCATCCCCCTCCCCGTCTTCGCCTTCCTCCTCCTCATCTTCACTATAATCCTCATCCAACACCTCAAGACCACCCATAACCGCAGGCAGCAACTTCTGAAACAGATTCTTCTTCACCCTCAAGTCCTTGAGAGAGACACCGCCACTGCGGATGCCAACTGCTAGATTGATTTTATCCAAATCCTCAATAAATGGCTCTAGCGCGGATCGAAGCAGGTTTTCGAGGAGCTCCGAGACAAACATCATCTTGTTGGGCGAGCAGAGTGAATGTCTGTCGAGGAAAAGGAAATGAAGGGCAGAAGAAGATGAGACTGGGGAGCGGCAGAAGAAGAGAGATTTTGAGACTGGCGAGGGGCAGAAGAAGATGAGACCGAGGGGCAGAAGAAGAGAGTCCCAAATGCTCACAACCTCCAGGTGCTGTGGGCCCAACTAGGTGCTGTGGAGCAGATCAGATCAGGTCTATGCTAGAGGGCCATGACTCCTGTATAGTTCCCCGTGTGCGTGTCGTGTGTAGCCGTCTAGTCAGTTGAAGATTCTCGAATCCAGGAGCAGCCGACTACAACATGACACGGCGGTTCTGCTCCGGAACAGCGGATACGAGGACCTATAGGTAGAAGAGCCCGTGCATCCAGGGTAGACAGGAGGCTTTTTTCGTGACACTACACGAACTCTAGCCGCAACAAGAACGGATCTTCTGTTATGCTGCTCCGTCATCCTCTCTAATGTTACTACCTGTAGGCATGATCTCCAACACCTACGCTGGGCAATCGAACCAACTACTAGACCACGTCGAATGCCAACATCCTTGATTTAAAGGAATGATTTGATGAATTCGATGAGCAAAGAAAAGAAGCTCATCATATTATGGTCACGGTATTTTGACGATCAAATCATACGCTAGAGTCCAGGTTGTATTGGACGAAGAGAACTACAAAGATTACACTACATAGAAACGAAGAAAAAGTTGCCAGGAGGTGGAGTACAATGTCCGACCAACCGCAACCACGACAAAAAAAAAACTATGCCAAAGTAAACTACAAAGGAAGAGGACAAAAACAAACTGCAAAAAAGACGCTGTTCCTGTTCTATTTATCTTGGAGTTCTTCTACAACTTGGTTCGAATAAGCAAGAGTCAGGGTCAAGGGGACGATGAGCGCAAATAAAACCAAGATCACTAAAACGTAAAAAAGTTCTTGGGGGTCGGACGACGACAGTGTGATCACACATGACACACGAACTTATCATGCACCACGTCGTGAAAAACCGAACTACAACAACACAGATGAATCAACACATACTGGTGAGGGGCAGGACGTGCAACGCTGCTTGTGACCTATTCTCGAGTCATCACACATTAGAGGCGCTGCACGAAGAAGATGCTTGGTGCGTGCAACTTTTTTCGCAGGAACAGATAGGGAGACAAGAAAGCAAAGAAGTCAGGTTGGAGAAGGATTAGATCTTTGTCAGGACAATATTAAGAAAACATTTTGTCACCAGTACATCCAACATCAAGAGCATCATCGGAATCTCAACAATGTCTTGATAGCAGTTCGGATTTCCTTTTCTCTCAGAGCTGTATCACTAATTTTGTATTGGGCTGTGTGTTCCATATCGAGATGATGAGCATTATTTTTAGAAGTTGTATCGTGAAGTCGTGCACGTCCTGTACGAGATGTGATTTCATCAAAATCATCAAAACTTGGAAAAAGAAGATCACCTGGCATGAAGCCTCTGCTTGTTGTAGAAGAAATATCAGATGGTCTTGTTCCTGCGCCACCACCACTGTAGCTACCTCCGTAGTCCAGCAATCCTAATCTTGAAGAAGATGCTGTGCCACGTTCGCCACTTAACAACGTGCGGTACAGAAGCTCTCCAGGAACAGGAGCCGACGTACTAGAGTAGCTACTAGTTGTGGCTCCGGGTCCTCCTCCATAATAGTTGTTCTTGTAGTTCATGTTCATATCATCAGGCGAAGGAGCTGGCGGTAAAATTAGAACTAAGAGCGATCCATCTTCAGCAGCATGGCCTCTTGGGCCCCCTTTTCCCTTTACAAACGGGATGGCGATGCCTGTGAAGATGGATTTCTTGTAGCCTTAGTAAAGATTGTAGTAGTTGTGAATGTAGCTTCTCCATCTCCTGTCGTATGGAGACGATTTTGTCTGACGTGTCCTCAGATAACTGCTCTTGCACGACGTCTGCCATGGTTTTGGAAGCGGAAGGCGCTGGTGCGGAAGGGGTTGGGGCGGAAGGGCTTGGAGCGGATGGCGATGATGCAGATGGTGGTGTACTTGCGGATGATGCTGCGTCTGTCGTGGCCTGTGAAAGTACTTATGATGAACAAGACGAGTAAGAAGCTTGCTAGGGGATAATCATGAAAAGCTGCTTACTTGTGTCGAAAGAAAGACCGGCTATAGGAGATTGATCCTCTTCGTCTATTTCTTCACAGATGATTGAAGTTCATACTGTTCCTCCTCCAGCAATCCCTGCCGCAGTGACTGCCGTGGCAAGAGGCGACTCATCGTCGAGGACTGGCGAGACAGAGGCGACGCCAGTTTCGGCTTCGAGTGGTTCGTCTTCGACCGGTGAGGACATGATATTCTTTTTTTCGGTGGCGTGGGAGCGGGTGTGGGAGTGTGGTGGGTCTAACCTTTCATCCTTCGACTAATTCTCCCATTTTGGAGAATTGCCCTTGCGTCAGCTTTGGCTCTCGAATGAGTGAGTAGTAAGTAAGTTGTCAACATTTCCTTTTGTTTTCCCTAGGCTCATATTTTTTTCATTCGAATAAGTACTTTGCTTGAAGACTCTCTGTTGCAGGCTCATATTTTTTTCACTCGAATAAGTACTTTGCTTGAAGACTCTCTGTTGCAGTGTGTCCCATTGACAAGGACTATCGGGTGGCCCCTGGCCGTGGCCGTTGTACTCGTTGTACTAGTCAATGAATTTTTATGTTTCGACATCACAGTTATATAGTTAAAGTTCTTGTCTTAGTCTTTGAGACAGTACAACTCTTCATACAGTACAACTCTTCATACACTCCCAGCCCTGATACAGTACAACTCTTCATACCCACCAGGTCCAAACTTCGGAACCGGCATCTTAGGTATCAAACACTCTATCATCTTCCCATCTGCACCTCCACCTCCATTCATCTTTTGCCCTTCATCCTGTTCCACCTTGCTTCGCTGTTGCTCTGAGAAAAACAACTTCTCCAATTCCCCTTCCCCCGCTCCGTCGATCGAGTGAGGAGGTGGCTGCTTCGATCCTGGTGGATACGTGATCGTCGACAGATAGTATCTCGCATCTGGTTTCAGGCATTTTTTCATAGCGCCAATGTAGGGAACGCGAAGGTTCACTGGTATCGCGACCAAAGCAGCATTGTCGAAGACAAGGTCAAACGGCATCGTTGCGGGGGTTAAGTAGTATGGCGCATCTAGGGCATCAGCGATGTAGATAGAAATTTTGTGGAAAGGATCCTCATCTTTGCTTTCGGCTTTATTAAAGTTGTATTTGACGACCTCGTTAGAAGTTTCAACATCATTTTTCTTGTCGTCCACATCTTTTTTTGTAAATTTCACTTTTGTCTCCGTCGCAACAATTCCTTTATTATGCTCGACAAAAATCGAAATCGCGTCCGGAGCAAACTCAATTCCCACCACTTGAGTCACCCAAGGCTGCTTCGCAAACCACACGATGTCAGGACTGGCACCACAGAAAATTAGATCTTCCATTATATTAAATCCATCTTGAGAAGGATAAGCATCCTGGAACTAGCTACTTGTTGTCTCCCCACTTCAAAACTAACGGTGAGTGTGCCGCTGCCTCCCAGGATGCTTGCTAGGAATCGATAAGATGGATTTGGGATGAAGCCTTAATAAAGGCAGAAGGACGCGAAGACCACCTCCAGGAGTTTTAGTGTTTTCTTCAGCTTTCGCAATTACATCCAAAAAGTGGCTCTTCGGCTCCAGACGGTGCCATCCGGTCTGACCTGTAATCCACCGGTCGTTCCAGTACTGGACTGTAGCGACCGCTTCAGCAGAGCAAGTGCCTGTCGTGGACATCTTCTTGAAAAACTGCTTCTGTCTGGGCAAGTAGGCGTGGCGGAGAGAGACGGGCGGGACGTGTCGCCGTACAACGTGTACGTGATGTTATTGTTCTCCTTCTCTATCACTTGACAAAAATGTTGTGGCTGTGGGGAATGAGGAGTAGACGACGCCGAGGAGGCATGTACTTGTATTGAAAAAAATTACGTTAGGACGAAGGGAAAGAGGACAACAATGGAAAGAGGATATTGATTATACTTTTGAGGATACATTCTTCAATCCCTGGTAGGCTCAATAATTCATGACCTGTCTGGAGCGGTACATAATTCATGATGATCCCTGCAGTGAACCTAGTTTACCTACTACACGTGATTTTCTCAAATACTATTTGGCAGTTGGTCGTTTCAAAATACCGATTGCTCATATTCTCATGCGGACGATGATGTCACACGGCCTCATTTCATATATTCCTCCTCGCCTACAAACTTCATCCTCTCCGTCTCCACCATAAAAGGATGAATTCTACTTCCTTCCATCTCCACCTCCTCCACTCCAACTCCACCTCACACTCTCTCCACTGACTCCCACTCCATCCCCAAGTAAAAATGACTCCTGAAAAATAAAGTCAACATCCACTAACTTCGGACGCTCATCCCGCTTTCCTCCTCAATTATGTTTATTGTGTAAGTATCTCAGCCAGATTTTGCAAGACAGAAGGCAACACTCAAGCTTTATTTTCACTCAATCCAAAGCATGACACCAAAACAAAGGAAATGCGCAGGCAATTATAAGCAACACAGAGGCGTAACACAGACAGAACGGCATTTGTTTAGGGCGGCAGCCCAATAGTTTTTGTGTGGAACACGGACAAAGAGAGAGATCTTAACTCAAAAATAAGTAAAAAAGGGCTGCTCTTTGTAGGAGAGGGCTTTTGTTTGAGTAGATGAAGCTCGAAGCTGTCACGTTTTGTTGTTGCGGCGGTACTCGGATTGAGTCGGCGTAAGATTCATCCACATATTCAATAAGTGCTGTTCTTGAAGAGATGGAACGATAAGTGCTGAACATACTCGACTGCGGACTACTTTGATCCAAGCCACCGAGCATGGTGAAGCAGAAGATTTTCCCCCATTTCTCTGCAAACTTTTGAAATTGAATAAACCACCCTCCCCCGTCGTTTCCCGCCTTCTTTATATTTCACTTCAGCATCCCCTTATTCTACTCACTTCTACTCAGAAGTTCGTTGCTTTTTTTTTTAGGACCCCTTTCCCATAAACTCGGACTGAGTGAAGAGGAAAGGGCTTTTTTTCATGATATTATTCCGGGATCGCTACAGGAGAACGAGACTCCCTTGTAGGAGAATCCCTTGCAGTTGAAGAAGGATCCAAGAACACTACACCATTCGAGTCCCATGTAGAAGTTGAAAAAGATGAAAACAAGAAGAACAACAAGAACACCTCCAGCCCTACTACTAGTTGTACCACGACAACACTTTAAGTCAACCAATATCAATTTGCACAACAGCTGCGAGCCCGTGGAAAAAAGAGTTGCGCTGATGAGATGTCCCCACGAAAATGAGTTTTGTTGTCCTCGTGCTCTCGTCTTATAAGCGCCGGCCTAGCCTTATAAAATTTCGAAAAAAATATGTGACCCGACATCTCTTCCGCTAGTGGGAGATGAAAGAATAAGTGACCCTTTATCATCTCTCTTTCAAACAACATAAAATAAATATCATCGTTTTTTTTAATTAAATTCATCAATTGAATTTCAAATATGAATCTATGACGAAGTTGCGAAAGCTGTAGCTGATGCCGTTTGTAATCTCGTCACTGTAGGCTAACCTTACTCCTGCTCCTCAATGCATCTTCGTCACCTTTATTCATATTCTACTTATTTCAATTCTCTTTATCTCTAAAAAGTCGACCCACCAACCTTGTGAAAGTGACGAGTCGACACTGAAACGAGCAGCATCGCGAGAAAATATCTACAACTATTCATCTGGTATTACAGTCGTCCCTGTCACTTAGATGATGAAGTCCCGACATCTCTTCCACTAGTGGGAGACGAAAGAATAAGTGACCCTTTATCATCTACTCTCTTTCAAACAACATTAAAAAAATAACATCGTTTTTTTTAATCCAATTGGTTAAGATCAAGGTGGGCTGCGACGAATGCGGCGGGGGCCCTGCTGCTGGCTTCGGCGGCCTTCCTCTCGGCTTTTTCGGCCTTCCTGCTCTCGGCTTTCTCGACGAATGCGGCGGCCCTTCTGCTAGCTTCGGCGGCCTTGTCCTTGGCTCTTCTGGCCGCCCTCTCGGCTTTTTCGGCCTCGCTCTTTGCGTCCTTGAGTGCTCCCATGTGCCTCCCGTACAAATCCTTCCGCATCTCGTTTGCGTCCCCCCTCGCGGCGGCTTCCTTGGCTCTGGCATTCCAGTGGTCGGCCCAGCCCCTGGCGGCCTCGGCCTCTTCCTTGGCTTCGGTGGCCTCCCTCTTGGCGGCTTCGACCTCCTTGGGGGCGGTGACGATCCAAAACTCGGCGTCTGTGGCCGCCTTTTCGGCGGCCCGGACTCCTTGCTTGTACTGCCTCTCCGCTTCGCGTCGTGCTTTGCTTGCGACGTGTTCTTTCTTGGTGGGATCAACGGCCAGCTCCTTCGCCCCTATTTCACCGAGCCGCACCGCGGCAGCCTCTTTTTGCGCCTCGGCAGCCTGCGAAGCTTCTGCGGCGGCTGCGGCGGCAAGGCCCATTGGACTTACACCATCCACTTCGCCAGTGAGGAAGGCCAAAGCCGGAAGGAGAAGAAACGAGCGACGCACCATTTTTACGGAAGGTGAGACGGGGTTAAGACGTACTTACCAAGTAAGACAAGAGGACAGGCCGAGATCAAGCAGGAAGATGAGATAACCAGTATGACTGTCTCAAATTATAAGAGATAGTGGTAGAAGTAGAACAAAGACGGTCGACGACCAACAAAGTATTAATTTCGATCGACGCCTAGTTCCGAAGGAAAGGAAGACGATATTTTCTTGTTGATGGAAAAAAACTTCCTCTTGCTCTTAAAAACAAAAGGGGGTCTCTCCCAATCGCTGACTGGGATCATGGGCAAATAATGAGATCATTGAAAGTAAATAATGATCAAGGCTTCATCCCTAGTAACGCCATTATACTTTGCTCGAAGAACATAGCATAAAGATCTGTTCATAAAAAACACCATAAAGACTCCCTTGGAACTACAGACATTCCTCCATGTCTATGGAACTACAGACACACACCTCGTCACAGACACACACGACACACACAGTGCGCTCAACAGACAACTACTTACTTAGCAACGCCTTACGATGTTGCCCCCTGCTCTCACTCACAGCAACCCTCAACAGGCGAGGGAAGTTGCTCACTTTTCTCATTCACAGCAACTCTCAACTGCAGACTCAGCTAGTATTTGATGTTGCTCACTTCTCTCACTCACAGCAACACCCAACAGAGGACTTAGAAGGAACAACCATTAGTTTTATTGTAGACAGGAGATTGACTTAGAAGTACTTGATGTTGCTCACTTCTCTCACCCACGCCAACACTCAACAGAGGACTTAGAAGTACTTCATGTTGCTCACTTCTCTCACTCACACCAACACTCAACAGAGGACTTAGAAGCACTTGACGTTGCTCACTTCTCTCACTCACAGCAACACTCAACAGAGGGAGCAGAAGTAAGTACTTGATGTTCTTGCTCAACTACATTGTCTCGTGTATATTGGAGCACTCTCTACTATGGGAACAACAATTTCATTGGCTATGGGAACATCAAAAATATTCTACTTAGAAGGAGTCCGCCCCTTCGTTCGTGCAAGGATCACAGCACAACTCCCTTCGACCTTAAAAGGATTTCTCTGCTTGCACCCTTTTAGCAAAAAGGCAGCACTTGTATGATGTTCACAGCTGCACCCTCTAGTGTATCGATCCCACGGAGAAAAACGCAACCGAATTCGTTGAGGACAACATCGACCAAAATCAGAGAATACCAGTTGAGCCGCATGGGATTCAGGGAGTAGGGCTGGAAGTATTAAGTATCTCGTTTTGAAGGTAACCCGAAAGACTGCCTGGTGGCACGAACATCAACATTACGATTACTATTACGTAGGAACAATTTTCATTGCACTTTTTTATCGGGATGCTTCGTTTCTCGGCCTGGGCCTCGACCCACGGTAGCGCTGAGGGAGTAGAATGAAGGGGTCTATCGCTGTGACAGACGCGGGGCTTGCCCGACTTAGGAAGAAGCACGCCGCTAATAACGAAATGGTGATGGACATCATCAACATATGGACAAACTAACTGACTGAACGAACGCCGTCTTTCACAGGAACGCGAATAAGCCTCACTTCTAGTCATACAACCCCAATTCCAACGACCAGTCATCAAAGAAGTCATCTTTCTCAAACTTCTAGTTTACAAATTAGTCTGACAACAATGAAAATACGGAAACGACGCGTCTCTCTCTCTTTCAACCTATGAGACTCATTTAACAGCATGAACATAGAATGTCAGTTGCATCTTGTAGAAGCCTCACTTAGCCTACACGATGAGTGCTGATTAGTTCTTGTCCCGTAATTGTCTTCGATCTACATCCTTGGTCATGTTGAACGAAGGGAAAAGCTAGCCTGCCGGCTGTTTTTATCTACATCCTTAGCTGCAAGAAGATGAGAAGCGGGTCGGAAGAGATCTCCACAAAAGTCAGCCAATGATCAATGCTGGGTGCTGTAGTGGATGTAGCATTTCCTCGTCAAAAAAATAAGGGACAGCGATTAGTATTTTTCTTATTCAGGAGTACATCTTGAGCCACTAACTCTAACATGGATATCATGCGGCACTTGAAGAACTGCGTTAAACCACGTAAAGGACGACAAGGTCAGCAGAAAGTAAACACGTTCAAAGAGGGGGGAAAATACTAATGGCTATCCCAGCCACAAAAAAACCTGTAGCCACCTGTAAACCCCAGAAGGAAACGACAGTCAATTCATCAGAATCGGCATAGGGAGGGTTGCGAGTCCTCTCTAAGACGGCCTTAAGCGTCGCTGGACCTAAGCCACTTATAAGTAGCCAATCTTGATTTGCGGTCGACTATTGCGAGTCCTGACGAAAAGCTGTCTAGAACTACCGAGCTGTGTTACTCGTAATATGAAGGCCCCAGATGAAGAAAGCATGTTGGAGTATATTACTAGAAACCTAAAAAGTTGGACTGGCTCTCGCCTCTCCACAACAGACAGAAGAACTCTCAAACAAATAAATATCTTGCTTGAAGGGATATATCTACGTGGGTGATAGTTAGAGGTAAAGACCCACCGGTTGTTTTATTTTAGTGCCTTGAGCGCCCGCTGGACCTAAAAAAGACCCCAACCTCATGAAAAGGAAGAAGCCAGTCTAGATTTGCAGCAGGAGCACACCTCTGAGAAAGGTCGAAATCTCAAACAAATAAATATCGCGAGAAAAAAGAAGCTGATCACTATCGCTTTCGTAATTTTTCCGAAAAGCAAGAGAGGCGAAGGAACTGGAGCACCGTCAGCCCGGCCCTTGTTTTCGGCCTTGCGATGGTTGGCCGGGCCCTTCCCTCACAAGGCGCCACAGCGAGTGCTGCCCACTTTCTTTCGCGACAATTCAAATCTGGCCAGGCATCGTCTGCCCAGCCGCGGAGCCGCGACCCCTGCTCCCTCACACGCTCCGCCCCGGGGCAGTAAGGCGGCCTAGCCCTGTAGAGCTGTAGCCAAAAGCTACGAAGCCGCCGAGGGAACCAAGCCCGGCGCGATCACAATCAACGCGGCCGCGCTGGAAACCCCAAGGGCACGGGCCGGGGAACGAAGCCGCCCGAGGGGCTACCCCGCTCAAGCTCCAAAGAGATGAGAGGCTGACCGAGAGGCACAGGCGCGCGGGAACGTCAGCTGGGCGCCTCGGTTGGAAGGGGTGTCAGCCGGCGACCACCGAGCCACCTGCTGCTCTAAAATCTATTCAGGACTCCTCCAATTATTTTTCTGCAAACGGTTGCGTAATTCCACCCCGGGCCGAGAGTTTCAACTTCAAAACTCATTTTAAGAGCATTGCCAATCCCATTTTAAATAAACGAACAAATACCGCCCGCAGAAAAATTAAAGGAATTTTAGGAACTTTGTTTGTAAGGCAACTGAACTCCTGGCCAGGCCGCCGCCGGCTGAGTTGGAGTGTTGGGGCGAGCGGGGTGGCGTGTTGGAGTGGGGTCCGTGTTTTCAGAAGCACAGTGCGAATGAATTGAAAAAACCTCCTCCCAGCGCCCGACACGACCGATGGATGGGCGGCAATGTCTCGGGCGCCCGGATTTCTCTCACTCTCTCGCCACCGTCCCTCCGAAGTCCAAGACAAAGCCCACGCCAGGTTTTTGGAATAATTCTCATCTGGGGCGGAGAGCAAGCAGCAGGCCGATGGCCGACTTTTTTGCTCCACTTTCTGCCCAGGTGACGCGACAGCGCCTCAACACCGACCGTCAGCCCCTTTTTTCTGCTGCACTTTCTGCCGAGGCGAAAGCTTCCACCCCGTTCCCTTTTTTCTGCTTCACTTTCTGCCAGGCGGGAAGCTTCCACCCCCCTCCCTTTTTTCTGCTCCACTTTCTGCCAAGGGGAAAGCCTCCACCCCAGTCCCTTTTTTCTGCATCAATTTCTGCCCGGGGGAAACTATCCACCCCCGTCCCTTTTTTCTGCCTCAATTTCTGCCCGGGGAAAAGTTTCCACCCCCGTCCATTTTTACTGCTTCAATTTCTGCCCGGGGGAAAGTCTCCACGCACCATCATCCCTTTTGTTTCTGCTAGCTTCAATTACTGCCCGGGGGAAAGTTTCCACCCTCAACCCTTTTCTGCCTCAGTGCCTGCCTAGCGGAGAGCTTCCACCCCCCTCCCTTTTTTCTGCTTCAATTTCTGCCCGGGGGAAAGTTTCCACCCCCGTCCCTTTTTTCTGCTTCAATTTCTGCCCGGGGGAAAGTTTCCACCCCCGTCCCTTTTTTCTGCTTCAATTTCTGCCCGGGGGAAAGTTTCCACCCCCGTCCCTTTTTTCTGCTTCAATTTCTGCCCGGGGGAAAGTTTCCACCCCCGTCCCTTTTTTCTGCTTCAATTTCTGCCCGGGGGAAAGTTTCCACCCCCGTCCCTTTTTTCTGCTTCAATTTCTGCCCGGGGGAAAGTTTCCACCCCCGTCCCTTTTTTCTGCTTCAATTTCTGCCCGGGGGAAAGTTTCCACCCCCGTCCCTTTTTTCTGCTTCAATTTCTGCCCGGGGGAAAGTTTCCACCCCCGTCCCTTTTTTCTGCTTCAATTTCTGCCCGGGGGAAAGTTTCCACCCCCGTCCCTTTTTTCTGCTTCAATTTCTGCCCGGGGGAAAGTTTCCACCCCCGTCCCTTTTTTCTGCTTCAATTTCTGCCCGGGGGAAAGTTTCCACCCCCGTCCCTTTTTTCTGCTTCAATTTCTGCCCGGGGGAAAGTTTCCACCCCCGTCCCTTTTTTCTGCTTCAATTTCTGCCCGGGGGAAAGTTTCCACCCCCGTCCCTTTTTTCTGCTTCAATTTCTGCCCGGGGGAAAGTTTCCACCCCCGTCCCTTTTTTCTGCTTCAATTTCTGCCCGGGGGAAAGTTTCCACCCCCGTCCCTTTTTTCTGCTTCAATTTCTGCCCGGGGGAAAGTTTCCACCCCCGTCCCTTTTTTCTGCTTCAATTTCTGCCCGGGGGAAAGTTTCCACCCCCGTCCCTTTTTTCTGCTTCAATTTCTGCCCGGGGGAAAGTTTCCACCCCCGTCCCTTTTTTCTGCTTCAATTTCTGCCCGGGGGAAAGTTTCCACCCCCGTCCCTTTTTTCTGCTTCAATTTCTGCCCGGGGGAAAGTTTCCACCCCCGTCCCTTTTTTCTGCTTCAATTTCTGCCCGGGGGAAAGTTTCCACCCCCGTCCCTTTTTTCTGCTTCAATTTCTGCCCGGGGGAAAGTTTCCACCCCCGTCCCTTTTTTCTGCTTCAATTTCTGCCCGGGGGAAAGTTTCCACCCCCGTCCCTTTTTTCTGCTTCAATTTCTGCCCGGGGGAAAGTTTCCACCCCCGTCCCTTTTTTCTGCTTCAATTTCTGCCCGGGGGAAAGTTTCCACCCCCGTCCCTTTTTTCTGCTTCAATTTCTGCCCGGGGGAAAGTTTCCACCCCCGTCCCTTTTTTCTGCTTCAATTTCTGCCCGGGGGAAAGTTTCCACCCCCGTCCCTTTTTTCTGCTTCAATTTCTGCCCGGGGGAAAGTTTCCACCCCCGTCCCTTTTTTCTGCTTCAATTTCTGCCCGGGGGAAAGTTTCCACCCCCGTCCCTTTTTTCTGCTTCAATTTCTGCCCGGGGGAAAGTTTCCACCCCCGTCCCTTTTTTCTGCTTCAATTTCTGCCCGGGGGAAAGTTTCCACCCCCGTCCCTTTTTTCTGCTTCAATTTCTGCCCGGGGGAAAGTTTCCACCCCCGTCCCTTTTTTCTGCTTCAATTTCTGCCCGGGGGAAAGTTTCCACCCCCGTCCCTTTTTTCTGCTTCAATTTCTGCCCGGGGGAAAGTTTCCACCCCCGTCCCTTTTTTCTGCTTCAATTTCTGCCCGGGGGAAAGTTTCCACCCCCGTCCCTTTTTTCTGCTTCAATTTCTGCCCGGGGGAAAGTTTCCACCCCCGTCCCTTTTTTCTGCTTCAATTTCTGCCCGGGGGAAAGTTTCCACCCCCGTCCCTTTTTTCTGCTTCAATTTCTGCCCGGGGGAAAGTTTCCACCCCCGTCCCTTTTTTCTGCTTCAATTTCTGCCCGGGGGAAAGTTTCCACCCCCGTCCCTTTTTTCTGCTTCAATTTCTGCCCGGGGGAAAGTTTCCACCCCCGTCCCTTTTTTCTGCTTCAATTTCTGCCCGGGGGAAAGTTTCCACCCCCGTCCCTTTTTTCTGCTTCAATTTCTGCCCGGGGGAAAGTTTCCACCCCCGTCCCTTTTTTCTGCTTCAATTTCTGCCCGGGGGAAAGTTTCCACCCCCGTCCCTTTTTTCTGCTTCAATTTCTGCCCGGGGGAAAGTTTCCACCCCCGTCCCTTTTTTCTGCTTCAATTTCTGCCCGGGGGAAAGTTTCCACCCCCGTCCCTTTTTTCTGCTTCAATTTCTGCCCGGGGGAAAGTTTCCACCCCCGTCCCTTTTTTCTGCTTCAATTTCTGCCCGGGGGAAAGTTTCCACCCCCGTCCCTTTTTTCTGCTTCAATTTCTGCCCGGGGGAAAGTTTCCACCCCCGTCCCTTTTTTCTGCTTCAATTTCTGCCCGGGGGAAAGTTTCCACCCCCGTCCCTTTTTTCTGCTTCAATTTCTGCCCGGGGGAAAGTTTCCACCCCCGTCCCTTTTTTCTGCTTCAATTTCTGCCCGGGGGAAAGTTTCCACCCCCGTCCCTTTTTTCTGCTTCAATTTCTGCCCGGGGGAAAGTTTCCACCCCCGTCCCTTTTTTCTGCTTCAATTTCTGCCCGGGGGAAAGTTTCCACCCCCGTCCCTTTTTTCTGCTTCAATTTCTGCCCGGGGGAAAGTTTCCACCCCCGTCCCTTTTTTCTGCTTCAATTTCTGCCCGGGGGAAAGTTTCCACCCCCGTCCCTTTTTTCTGCTTCAATTTCTGCCCGGGGGAAAGTTTCCACCCCCGTCCCTTTTTTCTGCTTCAATTTCTGCCCGGGGGAAAGTTTCCACCCCCGTCCCTTTTTTCTGCTTCAATTTCTGCCCGGGGGAAAGTTTCCACCCCCGTCCCTTTTTTCTGCTTCAATTTCTGCCCGGGGGAAAGTTTCCACCCCCGTCCCTTTTTTCTGCTTCAATTTCTGCCCGGGGGAAAGTTTCCACCCCCGTCCCTTTTTTCTGCTTCAATTTCTGCCCGGGGGAAAGTTTCCACCCCCGTCCCTTTTTTCTGCTTCAATTTCTGCCCGGGGGAAAGTTTCCACCCCCGTCCCTTTTTTCTGCTTCAATTTCTGCCCGGGGGAAAGTTTCCACCCCCGTCCCTTTTTTCTGCTTCAATTTCTGCCCGGGGGAAAGTTTCCACCCCCGTCCCTTTTTTCTGCTTCAATTTCTGCCCGGGGGAAAGTTTCCACCCCCGTCCCTTTTTTCTGCTTCAATTTCTGCCCGGGGGAAAGTTTCCACCCCCGTCCCTTTTTTCTGCTTCAATTTCTGCCCGGGGGAAAGTTTCCACCCCCGTCCCTTTTTTCTGCTTCAATTTCTGCCCGGGGGAAAGTTTCCACCCCCGTCCCTTTTTTCTGCTTCAATTTCTGCCCGGGGGAAAGTTTCCACCCCCGTCCCTTTTTTCTGCTTCAATTTCTGCCCGGGGGAAAGTTTCCACCCCCGTCCCTTTTTTCTGCTTCAATTTCTGCCCGGGGGAAAGTTTCCACCCCCGTCCCTTTTTTCTGCTTCAATTTCTGCCCGGGGGAAAGTTTCCACCCCCGTCCCTTTTTTCTGCTTCAATTTCTGCCCGGGGGAAAGTTTCCACCCCCGTCCCTTTTTTCTGCTTCAATTTCTGCCCGGGGGAAAGTTTCCACCCCCGTCCCTTTTTTCTGCTTCAATTTCTGCCCGGGGGAAAGTTTCCACCCCCGTCCCTTTTTTCTGCTTCAATTTCTGCCCGGGGGAAAGTTTCCACCCCCGTCCCTTTTTTCTGCTTCAATTTCTGCCCGGGGGAAAGTTTCCACCCCCGTCCCTTTTTTCTGCTTCAATTTCTGCCCGGGGGAAATTCTCCACCCCCGTGCCTTTTTTCTGCTTCAATTTCTGCCCGGGAAAAGTTTCCACCCGACCCCAGTCCATCCTTTCTGCGTGCTTCAATTTCTGCCCGGGGAAAAGTTTCCACCCGACCCCCGTCCCTCCTTTCTGCGTGCTTCAATTTCTGCCCGGGGAAAAGTTCCCAACCCCGTCACTTCTTTCTGCTTCAATTTCTGCCCGGGGGAAAGTTTCCACCCCCGTCCCTTTTTTCTGCTTCAATTTCTGCCCGGGGGAAAGTTTCCACCCCCGTCTCTTTTTTCTGCTTCGATTTCTGCCCGGGGAAAAGTGTCCACGCACCCCTCAGGTGGCTCATGGGACCTATCTACTAATTTGACTAGAATCACAGACCACCCGCCAGAGGGGCCACCTCGAGTAGCGAGCGTCCGTTTCGTACAGCAGGCACGCGCACAACAACACAAAACCCTAGCGAGGAAGCGCGACAAGATTCAGCGAAAGCCTCTAACCAGCCCAACAAGCTGAGCAAGAACTTCACACGACAACACGCAAGCACACTACCACGAAATCGATCGAGCCACAAGAGAGATTCGCCAAAGCTTTTGCCGAGCAAACTATCGAGCCGAGTCTACACACAAAACACCGACTGCCGATAAGGAGAAGAGCTAGTGCCAACGATCAGTTAAAGAGTATCGAAATCAATCACGATAGGGACAAGGCGTCGAGTCTAGTATACTAAAACCCTTATCAAGCCTGAAGGCATCGGGGGACCGACTTGCATCAAGCTCCAAGTAGATGACCTCACCCCGAAGACCGAGAAGAGCAGGAACACGACTGCAACCAGAGAAGCACCGAATCCATTCGCCAAAACTTTGAGTGTGATACTCAATCTCAGCAGCAAATTCTGTAGCGCTGCCTTCTTGAGGCGAATCCTAATCCCCATGTTAGTTCTGCAAGTCGTGCTCTCGTCCCGTATGCAGCAGTTAGAGATGTACAACTATCGCAACGGTCTTACTTTCTTCGTCGATTCATATTGAAAATCGCGGGCAAGTGACGTCGTCAGTTGTCTATAGGAATTCCAGCCACTACCTCGCATAAGTTCCCGCTATCAATGCCGAGAAATGAGTGCCAAAATGTTAGTTCAATGATGGTGCTACTAAATCAAAACAATTACTCGATAGTACCAAACTACTCTCCCTATATCTGATATATTTATATTCAAGCCAAGTCTTTAGTTCGGATCTATGACGTTCTTCTTTGAGTATCTTCATTGTTGCTCCAGTAGCTGCGTAGGTCACTCGGCATCTCAAGCCGAAGACCTACACAACAAGAGCTATGCGCCAAGGAGTAAATATTCGATAGCTTGAGGACGATAAAAAAACAAGTTCACGCTCATACTACAAGGTCTTTATTCTATGCCAGTTTCTGTTCGGCTGAGGCCATGGCTCGAGAGAGCAACCTCATCGAAATTGTAGGCAAAAGCTAAGAGTTCAGACGAGTTCGAAACTTTTCAATGCTTATCAATGTAGATAATAAGGAAGAAGTTGTAAGATCTTAGTACATATTTATGAACAACCAAGCGACAACCTGTGCACTACAAAACGAGCAATTACATCCTTAATAGACGAGTAGTCATTTTATTGAAGTTACAAATACAAGATCAGGCCTACTATAATTATAAAATCAAAGTCCATCGAAGCTGCCCCAGTATGAGTTACATGTAGACATCACCTACCCACAACACCCCAGCTTCTTCACAGATGTGAACAAGAATCACCAACCACATACAAAGCCGAGATGTGGGCGTTCGTTCTGCTATCGTCAGACCCTCACCGAGTCCCTTGGCCTTCACTCAGCGGCCGCTGTTCCTGCAAAAAGGTCACCGAAGATGTCGAAGTTCTTTGCTGCGTCTGCTTTTGTGGCAACAGAGGGCTCAGCATCTGCGCCTCCAAGTGCGGCTGTTGTACTAGAAGATGCGCTCTGGCCTACACCACCAATAGCGGACGAGCCAGCCAGTGCAGCAGCCGCGTCTGCGATCTTCTTCTTCTTCGATCTGGGTGCCGGAGCCTTTCCTTCCGCCTTATTCTTCATCTTTCGGCCTCGTTTCTTCGTTGTCGTAGAAACATCCGGGTCAAGCAGCTCCCCGTCGTCATCACCGTCTGCCATATCGGTGGCAAAGAAGGCCGCCAACTCCTCATTTGTAGCCGCCGGCACATCCGGCGCTTCTCCTGCTGCGTTTTTTCCCTTCTTCGACATCTTCTCCTTGGTTTTGCGCGCCAAGATTTCGTTCTGTGCTGCAGCGCCAAGTGCTGCGAGCTCCGCATAGTCATGCTGTGACAAGTAGTGCTGAGCAGCTTTGCGGATCGCGTCTGCGTTATCAATAAGACGCTGCAGGTCGTCTTCGCTGTGGTCCGTCATCGGCTTCTCCTTGCTCGCCAAAAGGGTGCGAATGTACTCTGTTGGATTCGCTTGGCCGACAGCGTAAGCCAAAGCAAGATCATGGACAGGATCATCGTGGCGCAACATCACTGCGGGATGCTCGCCGAGGCCCAAAGCGTGCATCGAGTTGTAGTAAGCAAGCACCCGCAAAGCCTTCGCACGCCGATCATCAGTCGGAGCAAAAATGCGAACCGCAACTACCATCGCGTCGGTCATCTCGCTGCCGGAGCTGTTGTTTGGATCGAGTGGCATCTTGAAAAAGAACTTGAGATCAACACTCTTAAGTCAGTTACCAAACCAAACTAAAAAAGCACAATTCCCAGTACCCCACTGAAGAAACGAGTCAGAGCACAAGACGAAAATGAATACAAGGAAGACGGAATAATATAGACTAAAGGTTTGCAATGGCGAAACCTCAGAAAATCAGACGACTTACTGAGTAGAAATAGATACCACAACAGCTGCCGCTTGTAGTCCTCCATTGTTGCGACTTGAAGCGCGCCCTCGGTGAGCCGGACGATACGACTATCCTCGTCAGCCAATGCCGAGTCCAGAAGCGCAACTATATGCGTCTTGAACTTTTCGAACGGCATCCGATTCGTGCCCACATTTGCGATCTCCGCTCGAGCCAGTGACAACTTCTCATGCCGAACGTCGAGCGGAGGCAGAACCAGCTTCAGATGGGTGTCATTCATCAGATACCGAGGTCCGACGTCGTGGTTTTCCAAGAGGATCCCGTGCTTGCTGAAAGTCATCAGCACAAACGTTAACGACAGCTGGACGTCGAGGAACTCCGCATAAAACTCCGAGCTGGCAGCCGACTCGAGGAACAGGGGCACGAGCTCACGGTGATCAATGGTGGCACGCGACAGCACCGTTTTCGCGTCTTCAACCTGGCCACCGGCAATCAACGTTTTAAAACCCTTCACCGCTGCGTCACTCTGCTTCAGTTGGATCTTCTCACGCATCAAAACGTCACGACCGGACACCCACGGCGGAGGAACTGGCGGCAATGTCATGTCAGCCGTGAAATTTGCGTGATCGAACCAGTGGAAGGACTGAAGCTGCTCGAAGACCAGAACTGGCTTGATCTGCATGAAGAAAATGCCGTCCGTTGCACTCCGGATGTGCATGTTGCGTAGAATGCACATCCCGACGTCACTCCACATTTCCCACTTGAGAAATGTTGCTGCGTGTTCAACGTGCAGGTTGCTTGGCGTCTTGCGTATGCTGTCGGCAACAGCGTTCATCTGCTGCAGCTCATCAACCTCGAAGATCCTCTTCGTCGTTTCAATGTTGACAACGCTCTGAAACTTCGGGCGCGACACAATCCCAGCGGCCTCCAGCTCAGCTGCACGACGTTGGCGTCCGTCCTCGACTCGAGCGATGATATCCGCAGTCTCGCGCGCTCGCGTTGTGGGGCTGTCGTTCCCATCAACGACAGCTCCTGCAGTAGCATCGTCTCCAGTCAGATTCTCTTGTGGACGGGAACCTTCAAGCGCAGTCAACTCTGCGACAGATGGATCGCCATCTCCGTCGGCAACCAAGTTCGACAAACCGTCATCATCCCCGCACTCGATCTCCTTGCTCGAGACGGGTAACAAGTACCCCGAGGAACAACTTACAAGAGCACTGCAATCCGGCTCGCGCGGTAGATCACTCGATGATGAAGAGGAGATCTCAGCTGGTGGCTTCGAAGGAGGCATCGCTAAAGAGATGCCAGCAGCCTTCGGCAGTGCGTGTTGCGACAAACATACGGAACTCGCAGCCAAAGACGCACTCTTTGGAAAAGCCGCAGCGATAGAAACCGAATGAGACGACCGGGATTCGCTCGGCATGATGTCGTTCTCGCTTAGCTTCGCCGAAGAAGAAGATGATCTTGCCAGGTCGTTTTGTGCTTCAACACTCACCCCAGTAGAGCTCGAGCTCCTAACTTGCTTCAGAGCTTCCTGCAGGTCGCGGTAATTCTCGTCCAGGATCTCCATCATCTGCTTTCGTGTCATACGAGGCCGATCATCTGATTTGAGCTGGTTCAGCATAGTGCGGTGCACGACAGGACAGTAGCGACGCGAGATCTTGTCGTCAGAGATCGGCATCGCGCGAAGGATTTTCCATCCATGACCACCAAGCGACTTGCCCTTACCGAGAATCGTGCGGTAGCACTCAACATTCGCCTTCGTCTTGGCTTCTCCCTGTCGCCCGAGATTATGCATAACGCTGGTGTCATCATCTCGGACGCTACGTTTCTGCTTCGCTTGCTCCTTTCGCTCCTCTTTTGCTCCTGCAGCGGCCTGCAGCTCGCTCAACAACTGCTGCTGCGGAATCGCCATGGATGGGAAGATGATGCAAAAGACCGAGGGCAGAAACTTGTATGTGTTGCACCAGACTCCGCACCCGAAGCACTCGCACGTTAGAAGAGACCGAAACGGTGGAAGCTGCTCGAGTGAGAGGTTTATTTTTTAGCTCTATCAGTCACTTGCTGAAATTCAGGAGTTGAGTGCTGATGCTTTTCCTAGCTGATTAAACAGACCAGAACAGGGCGAGAAGGTTTCCTTTACTAGAAGCACTACATGAGACGAATAATAGATGAAGAAGATGCTATTACAGGTAAAAAGGAGGGACAAAAAACTTCGCAGCTGTTGCTGGTTGAATAAGTGCGCGCCTGCAGTGGCGTACAAATTTTACATTTGTAATCAGGAGCTGTTTACTAATTTTACAAAAAATGCACTTGCATGCGCTATTCGCTCGCGAATGAAAAAAAACAGCTCGCATAATTCACTCGTTTTACATATTTTACAAAAATGACTAGTTTCCCCGCACTGCACGAGAAATGGCTACTGATGTATGCGAACCGAATCTGCTACAGGACGATACTGCGAGCGAAAAAAATCTCAAACAAAATAGCAGCACCAGGTCTTTCGATTGACTGCCACTACTCGCTCCAGCTAATTAGCAGACGAGAAAAAAAGCGCGCCGTAAAAAAGTACTCGACTCGATCACACGAATTATAATCAGATATACTCTCCCGACATGCTCAAAGCAATGCCATCCTCCCTTAACATACCGCCATAGACTGCGCGATCCGATAACGAAAAAAATTGCCGAAACAGATGCTCCACCAGCAGACACAGATCAGGAAGGTTGCTGCTGCTATTTCAAACATAGCCCAAAAAGGCACTTCTGCCAAGTTCTCGCCTGTCAAGAAAGTCTTCAGTTCTGGCACTCTTGCAAATTTCAAAAACTTGCATAGTTACAAAATTACGCCACAGCCAACTTTTCCAGTAAAGTCCCATAGTGGACCGCGATGTCTGCTACCCCATCCTCAATGCGGCCTATAATCAGCACCGCTGTTAGCGGCCTCTCACGACCTGCTGCTTGCGTTCTTTCTTCCAGGGTTGCGTCTTCAGCCAGCGCTTTCGCGAAGTCCCATGCCTCTACCACATCGGGGTCATCCAGGCACCCAGAGGTAAAATCGGCTTGCTCGCGGATGGTGCAACATCCGTCCTTAACCGCTTTTGCGGTGTTTAATGCCCACCGAACTGCAGCAGCCCAGACCAAAGCCATGCCCAAGCACGGTCGCGTTCCTCCGTAAAAATGCAGATGCCAACCGCGCGACAAGTTCCATCCCAACGCGCGTAGCTGTGCGCGAGGTCCTGAGCAGACAACTTTATCGAAGACTATGCCGTCTCGCGGCATCCAGCTGGCGTCATGACCAGCAGCGCCTTCACGCGTTTCCGCCTTCAACCACGGGCCACCTGTAACGCGTGCCTGAAACCCGTGCGGAAGAAGCTCCACTGCTGGAATATTCAGAAGGCGCTCACGAGCTAGCGCAAGCTGTCGCGCAACGTCATCTGCTGCGCTTCTAAAGCCTGGCTCATGCGAATGCGCATGCGATGCACCATTTGCAACTGCTCCGCCACCACTCGCAGGGGCACCTCCACGGTCATTTTCGCGTTGGGTTCGATCGATTGGCCCGAGTCTCCCGAAGCTTGCAATGTGACTCAAGGCGCTAGCATCGTAGATAGGCCCGACACCACCAGAAGCGCCTTGTATCTGCGCCTGTCGCATCTCTACCTCGCGCGCCTCAATCGCCAGACGAATTGCGAGAATCTCCTCATCCTCATCTTCCTCAGGATACTCGTCGTTTTGCAGCACTGGCTCGGGATTGGGTGGGCCAAAAAAGCGAACACTTTGTGCGAACTCCCACTCGAAACGGAAAACGAGACGCCCGTGCAAAAACAACAGCCGCCCGAACCACACATCCTGCGTTCCTCTATCGAAGTCCCGAAGTGCGTCAGTCAAACTGGAGACTTTTCTTGGGTGGAGAGCATCGACTTCCGGTAGCGAATACACAAGCGGGTCTGTAGGCCTCTGCTCCTGCACGTTCTCATCCAACTTCAAACAATGCACACCACGAAGTCGCCCCCGACGCGGTGCTACGATGAAAAGCTTCCTATCAATCGGCACTGCGCGCTCTGAAGAAAACAAAATGCCACCACTCGCTTCCAAACGTCCGACCAGAATCGCATACAAACCCCGCTCACCCTTCTGCTCAATCTGTTGACGCAAGGCACGCCCTAACGCCGGCACTGGCTCAGGCGGGGGGCGCGGCTCCTGTCGGAAGGATCGCTCGAAAGGAGTCCCACCCCAAAAACTGGGAGTGCTGCATGCTAGCCGTCGCATCGCAGTTATGCGCTCATCAGTCTCCGTCCAGTACTCAAGTATCTTGCAAGCCGGAACAGGAAAAATGGAGTCGACATCGGCGAAGCCTTGCTCCTTCATCTCCGCTGCACCGGCGTCCACAGCAGCCTGCAAATCCTGATCGCCGTCATTTCTGGCATGGCCTAACGCATCAGGTTCCACCTGCTCATCCGGTCGCAACAAATCTGCAACCGGCACTGCCTCTCCCCCAATCGTGACACAGTCCTCCGCCATCGAGTGGCCCTCCTCTCCATCTTCATCCGCGTCCCCACGACCGGAAGGAGCTGCGGATAAGTTGTTGCCCACCTCAAGACGCCGTCTTTTTGCAGCCGACACCCACCGCTCCTGCTCTAGGACGCTGAGGCCCTTCCACGCTCGCCCTGCTGCCTGGAAGCTTTCCTTCGCGGCCTGCTTTCGTGTATGTGCATACTGAGGCCCAAGAAGCTCCGGGTCGCGAACGATGGCGGCACTTGCGTCTTCGCGAATCTTCGACCCTATGAAAAGCGAGCGACCCGAGATAATCTTCGGCTTTCTAAGAACAGAGCGCGCCTTGCTCAAAAAGCTGCTAAGGCGCCGCACCGTGCATGTCCTAGTGAGAAGTAGCTCCATGCTGAGGCCCTCGATCGTCCGTCGATGAGAATGAAGGCCGACCTTCCTGCTCGAAATCGCGTGCTGGCTTTCTTCTAGTTTAGTGCCGAAGGTGAACTGCGCCCGAAGCCCCGTAGCTAGATCAACTAAGACCGAAGTCGGTAAGGTTTGCGCTTTCTGCCACTGTACATCGTGCATGTCCATCATCCGAAAGCGCGCGACTGCGGCGTCCCGCTCATCGTCATCTTCGACACAAATGTCAAGCAACGCAGACAAAACACCACTACCATCCGCATCCATAGAGTCAAGACGGCTCTCCACATTCATCGCGACACGGATGGCGGCTGCAATCGAAGACTCAACATCCATCACTCCACTTAGGACACCACATGACTCGATCGAGTCCTGCACTTCGTGCCAGGTGCGCTTGATCAGATCAGAACAACGAGAACGGAAGGTCTCTCCCTCTTGCAACGTATCGCGCCGCAATGTCTCCTCGTGCACGATGTCAGCCGGTCGACAAAGGAACGCTATTCCCCAGAGCTCCGCAGAGATAACCGAGTCCCAGCTCGCGAGCAGGCTGGATGTAAAACCGTAGTCCACCGCGCTGAGAAGACTCCTGCCACCCAATCGGTCGAACAGAAGCAACAATGCAGCACAGCGCCCCATGCTTAGCCATCTGCTCTCCGTACCCACAAAGATCCTCTTTATGACTTGGGTCAGGATCACCTCTGCCATGCTGCGGCTGTGTCCATGCAGAGTGTTTGCTGATTTGTCAAAGCGAAGACGCAGCGGGACTTCCGAAAACTGGGGCAGGAGGTTCCCGAGCAACTTCAAAAGGATTTCAACCTCGTCCACCGCTTGCAAACCTCCAACACCAGATGCACCAAGAACAATAGAGGCGCTGGCACTGCTATCAAGCGCTACAAAATGCTTCGCCAGCCAGTCAGACAAAGCATCCAAAAGGTCGACCTTATGGTAGACCAGTTTCCGAGCAAAAACATACACAGTAGTGCTCCACTTCTTCAAGCCTTCACGAGTATGCTGCAGAAAGGCGCGGGTCTCGTCTACGAATGCCAGCTGGATCAGATGGTGCCCGCAAAATTGATTGACGGCCAGTGTACAGTCGCAGACTCTCTCCGGCTGCTTCGTCCAGAATCTTAGTATTCGCGGCATTACTAATCCTGCACCACCAGAGTCGCTGACTTGATACACTAGAACGGCCCTCAAGTTGTTCACCACCATGCTATTCCGCATGACTCCCTCAACGGTGTCCAAAATCATGCTGATGCGCGGCCACAAATCACCAGCGCGCTTTCGTAAAAGAAGCACAGCATCAACAGGAATCTTGATCACCTCCATTATGCCCCGCTGAGCTGAAACAATCAACGCAGAGCACGTTGCCAAAAAAACCTCGCCGTTGTGTCGATGCTGACCCCAATGAGCTCTGCATCCACCTGCAGCTGCCGAAACCGTAACTCCAAGCGGTGTCCCATCATGCCCGATGCGCAAGACGAGCACGCTGTGAGGAGTACTAGCCAAAAGCGTCGCTAATTGTTCGAGCCTCCACCGTTTCAAATATTCTACTGCCCTGCAGCGGAATCGCATCAGCGAAGCCTTCGTTACACTCATGCCGATAGCAAGAGAAATCGCGGACGCCCAAGCGAAGTACGGCAACGTTCCGCAAAACATCATCGCTAATACCAGTCGGGAGCTGGCTGCGCGCGAAAATATGTCCACCACTTTTTTCCTCAACATCGTGTGGCGTGAGGAGTAGGCAAAGTGTACTAGTGGACGTTTTAAAAAACTGACGCCTTGTCCCTATAGTTTACAGCTAAACAAGATAGACGATAGGGCTACTATTAAGAGAATTAGTATAACTATATATAATCCTTACCCGATATCAAGTCTTTACTATCAACCTAGCGACTAGACTCGATGCTACCCGGCGTTTTTCTCGACGAATCTCTCAAGCACTCGACAAAACGAGCTGCAGCAAAAAAAGCGAATGAAACGACACAACCACGGCCAACGAGATACGACAATACTGAAGCAGCGACAACAGGCCTCAGTATCCCACGAGAAGCAAAAGAGCACCAACAGCATATCAACAGAGATACTGCTGAGACGAGAAGACAACCAAGCACACGACAACGACAACACGAGCAGGAACGAAAGCTGAAGGCGATACCAATGCCACAAAGTCCTGAGTGCAATGACAGAGCCCTACAAACACACCACGAGACAACCACAGATACCGAACCCATGGAGGCGCGCGGGCGTTTGTAGAAATAGCAGATTTTGTAGATAGGTCGGCGGACCACTTGACACCCCCGTCCCTTTTTCTGCTTCTTTCAATTTCTGCCCGGGGGAAAGTGTCCACCCCCGTCCCTTTTTTCTGCTTCAATTTCTGCCCGGGGGAAAGTTTCCACCCCCGTCCCTTTTTTCTGCTTCAATTTCTGCCCGGGGGAAAGTTTCCACCCCCGTCCCTTTTTTCTGCTTCAATTTCTGCCCGGGGGAAAGTTTCCACCCCCGTCCCTTTTTTCTGCTTCAATTTCTGCCCGGGGGAAAGTTTCCACCCCCGTCCCTTTTTTCTGCTTCAATTTCTGCCCGGGGGAAAGTTTCCACCCCCGTCCCTTTTTTCTGCTTCAATTTCTGCCCGGGGGAAAGTTTCCACCCCCGTCCCTTTTTTCTGCTTCAATTTCTGCCCGGGGGAAAGTTTCCACCCCCGTCCCTTTTTTCTGCTTCAATTTCTGCCCGGGGGAAAGTTTCCACCCCCGTCCCTTTTTTCTGCTTCAATTTCTGCCCGGGGGAAAGTTTCCACCCCCGTCCCTTTTTTCTGCTTCAATTTCTGCCCGGGGGAAAGTTTCCACCCCCGTCCCTTTTTTCTGCTTCAATTTCTGCCCGGGGGAAAGTTTCCACCCCCGTCCCTTTTTTCTGCTTCAATTTCTGCCCGGGGGAAAGTTTCCACCCCCGTCCCTTTTTTCTGCTTCAATTTCTGCCCGGGGGAAAGTTTCCACCCCCGTCCCTTTTTTCTGCTTCAATTTCTGCCCGGGGGAAAGTTTCCACCCCCGTCCCTTTTTTCTGCTTCAATTTCTGCCCGGGGGAAAGTTTCCACCCCCGTCCCTTTTTTCTGCTTCAATTTCTGCCCGGGGGAAAGTTTCCACCCCCGTCCCTTTTTTCTGCTTCAATTTCTGCCCGGGGGAAAGTTTCCACCCCCGTCCCTTTTTTCTGCTTCAATTTCTGCCCGGGGGAAAGTTTCCACCCCCGTCCCTTTTTTCTGCTTCAATTTCTGCCCGGGGGAAAGTTTCCACCCCCGTCCCTTTTTTCTGCTTCAATTTCTGCCCGGGGGAAAGTTTCCACCCCCGTCCCTTTTTTCTGCTTCAATTTCTGCCCGGGGGAAAGTTTCCACCCCCGTCCCTTTTTTCTGCTTCAATTTCTGCCCGGGGGAAAGTTTCCACCCCCGTCCCTTTTTTCTGCTTCAATTTCTGCCCGGGGGAAAGTTTCCACCCCCGTCCCTTTTTTCTGCTTCAATTTCTGCCCGGGGGAAAGTTTCCACCCCCGTCCCTTTTTTCTGCTTCAATTTCTGCCCGGGGAAACGGCTCCACCCCCGTCCCCCTTTTCCGCTTCAATTTCTGCCCGGGAAAACGTTTCCACCCCCGTCCCTTTTTTCTGCTTCAATTTCCGCCCGGGGGAAAGTTTCCGCCCCCGTCTCTTTTTTCTGCTTCAATTTCTGCCCGGGGGGAAGTTCCCACCCCCGTCGCTTTTTTCTGCTTTAATTTCTGCCCCGGGGAAAGTCTCCACCCCCGTCCCTTTTTTCTGCTTCAGTTTCTGCTTGCGAGAAAGTTTCCACCCCCGTCGCTCTTTTCTGCTTCAATTTTTGCCCCGAGGGAAAGTCTCCACCCCCGTCCCTTTTTCCTGCTTCAATTTCTGCCCCGTGGGAAAGCTTCCACCCCCGTCCCTTTTTTCTGCTTCAATTTCTGCCCCGGGGGCAAGTTTCCACCCCCGTCCCTTTTTTCTGCTTCAATTTCTGCCCCGGTGGAAAGTTTCCACCCCCGTCCCTTTTTTCTGCTTCAATTTCTGCCCCGGGGGAAAGTTTCCACCCCCGTCCCTTTTTCCTGCTCCAATTTCTGTCCCGGGGGAAAGTTTCCACCCCCGTCCCTTTTTATTTTCTGCTTCAATTTCTGCCCCGGGGAAAGTTTCCACCCCCGTCCCCTTCTTCTGCTTCAATTTCTGCCCCGGGGAAAGTTTCCACCCCCGTCCCCTTCTTCTGCTTCAATTTCTGCCCCAGGGGAAAGCTTCCACCCCCGTCCCTTTTTTCTGCTTCAATTTCTGCCCGGGGGAAAGTTTCCACCCCCGTCCCTTTTTTCTGCTTCAATTTCTGCCCGGGGGAAAGTTTCCACCCCCGTCCCTTTTTTCTGCTTCAATTTCTGCCCGGGGGAAAGTTTCCACCCCCGTCCCTTTTTTCTGCTTCAATTTCTGCCCGGGGGAAAGTTTCCACCCCCGTCCCTTTTTTCTGCTTCAATTTCTGCCCGGGGGAAAGTTTCCACCCCCGTCCCTTTTTTCTGCTCCCATTTCTGCCCGGGGAAAAGTTTCCACCCCCGTCCCTTTTTTCTGCTTCAATTTCTGCCCGGGCGAAAGTTTCCACCCCCGTCCCTTTTTTCCGCTTCAATTTCTGCCCGGGGAAACGCTTCCACCCCCGCCCCTTTTTTCTGCTTCAATTTCTGCCCGGGGGAAAGTTTCCACCCCCGTCCCTTTTTTCTGCTTCAATTTCTGCCCGGGGGAAAGTTTCCACCCCCGTCGCTTTTTTTTGCGTCAATTTCTGCCCCGGGGAAAGTTTCCACCCCCGTCCCTTTTTTCTGCTTCAATTTCTGCCCGGCAAAAAGTCTCCACCCCCGTCCCTTTTTTCTGCTTCAGTTTCTGCCCGGGGAAAAGTCTCCACCCCCGCTCCTTTTTTCTGCTTCAATTTCTGCCCGGGGGAAAGTTTCCACCCCCGTTCCTCTTTTTTGATCACAGCCGCCACACGATGGGACCTAGTCAGCAAAATACAGAAAGAACGACACGGATTGAATTCTTGAACTCTCTCAGACAGAAGAACCGAACAGCAGGACCGAATCCGTCTTAGGGGTTCTACGCGAGTCATCCACCACAGACACTTCTATATCCCTGCGCCTCTACCTAGTTGTAATTAAGTAGTCGGTGCACGGCCAACAACTAGCAGGGTGCACTTATTTGGTTCAAGGAAATCGAAATACAACCACGCTGAAGTTGAACAGTGTTCAGCAATATCAGTTCTCTGAGTATTGACGAAAGCTCTTTACTTTGCACTGAATTATCGGTCAGGTAGAGAATAAAAGTTGAGCATGTAGTCGATGTTACGCAGCACAAGCATTTACATGAAAATTCGGAGATGTTACTTCTAGGAAAGAGAAGCAGTTTTTCAGATCACAAATGTAACTTCTAGGGAGATGCAGACACTGTTCGGCTACTTCTTGCTATTTAGATGCCAGCAACTGCTAGTGCCACACCCTCAAGCCTTAAATCTCCTTTGCCTCAGCAACTGCGTCGAAGGTCACGATTTTTTTCTCCTTGATCGTGAAGAAGGCATCGTGACACGATATCAGCTTCCTCCATTCGTGACTGACAGTGAATAGATTAGAGATTTGATTTTGAACGAATGTTCAATGTCTGGAACAGAAGTCAAAATCTCGAAAGTTCAAAGTTTGAAATTTCGAATGAAATTCCATTTTTCCTGAACAATCCTCGAAAAAAATTCAATTTATCGACTTTAGTTCAAATTCATTTCCTGAGGGCGAGCTTTTCTCCCAATCAATGGAAGTGGTTGGAAACTGAGTCTTTGTGTCATAGGTGAGGCTCAAACATGACGGAACGTCTGTCCTCCAACGTTATAGTTGGATTTGGTCTAGCTCTAGTAGTAGTTATACACTTCCTCTTGATGCATATGCATGACTTTTTGAGAGTTTCAACATTTAAGCTAAGAGAATGGCTGTCCTCGAGCTTCATCATCTGCACAACAGAAACCTACTACGAACCAACATCAACAGCATGCGCTTCATCGTCTTACTGTTGCCTTTTGTACTATTCTCCATTAGTGAGGTTATGGATAGTATAAAAGTGTCTTCACGTCACCCCTTATCCTCATAATGTTCTACCATATAGCTCTACTAGCCAATCGGTATGGAGAGGCTAGGCTAGGTTATGTAGCTTGTACAGCTTCGGTTAGGTATAGTCCTCTCGGCGGTATGATTATCTTCAAAAAAGTTCCCATCATAATCAGCGTTGTTCGGACCGTGGGGTGCTGAACAAGCTCCTGGCTTAACAGCTCGTATATCCATCGTTGGTTTTCGTCGGACAGATGGACCAGGGCCTCGTCTAGCAGCAGTACTCGGGGTTCGTTAGCGACGGCCCACCAAGATCACGCTACTCATTTCACACTAGCGCTCATCCATCGATGACCTTGCCGCTTTCAAGTTCAACAACGTGATTATGATCCTTACTCAATTCAGCTATTCAGAGCAGTACTAAGGACAACTTCTGGCGGGTTACTTCTATCTGATTCTAGTTCATACTTCCTAAACCTACACCCAGTACCGAGCCAATCCAATCTTGGTGCAACATGCTCTAAAACAGTAAGGTCGTGGAAGGCTCTAGTCTTCTTCGTGACTCTGCCTCTCTTCTGTAGAAAAACACTTCTTCTACTTCTAAGACTCTGAAAATCTCGACTTACTCAAGTTAGTAAGTAGATGCTTTTGCTTTTGATGCTACTGCTAGACTTCTGAAGTCCATAAGTTTGGCCAGCAAGCAGTGTGCAACCATCAGACGTTGTAACTCCCCTCCGGAGAGAACTTGCGCGACATCCACAGCAGTATCCAGACCAATACTTGAATCTTAGAGAGAGAGATACGACGCAACTCATGTATTGATGCAGTGCTGTGACACTGCCTCCAACAAAATAAACGTCGAATCGCTTTCACTTTGAGAGAAAAAACCACTCCTACAGAAAAATACAGCTGAAAGATATGCTGCACGAAGTAATGCAGATGACCATGACACCATGTAATGTCATTGCCACCGACCTTGTGGTCTCAGAGTCTGTCACTGTTGCTGTAGATGTAGTCTCTTTCAAAAATATAACAACACCTGCTGAGAGCAACCTATGCCCTCACTGTCATTTTCAATAACAACATATGCTACAACTTCTACTTCTTCTCAATCTCATCCCCTCTATGAAATTCGTCTTCGCCATAATTTTCCTGTTCGTCCATGAAGTCTGTCGGTGATCTTGCAGCTCCTCCACTGAAAGAATCGTCATAGTTGTAGCCTCCAGCGCCACTGTTGCTGGCTCCGCCGACCAAAAACTCTTCGTCATCATCGACGTAGTCCCGCAATTCCGCTTCAGAATTCATGGCGGCGCCTTTGGAAGCATTGGTGCTTGACTTAAAAAGGGACAGCGAAGCAACATCACGTTCATAAGTAATGGTAAACATCAACACGCATCGTGATGATTGAATATTCTGCAGCATCTGCTCTACATACTCATACAAGCTATTCATCGTTGCATTGAGAAAAAACTCAACAAACTCCAACGCTAATTCTAATTGTACAGCTACAGCTAGAGCTACGACCAATATAAATCGCAAGAGAGAGAAGTGTTGCTCTTAACATTGGAAGAGCCTCCTGCTCCCCCTCCGCTGTTTCCCCCATACGTCGAGGAACTACTAGAAGATGCTTCTTTGGCTCTGCGCTTGCCTTCCAGACTGAGTCGTACTTTCTTCAACGCCGTATAAATTTCCCGGTCAGAATAGGCCGAGCTAGAATCTGGAAAACAAATTGCTTCTCGGAAGGTCATAGGATACGGCAAGCCAGGTCCTCTTTGAGGTATCAAGTAGGGCAAACGCTGATGCTCATTTTGCAAATCGCGTCTCCTGGATGCTGCATTCAATTTCGATGTCGTAGATCTACATCCTCTCGTGGGGGTTTTTATTAGACATGGAGCAAATGGCGCACTTCTTCTTCTTCTTCTTCTGCAAACTAGATGTTCATCATGAATTTGATCTTCATTCTCAATCAAACTAACTCGAACTCATTCTGAAACAAATTCGAAAACCCCTTGAAAGCAAACAGAGATGGTCTGATAGAGATGATGGATGATAGTACCTATACATTCACTTTCACAAGGTGTCTGGAAAGAAAATGAAAAACTACAGAGTACAGCATCGCATGCAAGAAGACACAAGAACACTCTTACAACTTCTTTCGCGAACTCATGAGTAATCATGAAACCTTTCTACACCTGCCTCTCTACAACGATCAAATTCAAAGCCAAACCAAAAGCCGTAAATCTAAGTCATGCTTGTCGTCTTCATCTTCGCTTTCTGCTTCTGCCAGGCTTTTCGGAAACAGCTTTAATCCTTCCGTCGCAGAGTACCGAAACACGAAATCCAAGATTCTTGCGAGTTTTAGAGCTTCGACGTAACTAAATTCATCTTCTTAGGAAGTTAATTAACGTTAAGTATCCTCAAAATATGTTTGACGCGTTTGTGTTCTCTTGAAAACGCGTTCATCTTGGATGTCATCATGTTGCTTTGACACGTTTTCGTCCCCTTGAAAATGTACGTGGCAAAGGAGATAATCATAGGTGGATGAAAGAATGACGGTCACCAGCCTTAAGGGTTCCTTCTTTGGCTTCAGACTGAGACTTGGCTTATTTTCCAACTCGAAGGATCCACCATATCCACCTGGTCTTGTGCTCAAAGTACCAAAATCAACGTCGACAGGGTTCCCTTGATGTTTTCTTGTTGGAGATGCTCCTCCACCACGACCGGCATCCACTCTCACAAATGGCCAAACATCTGCTAACGTTCTCAGCAGAGTGGACTTACCGGTGCCCTCGGGACCGCACAAGAGAATCCGTTGTCCCCGCGTCGCTTCTTCAACTTAGCGTCTGTCCGCTAGGGGAGTCACTAAAAACACTGTGAGGGGAATCTTCACCAGCTCAAGCTCATTTTCATTATTATTATAAGGGAAAGAATATGATAAGAAGAAACCAGAAGCAGAAGCCTTAACCGAGAAAATTGTTCAGTTGTACATTCTCTGCTATCGTCTGTCCGCTAGGCAGGAGTACTGTGACCGCCGCTCCTTGCTCAAGACACCTGACTCTGCGCAAGATTAACTCACGTCGTCTAGCCGCCTCATTATACAAAGCGGGATCGATCGAATACGGATCACCTTCGGTCAGCGTCCTCTTAGAGGAGCTACAGCACCTACATAAACAACATGCACATGGCAAGGTTTTTCGCAATATTTCTCGTCTGACAACGACTTCTGCTACCAGCTGTAGCTGTAGTTGTACTAGCATGTTGCATTAAAAAGCAAACAACAACAAGCGACCATTTGATGTAAGTAGTTCTTTGCACACAACAAGAGCTCGAGTTCGACAACCATAGCAGGATTCAATATTGACGATGAAATTGCGAAGGAAGATAAGTAAGGACACAATTTCGTGAAAATTGATATCCTTTTCCCCTGCGTGTCTATTCCTACTACTCTTTCAGTAGTACATGATCTACATAATGAAAACTCAAATCAGTAACACGACTACCTAGTTGTACTATCCAAGGTCGAGTTTTTGAAGTTGTCTTCTTAACCTTCATCTTGTCTCCGTTGTTATCATCGTTTTCCAAACCCATGTTTTTATATGCGTCCATGCAGACTACGGTTGCGGCACTCGTACTGGTCAACAATGGATCCTTGATGAAGTTCAAGGTCGTTCGTCCTTTATTCATACCATTGTTCGCATTGTTTGAGGAAGAAGAGCAGAATAACGTCTCGGTCTCGTCAATCATCTGTGCTCTCGGATCAGACCACAAATTCGTGGTGTTCTTTCTTTTTCTTAGTTCTCCACTACCTCCAATCCATCGACACAATACAAGTGAAGTTGTCGTATGCGGATCTTGATCCTGCTGTTCGTGCGACCACCTCTCAGAACGCCAAGTAACGACCAGGGAATCTGGATTTCGAGGCTGCCAACCTTGCTACGACGAGGTGGACCTTTCTTGTTTTTTCGAGGCTCCTGGCTCTTCTTCAGGTTCGTCCCCAACATGATCCGCCTATCATCTCTATCAGCACCATCCCCCTCCCCGTCTTCGCCTTCCTCCTCCTCATCTTCACTATAATCCTCATCCAACACCTCAAGACCACCCATAACCGCAGGCAGCAACTTCTGAAACAGATTCTTCTTCACCCTCAAGTCCTTGAGAGAGACACCGCCACTGCGGATGCCAACTGCTAGATTGAGCTTATCCAAATCCTCGATAAATGGCTCTAGCGCGGATCGAAGCAGGTTTTCGAGGAGCTCCGAGACAAACATCATCTTGTTGGGCGAGCAGAGTGAATGTCTGTCGAGGAAAAGGAAATGAAGGGCAGAAGAAGATGAGACTGAGGAGCGGCAGAAGAAGAGAGTCCCAAAGGCTCACAACCTCCAGGTGCTGTGGGCCCAATTAGGTGCTGTGGACCAGATCAGATCAGGGGTATGCTAGACGGCCATGACTCTTGCATAGTCCCCCGTGTGCGTGTCGTGTGTAGCCGTGTAGTCAGTTGAAGATTCTCGAATCCAGGAGCGGCCGACTACAACATGACACGGCGGTTCTGCTCCGGAACAGCGGATACGACCTATAGGTAGAAGAGCCCGTGCATCCAGGATAGACAGGAGGCTTTTTTCGTGACACTACACGAACTCTAGCCACAACGAGAACGGATCTTCTGTTATGCTGCTCCGTCATCCTCTCTAATGTTACTACCTGTAGGCATGATCTCCAACACCTACGCTGGGCAATCGAACCAACTACTAGAACACGTCGAATGCCAACATTCGTGATTTAAAGGAATGATTTGATGAATTCGATGAGCAAAGAAAAGAAGCTCATCATATTATGGTCACGGTGTTTTGACGATCAAATACGCTAGAGTCCAGGTTGTATTGGACGAAGAGAACTACAAATATTACACTACATAGAAACGAAGAAAAAGTTGCCCCAGGAGGTGGAGTACAAAAATGTCCGACCAACGACCGCAACCACGACAAAAAAAAACTATGCCAAAGTAAACTACAAAGGAAGAGGACAAAAACAAACTGAAAAAAAAACGCTGTTCCTGTTCTATTGATCTTGGAGTTCTTCTACAACTTGGTTCGAATAAGCAAGAGTCAGGTCAAGGACACGATGAGCGCAAATAAAACCAAGATCACTAAAACGTAAAAAAGTTCTTGGGGGTTGGACGACAACAGTGTGATCACACATGACGCACGAACTTATCATGCACCACGTCGTGAAAAACCGAACTACAACAACACAGATGAATCAACACATACTGGTGGGGGGCAGGACGTGCAACGCTGCTTATGACCTATTCTTGAGTCATCACACATTAGAGGCGCTGCACGATGAAGATGCTTGGTGCGTGCAACTTTTTTCGCAGGAACAGATAGGGAGACAAGAAAGCAAAGAAGTCAGGTTGGAGAAGGATTAGATCTTTGTCAGGACAATATTATACATTTTGTCACCAGTACATCCAACATCAAGAGCATCATCGGAATCTCAACAATGTCTTGATAGCAGTTCGGATTTCCTTTTCTCTCAGAGCTGTATCACTAATTTTGTATTGGGCTGTGTGTTCCATATCGAGATGATGAGCATTATTTTTAGAAGTTGTATCGTGAAGTCGTGCACGTCCTGTACGAGATGTGATTTCATCAAAATCATCAAAACTTGGAAAAAGAACATCACCTGGCATGAAGCCTCTGCTTGTTGTAGAAGAAATATCAGATGGTCTTGTTCCTGCGCCACCACCACTGTAGCTACCTCCGTAGTCCAGCAATCCTAATGTTGAAGAAGATGCTGTGCCACGTTCGCCACTTAACAACGTGCGGTACAGAAGCTCTCCAGGGACAGGAGCCGACGTACTAGAGTAGCTACTAGTTGTGGCTCCGGGTCCTCCTCCATAATAGTAGTTCTTGTAGTTCATGTTCATATCATCAGGCGAAGGAGCTGGCGGTAAAATTAGAACTAAGAGCGATCCATCTTCAGCATCATGGCCTCTTGGGCCCCCTTTTCCCTTTACAAACGGGATGGCGATGCCTGTGAAGATGGATTTCTTGTAGCCTTAGTAAAGATTGTACTAGTTGTGAATGTAGCTTCTCCATCTCCTGTCGTATGGAGACGATTTTGTCTGACGTGTCCTCAGATAACTGCTCTTGCACGACGTCTGCCATGGTTTTGGAAGCGGAAGGCGCTGGTGCGGAAGGGGTTGGGGCGGAAGGGCTTGGAGCGGATGGCGATGATGCAGATGGTGGTGTACTTGCGGATGATGCTGCGTCTGTCGTGGCCTGTGAAAGTACTTATGATGAACAAGACGAGTAAGAAGCTTGCTAGAGGAAAATCATGAAAAAATGCTTACTTGCGTCGAGGAAAGAAAGAACGGCTATAGGAGATTGATCCTCTTCGTCTATTTCTTCACAGATGAAGTTCATACTGTTCCTCCTCCAGCGATCCCTGCCGCAGTGACTGCCGTGGCAAGAGGCGACTCATCGTCGAGGACTGGCGAGACAGAGGCGACGCCAGTTTCGGCTTCAAGTGGTTCGTCTTCGGCCGGTGAGGACATGATATTCTTTTTTTCGGTGGCGTGGGAGCGGGTGTGGGAGTGGAAGTATGAAACTGATGAACAAGTTGATAGTCATGAACGGAGGGGAATACAAATCGAAGAAAGAGACGACGTACAACAAATAGTTTACTTTTTGTGGGTCTAAGCTTTCATCCTTCGACGAAGTGTCCCATTTTGGAGAATTGCCCTTGCGTCAGCTTTGGCTCTCGAATGAGTGAGTAGTAAGTAAGTTGTCAACATTTCCTTTTGTTTTCCCTAGGCTCATATTTTTTTCAATCGAATAAGTACTTTGCTTGAAGACTCTCTGTTGCAGGCTCATATTTTTTTCACTCGAATAAGTACTTTGCTTGAAGACTCTCTGTTGCAGGCTCATATTTTTTTCACTCGAATAAGGACTTTGCTTGAAGACTCTCCGTTGCAGTGTGTCCCACTGACAAAGACTATCGGGTGGCCCCTGGCCGTGGCCGTTGTACTAGTTGTACTTCTAGTCAATTAATTTTTATGTTTCGACATCACAGTTATATAGTTAAAGTTCTTGTCTTAGTCTTTGAGACAGTACAACTCTTCATACATTACAACTCTTTATACAGTACAACTCTTCATACACTCCCAGCCCTGATACAGTACAACTCTTCATACCCATCAGGTCCAAACTTCGGAACCGGCATCTTAGGTATCAAACACTCTATCATCTTCCCATCTGCACCTCCACCTCCATTCATCTTTTGCCCTTCATCCTGTTCCACCTTGTTTCGCTGTTGCTCTGAGAAAAACAACTTCTCCAATTCCCCTTCCCCCGCTCCGTCGATCGAGTGAGGAGGTGGCTGCTTCGATCCTGGTGGATACGTGATCGTCGACAGATAGTATCTCGCATCTGGTTTCAGGCATTTTTTCATAGCGCCAATGTAGGGAACGCGAAGGTTCACTGGTATCGCGACCAAAGCAGCATTGTCGAAGACAAGGTCAAACGGCGTCGTTGCTGGGGTTAAGTAGTATGGCGCATCTAGGGCATCAGCGATGTAGATAGAAATTTTGTGGAAAGGATCCTCATCTTTGCTTTCGGCTTTATTAAAGTTGTATTTGACGACCTCGTTAGAAGTTTCAACATCATTTTTCTTGTCGTCCACATCTTTTTTTGTAAATTTCACTTTTGTCTGCGTCGCAACAATTCCTTTATTTTGCTCGACAAAAATCGGAATCGCGTCCGGCGCAAACTCAATTCCCACCACTTGAGTCACCCAAGGCTGCTTCGCAAACCACACGATGTCAGGACTGGCACCACAGAAAATTAGATCTTCCATTATATTAAATCCATCTTGAGAAGGATAAGCATCCTGGAACTAGCTACTTGTTGTCTCCCCACTTCAAAACTAACGGTGAGTGTGCCGCTGCCTCCCAGGATGCTTGCTAGGAATCGATAAGATGGATTTGGGATGAAGCCTTAATAAAGGCAGAAGGACGCGAAGACCACCTCCAGGAGTTTTAGTGTTTTCTTCAGCTTTCGCAATTACATCCAAAAAGTGGCTCTTCGGCTCCAGACGGTGCCATCCGGTCTGACCTGTAATCCACCGGTCGTTCCAGTACTGGACTGTAGCGACCGCTTCAGCAGAGCAAGTGCCTGTCGTGGACATCTTCTTGAAAAACTGCTTCTGTCTGGGCAAGTAGGCGTGGCGGAGAGAGACGGGCGGGACGTGTCGCCGTACAACGTGTACGTGATGTTATTGTTCTCCTTCTCTATCACTTGACAAAAATGTTGTGGCTGTGGGGAATGAGGAGTAGACGACGCCGAGGAGGCATGTACTTGTATTGAAAAAAATTACGTTAGGACGAAGGGAAAGAGGACAACAATGGAAAGAGGATATTGATTATACTTTTGAGGATACATTCTTCAATCCCTGGTAGGCTCAATAATTCATGACCTGTCTGGAGCGGTACATAATTCATGATGATCCCTGCAGTGAACCTAGTTTACCTACTACACGTGATTTTCTCAAATACTATTTGGCAGTTGGTCGTTTCAAAATACCGATTGCTCATATTCTCATGCGGACGATGATGTCACACGGCCTCATTTCATATATTCCTCCTCGCCTACAAACTTCATCCTCTCCGTCTCCACCATAAAAGGATGAATTCTACTTCCTTCCATCTCCACCTCCTCCACTCCAACTCCACCTCACACTCTCTCCACTGACTCCCACTCCATCCCCAAGTAAAAATGACTCCTGAAAAATAAAGTCAACATCCACTAACTTCGGACGCTCATCCCGCTTTCCTCCTCAATTATGTTTATTGTGTAAGTATCTCAGCCAGATTTTGCAAGACAGAAGGCAACACTCAAGCTTTATTTTCACTCAATCCAAAGCATGACACCAAAACAAAGGAAATGCGCAGGCAATTATAAGCAACACAGAGGCGTAACACAGACAGAACGGCATTTGTTTAGGGCGGCAGCCCAATAGTTTTTGTGTGGAACACGGACAAAGAGAGAGATCTTAACTCAAAAATAAGTAAAAAAGGGCTGCTCTTTGTAGGAGAGGGCTTTTGTTTGAGTAGATGAAGCTCGAAGCTGTCACATTTTGTTGTTGCGGCGGTACTCGGATTGAGTCGGCGTAAGATTCATCCACATATTCAATAAGTGCTGTTCTTGAAGAGATGGAACGATAAGTGCTGAACATACTCGACTGCGGACTACTTTGATCCAAGCCACCGAGCATGGTGAAGCAGAAGATTTTCCCCCATTTCTCTGCAAACTTTTGAAATTGAATAAACCACCCTCCCCCGTCGTTTCCCGCCTTCTTTATATTTCACTTCAGCATCCCCTTATTCTACTCACTTCTACTCAGAAGTTCGTTGCTTTTTTTTTTAGGACCCCTTTCCCATAAACTCGGACTGAGTGAAGAGGAAAGGGCTTTTTTTCATGATATTATTCCGGGATCGCTACAGGAGAACGAGACTCCCTTGTAGGAGAATCCCTTGCAGTTGAAGAAGGATCCAAGAACACTACACCATTCGAGTCCCATGTAGAAGTTGAAAAAGATGAAAACAAGAAGAACAACAAGAACACCTCCAGCCCTACTACTAGTTGTACCACGACAACACTTTAAGTCAACCAATATCAATTTGCACAACAGCTGCGAGCCCGTGGAAAAAAGAGTTGCGCTGATGAGATGTCCCCACGAAAATGAGTTTTGTTGTCCTCGTGCTCTCGTCTTATAAGCGCCGGCCTAGCCTTATAAAATTTCGAAAAAAATATGTGACCCGACATCTCTTCCGCTAGTGGGAGATGAAAGAATAAGTGACCCTTTATCATCTCTCTTTCAAACAACATAAAATAAATATCATCGTTTTTTTTAATTAAATTCATCAATTGAATTTCAAATATGAATCTATGACGAAGTTGCGAAAGCTGTAGCTGATGCCGTTTGTAATCTCGTCACTGTAGGCTAACCTTACTCCTGCTCCTCAATGCATCTTCGTCACCTTTATTCATATTCTACTTATTTCAATTCTCTTTATCTCTAAAAAGTCGACCCACCAACCTTGTGAAAGTGACGAGTCGACACTGAAACGAGCAGCATCGCGAGAAAATATCTACAACTATTCATCTGGTATTACAGTCGTCCCTGTCACTTAGATGATGAAGTCCCGACATCTCTTCCACTAGTGGGAGACGAAAGAATAAGTGACCCTTTATCATCTACTCTCTTTCAAACAACATTAAAAAAATAACATCGTTTTTTTTAATCCAATTGGTTAAGATCAAGGTGGGCTGCGACGAATGCGGCGGGGGCCCTGCTGCTGGCTTCGGCGGCCTTCCTCTCGGCTTTTTCGGCCTTCCTGCTCTCGGCTTTCTCGACGAATGCGGCGGCCCTTCTGCTAGCTTCGGCGGCCTTGTCCTTGGCTCTTCTGGCCGCCCTCTCGGCTTTTTTGGCCTCGCTCTCTGCGTCCTTGAGTGCTCCCATGTACCTCCCGTACAAATCCTTCCGTATCTCGTTTGCGTCCCCCCTCGCGGCGGCTTCCTTGGCTCTGGCATTCCAGTGGTCGGCCCAGCCCCTGGCGGCCTCGGCCTCTTTCTTGGCTTCGGTGGCCTCCCTCTTGGCGGCTTCGACCTCCTTGGGGGCGGTGACGATCCAAAACTCGGCGTCTGTGGCCGCCTTTTCGGCGGCCCGGACTCCTTGGTTGTACTGCCTCTCCGCTTCGCGTCGTGCTTTGCTTGCGACGTGTTCTTTCTTGGTGGGATCAACGGCCAGCTCCTTCGCCCCTATTTCACCGAGCCGCACCGCGGCAGCCTTTTTTCGCGCCTCGGCAGCCTCCGAAGCTTGTGCGGCGGCTGCGGCGGCAAGGCGCATTGGACTTGTAGCATCCACTTCGCCAGTGAGGAAGGCCAAAGCCGGAAGGAGAAGAAACGAGCGACGCACCATTTTTACGGAAGGTGAGACGGGGTTAAGACGTACTTACCAAGTAAGACAAGAGGACAGGCCGAGATCAAGCAGGAAGATGAGATAACCAGTATGACTGTCTCAAATTATAAGAGATAGTGGTAGAAGTAGAACAAACACGGTCGACGACCAACAAAGTATTAATTTCGATCGACGCCTAGTTCCGAAGGAAAGGAAGACGATATTTTCTTGTTGATGGAAAAAAACTTCCTCTTGCTCTTAAAAACAAAAGGGGGTCTCTCCCAATCGCTGACTGGGATCATGGGCAAATAATGAGATCATTGAAAGTAAATAATGATTGAGGCTTCAAGTTTTTATCGACGTCACTTAATGAAATATGTGCAAATTGGAGGTAAAATTCTTGTGAAGATGGATTGAAAAATTTTTTGGTTGTAGTAGTCGTAGCACGTAGTAGTAGTAGGTATGTTTAGAGTCTAAAACTCGTTTTTTGTAGTTGTGAGCTGGCTGCAATAGTTGGGAATTTTGATGTCGCAAAAATCGTCGCGCCTGATAATGATGGAGCTGTTAGTACTCGTCATGTTGGTAGTGGACCCGTGTAGCAACTTTTACTTTACTCAGAAGTTCACCTTGTTCCGTGATCTGGCGATAGATCTCGTCTTTTTCATCAAAGGGTATCCATTCAGATTCATCTGGTTGAGCTACTTGAGAGCGTAGTTACTGAATTGATGAACAGGATCTTAGTTGTATGTAAGGAGCTGAGATCATGATTGAAAACGAAATGCAAATGTTGATGAACTGACAATTTCGCATTGAAGCAGCGCCAAGGTAAACACGAACATCCATGATAGGGCGAGAACAACATTCCACCATTCGTCGAAGAGGACGGAACTTGTCTTATCATAATGTGACTGAGTCAGTGATTATGTTGACTTGCGCGAGAGAAAATGAGGGCGGTGATACGGATCGTTTGTCTGAGGGACCTAGAGAACCTGGTGAACAGAAAAAAGTGGGATCATTGTAGTCATTCTCAACATTTATAGAAGAACTTCATTGTCGGGTGTGCAAAAATAAGTGAAAATTATTTATATAAAGATACACCAGGTGGAACAGCTGCTCCTGCCAGGACTAAAACAATGTCGTTGCTGTAAAGAGGCAGAATAAGACACCATGACCATAATTAAACGTTGCAGCTCTATAGTTCGATTATTTCGCCATGAATTCTTTATTCACTGAGCTTATTCTGACTAAGCGAAATGGCATGCCACTTGCTAGATGCGCCGTCGGCTCATTGGGAAGTTCCGTCTGTATGTTTAGAGCTGTCCGTAATTCATCTTTCCGTAATTCATCTTTGAAAAGTATGGGGGAGTATTCCCTTAGGATACTTACTCTTCCATACGTTCCAAGGATCACGCGTCCAAAGATGTATTAGGTACAGCCTTAATATGTAAGGGAATCCTTGATAGGGAAATTTGTGTTGATTCACAACTTCAACCATCAAGATGTGGAAATACTTCGCAAACTCTTCTATGATCGCAACTTCAACCTCAAACTGCTCTTCCATGGAGAACTGCTGGGGATCGATCCCCGCAGATGAAGAAGAACTGGTGGTATCCGTAGAAGAAGTTGTGGCTGTGCTAGTAGTAGAGCTAGAAGTTGTATTCTGAGGGGCAGAAATTGTTCTGGAGGTGCTGCTTGTTCTTGCTCTGCCCTCGTCCTTCACCTTCTCATGATCTTTACTAGTACGATTTCCTTCTCCTTCTAGCCTACGTCCTCCTCCTCCACGAGGAGCCTCCGCATCACCAGTCCCAGGACCGCCTCCAGGACCGCCTCCAAACATCGCTTTCAAATATTCATCTAGTTTTTGGCGACCTACGCCCACACCCGGGCTCGAGGATGAGCTCGAGGACATCCAACTTCCATATCGTGGATGAGGGTATTGCCAGAACGTGCCTGCTCGATAATTGAAGTGCAACTCAGCATCTAAAGTTCGAACCCATGATCTCAGCTCTGCATCTTGAGCTATTTCTTTTAATAAGGAAAATTCGGAACCCTCTACGTCAAGTTTAACATGGACAGAAAATTTCGGTGGAGTTTCATCCTCTGGGGTATTAGTTTTTGCGAGATTGTCCACATAATTTGCCATATTAGCAGTCTTGAGGTCCTCTAGTTTCCTTGTTCTTCTATTATAGTTGTTGTCCTCTAGTTTCCTTGTTTTAGAGGTATCGGGAATTCATCTCAGGGATCATCTGGGTCCCCTTTTTCCTCTTGTCTTTTTCTCTCTCTCAGATGACTCATTTGGAGATGATGAATTCCCTGCTCACATAATTGTTTTTCTCTTGTAGTTGTTTCCGCTTGTAGTTCTGGTATTGCCTTGTGGTCCTGGATAGTCATAGTCTCTACTTCTACCAGTTATACCTCCACCTCCAACTCCTATTCCTGCGGTTCCAGGCGTTCCTGCAGCTCCTGTTCGTGCTCCACCAGAATTCCCATACCTGAAGAAGTTTGTCGGTATTCTTCTCGGGCTTCTCATTACATATCTTGGCAGCAGTCCTGGAGCTTCTGGTGCTCCGCTCCTGTGGGAGTGGGACGAGTGTGTGTCCCTCAACAGAATCGCTTTGCGCAAAGTCATGAATACCTTGCCAGCTCCGCTAGTGCGCATGTCTGAGGCATCACCTAGACAGGTTGAATAGGCCTTGTAGTCTGCGGCATAACATGTCTGTCTGCGGCTAAAATAAGAAGGCGATGCTACAGAAGAGGCACTTCGTCCTGGAGTAGGATAGCTGTTGTAAAGGGCAGAGGGAGAAGAGGATAATCTTCTTTTCTTGGTCTTCCTTTTGGTACTTCCATCAACGCCTTCAGCTTGAGTTCCCTTACCAAGAACAGCTGCACTCGAACTCGAAGCTGAATCTGCACCTGCAGCTGAGGATGATCCATATGCAGGACTGCCAGCCGAAGCAGATGCAGCAGAAGCAGTAGAAGATGCTCCTAACATATTTGCTGCATTCTCCGACGTCCGTGTTCGAAAGGTTGACCGGTATCTAGCAGGCTCTGCACCTCGTGGAGATCCTTGTTCGGCGGCCGCAGGAGACCTTCCTGCATAAGGAATACCGCTACCGCCTCCACCTATCTCCTTTGGTCTTCCACGCACTCTTCCACGAGGACCATCGAATTAGAAGAAAGGCCAACATTCTATAGATCTAGGTAAGTAGAAGAAAACAGGAACACGACAAGGACGATACTCGTCTAACTCTAAGCCAACATTTTCATTTATTTGGAAGTGAAAACATGATGCTCCTGAGGAAGATGCAACGAAGTTTGTTAGTTTCATTCTTTCACGTCTCGAATAGTCATCCTAGACTACCAGCGAGACGAAACAGATTCAGCAACTCGAAGGAACTGTAGAAAAATCAAAAAGTACTGTAGCCTTAATTAAAAAAACCATTTCGGCAGCGCGCCATTCCATTCAGTACTGGAGATCCGTCGACGGGCTGGAAGCAGTCGAAGAGTCTCAAATCCCTAACACCAATGTGGTTTGACAGCATATGAGACCACGGATCCCAGGTTAGGATGCCACCTGAAATGCCTATCCTCGCATGGCCTGGTCCACGCCTGTTCGGAGGTAGCTCTTGTACTAGTAATGGACGAGTAGAAGAAACGGAAGGAGTAGAAGTCGAAGGAGTAGAAGTCGAAGGAGACGTCAAGGATGGAGGGTTATATGGAGATGTATCGGATGTTGAAGACCCTGTACCACCTTCAAGTTCTTCAAGGAGTCGGTTGTTACTAGAAGGTGTCGATGGATACGGAGAAGAGCCCTGTAGTCGTTGTCTTTTTCTCTTTTGCCTTTCTTCTCGGCTTCTTTCGTAATCGTATGCAAAATAAGCTTTTGGGCAGAGTCTGTACTCATGAAACGTCGCTAGTTGACCACCACAGGCTGCGACAAACCCTGCTGGCGGCGTTATGGCATCCATGAGACGGCGTGCCAAGACAACGTGCCTCAACTTCAAGGTGGGAAAAGGATACTGGGTCGCAACTCCGAAGCAATACTGCTTCTCAACATCCCCGGTCGATTGGACGACGCTGGACGCTCCGTATCTTACGATTGATCTACTAGGCCACAAGCTTGGGAAAATGAAAGGGGAAGAAGGTGATTGGGGTGGGTTTCTTGGATACCACGGTAGCTCACGAAAATCTGTATACCTATGCCTATGGTAGTAGCATCAAGAAGATGTATCAAAAATATTTTGGCTTGGTACTAACTCATGCATTTCACGAGAAGATTGAGATTTATCAAGCCCTCAAGCATAAGTCCTCTCCTTCCACTATCACGACTGGTGCTCAGTATCTTCTGTGCCATCGAGCGCATTTCGGAATCGACCGCTGTAGTTCCTGAAATTCCACCATTAACATTATTTTCCGTAAAAGCATACAGCCAATTCTTTACCATTCCATCTGTGACCATGCACCCACGTATACGCATGAATTCTAACTCTTGTAGTATTAGTTTGTTGTGCAATGGCGAGGCTATCTGGATTTTTCCTTGTCCTCGTAAGTTTGAAGACTTTGAGTCTGCCCATGGCCATGGTGCAGTTCTTAATGGGTTTGTGCGAGTGACGCCATCGCCAGCTTGGGCGTCCCCATCTCGACCATGTTGATTCCTGTCGCGTGCACTCGGGTTAGTACCACCTGCACCTTCTCCATGATGTTGATTCCTGTCGCGTGCACTCGGGTTAGTACCATCTTCCGCAAGCAACTTGTCCAAGTTAAACTGCGCAAAGAATTTCGGTGTCAATGCCTCTTCTCCGCTCAAAGTCCCGTATTTCATATTAGTCTTGGAATACTTCTGCCAGGCTCTACTAGCGCTAGCCCAAGCTGCATCTTGCCCCGGATAATAGGGCAATAACGCATTGTTCTGACTCCGAGGTCCTTGGCCAGGATACAAGAGAATATACGTGCCCCCATGTGGCAACGTTCCCATGTTGTGAATGGTAACATGATCGATCACCTTCAAGACAAAGGTGGCCAACAGGAGGAAGTTAGGACAAGGAAGGGGCATCTTGTTGATTCTTCAGTCAGTGTCTGTCAGAAGAGCAAAAAATAGTCGTGAAAATGTGAGAGCAGTCAGTCTTTAGTTTATTCAAATATTCTAAAGATGTAGTACTAGTAGTCTAATAATTGCAGTCGTTTTTTGAAGAAGTCGTGACCCAAATTCTAGAGCTGGTCTCAGTTATTCTTATTCTTGCCTGAAACGTTAAGGTACTAAACTTGTCCTTGCCGTTGCATATGCAAAACACGAACTTGAAGATCCTGAGTCAATCTTTCTACATCAGCATGCCAAGTTAATCCATCTTGTACTTCTCTGGCAGATCTTCAACGAGTACTTCGCTTTTCATATGTTCATCTCTCGGTCTCTCTTTGAGAACTACTTGAACTACATGGAGCACAGGTTTCATTATACTGTTCTCAAACTCAATCGAAACGATTAGCACCGGCTTATACTGGTTGTACCAGGACCGACACTGACTGTCGTCGAAGTTGCTAGAAAGCCCACAACAAGACTGGTGACACCAAGCCGCGTATTTTTGTGACATCAATAAAAATAAATGGCTGTGAAAAATATCTTTTTCGTTCATGGGAGAGGGCGAAAAAGTGTATCTTCAGTCTTGGGATGACCTTGAGTTGAGTTAGTTTTAGGACAGAGATGGCGTTGGGCAACATCATCTTTGATGACTAGTTGTAGCTTGTCGCTTCAGCCGCTGCAACAACGTGGTAGTATCAGTCAGCAATACTAGATGAAATATTAGTAAGTACCCAAAAATCATGGCTCCCTTCCCTCTAAATTCAAATGAAGATAGATGAAATATGTAGTTGTACTTAGAAGAGCAGATCATTTACTTAGGAGTTATATTAGCACGACGACTTCTATAAGTGTTTCATCACGAACGTGAATATCATGACTTCAAATCACAATCAGAAGAAGAAACTAACATCGATAAATAGATACCGCATTTATCATGATTAGTCACCAGAAAACAACAACTCCAGAAAACTACATGTAATCTAGTCGGACGACTAGACAACTCAAGATGAAGATCTTCCTCCTCAAGTTTTTTGAGCCTGTTTTCGTAGTAAAAAATGTTAGATACACCTTTCATGTCAAATGATGCAGACGAGAAATCCCTCCATGCTGAAAAAGCATGTCCTCGTCGAAAAATCTACATCCCGATTGAAAACAGCGAAAAATATCAGACATTAACCTTAACCACTCGTATTCGTAAGTTGTGGCACTATACCACAATGATCAGCTCTCTACCTAGCACGAAGATTTGTTTGTTAGTGAATATCAGATCCGACAAAACGAGACGAATAAATCTAAATGGTTGCTTAAACGAGACGAATAAATCTTGAATTGATCGCTTGCTTTTTCGAATGTAACAGGAGGGACGCAAAAATAGAAATTTTTGTTGTAGTTGTCGTTCAACACCTAACGCAAGCTACAATTTTATTCAATGCAAATGGTTATCATTAAATGATTATTCTTAGTGAGCACAAAGGTACAATGTTGGTTCCTTGACGGCGGACAATATTGTTCTTATTGTACTCGTTTCTAGGCCATCATGATCGTGAACCTGCTTATCGTTTTTGAGTCCAATAACATAACAGCTCAAAAAATAAGGAGCGATTCACTGTAAATCAGGAGGGAAGATATTATTGGGGGTGGTGGTGGAGATCGAAATTGATAGGTATTCTTTCAGGTACTCGCAATTGTCGAAGAAAAAATTTATCATAAACTGAAAGCTCAACGACCAGGGAGGACACGAAAACTACAAAACTAGGAAAGGAATGTATCACACTACAATAAATTCGTATTTCCATTTTTTGACCCACACTTCTCGATAAAAACTATGCCTATTATTGCTTCGAAATTGCTCATGACTTTTACCGACTACTTTCCCATACATCTTGAATAATTCTGTTAAATTTGGTTGCTCTAATATCATAACTCAAAGAAATTCTGACAATTGTAAACAGCGACTACAAATGAACTACCAAACGAACTAAATACTGTTGAGTAACATTTATCTTGCTGCATTGATTCTTAGAAGGACAAATAGCTTGAGATCATTTTAGTTAGTCATGTTTCAACTTTAAGATACGACTTTCCGACTCCCTACATCAAACGCAATACGGCGTAGGATGAAACAAAGTCCTCAGGAAAGAAATTGTTAGTGTTCGAGGACCCAGAGTTCGAGAAACAGGAAGATGACAAAATCTCTTCTGAGTTGATTAAGATCTATCGTGAGTCATTAGCTAAATTTGCTTCTGATTTTGTTCATCTTCTGTTTCCAGGGTGGTCTGTACCCTATAGATACTTCAGCGTTCGTCCCGGCAATTGCGGATAGGACACAAAGGGTACACTGGGTACTGGAAAGAGAGCTTCAAACGGGAAGAAGTCCATAGTTTCGGAAAAGCGCATCTTCAATTCCGGTTTGAAGTAACCCAACGCATTCCATTGTTTCATTTCGTCCGCATCGAATGGGCCTTGAATTAGAGATGTGTTTTGTTCTGAAGATGACGATGGGTATTCGTTGAAAATAACTTAATCTTATAGATTCGTCCTTAACTGAACATTTCCACGTGGGTCGATGTATTGCCATCCGTTCGGCGGACAGGGTCCGGAAGGCGGCGCCGGCACACCCAGTAGATGCTGTGGCGCACTCGGTGGCATCGCATTTGCTCCTGCTCGAAGCAGATGTTGTTGGTGCGCAGCCGGTGGCGGCATTACGGCGCCATAAGCGGCATTCGGATGCATGGTCGGTGGTTGCAAAGGGGGTGGCGGTCCTGGTTTCATCCCCTTGCCGTTCATATGCGCTCCATAAGCAGTTGGCGGATATGCAGGCGGATATTGAGGCGGTCCTCCGGGATAGCCGCGAGCATCGCCGGGTCCTGGTGGCGGGTAAGCGGGGAAGTAGTAGCCACCCGCACCCTTTCCGACTGCAGGCATCTGCCCTTTTCCCGGAACCGGGTAACCTCCGTTTAACAGTGCTGCAGGATCTACCGTTGCACCGTTAGGAAGTCCACCGCCATTAGTCTTAGAAGAAGAAGTATGGTTTTGGTTAGGAGGAGGACCAGAGTCTTTTCCACCTCCATGAGATTTAGAAGCGGCAGGAGGTGGTGCATTAGAAGCGGCAGGTGGCACCGCTCGGCCTGGAGGACGAAAAGGAGAACCGCCAGGAGCATCATCACCACTGGACGACGCTGCCCCCGCGGCCGGAGGTGGGGGTGTGGCCGGTGGTTGCGCACCTGTTTTGGCACTTCTTGATGGACTCCGTTGAGTGGATTTCTGTTGAGCAGTAGTCCTCTGTTGACCACTTGAAGACTCTTGCTGAGATGCGGAATTACCTGTTGCAGCACCACTAGAAGATTGTTGTGCAGCTGCGCGACCTGTTCCGGAAGTGCTAGATGTTCCGGAAGTTTTTAACGGCTCAGTTGTTCCATTCGGCGGAGCCGAACTAGCAGTCTTTTTAGCTTCAGGAGCTCCAGTGGATCCAGATGATCCAGTGGATCCAGCAGAGCTACTGTTTGTGGTACCCGCGGCACTGTTTGTGGTGCCCGTGGTTGTACTTCCGGCTCCTCCTGAAGTGGCGGCTCCGGCTCCCGTGGTCGTACTTCCAGGTCCAGCTCCAGTCTCTGAAGATACACCTCCCGCACTTGCACGTGTTGGCTCTTGACTTTTTTTAGCGGGCAAAGCCTGTCCGCGAAGCCAGGCTTTGTCGGTGCGTGATGGGTCTTTTTGTTCCTTCTTCGTGCCGCCTGGCGCGCCTGGTGCCGCACCATCATCCTTCGATTCGTCCCCATCGCCAGAACTGTTGTTCGCGCTTTGTTCCTGCTTCTCGAGGTTGACGAGGTGCTGAGGCTTATGTTCTGCGCCACCTTGCCGCAATCCCCCTCCTCGTGGTGTCTTGCTCTGCTTGTTTGGACTATCCCCAAGGCTCTTTTCCCCCAACATAAAGGCCTTGATGTTGTTCACTTCGCTGCTGGCAGCATTACTGCCGGGTCCACGCGCGTGCGGAGGACGATAAGCCGCTCGCTTATTGCCACCTTCAGAGCTGGCTTTTGCGCATGCAGCAACTGCGTTCTTGATCTCCAATCTTGTTGGGCCCTCGAAATGGCTTCCTACACCGTCATGCGGACGCAATCCCACCTCGTAGAGCTCCTCAAAAGGCTCTGTATGCCTTGCCTTGCCAGTGAGACAGTGCCAGATGGTGAAGCCGTTCTCGACGCGCATTCTTGGAGAGAGAACAGCAGTAATTGCATGAATACCATCCGCTGACCATTCGACATTGACGGTACAACTGGCCTGACTTGTCGCCATTTTTGTGAGCTTGTCCTCATCGCTTTTACCATAGAAATCCATCTCGCCTGCCAAGTTGCCGAAACCGCCATGGATTAGAGAAAGTCCTGAGCTTGCCAATGACAAGCCTAAGTAAATGGAAATGCTGCTTTTGAATTTCATTCTTCTATTCTGTTGATTTATCCTACTACGACACTTCTACAGACTTTTCGTTTTCATCGTCGACATCGAGTTCAAGAAAAAATTGCTGAGTTGTCAGGGGCCATAAAATGAGACAGACCGACCCGAATTTGTTCCACAGCACCGTGTTTCGATGCGATTTATCAGCCAAAATCGATAGCATTTCTGCACGATGTGATAAGCGATCGTATTTCCACACGCTCACTTGTGCCGGCTGAAAACCGCGAATCAGCACGAACACGTCCTCAACCGGACTCCACTGCACAGCCTGAATAGGCATATGTCCTGCATCAGAGGTGGCCTTGGCGGCTGCTCCTTTATCCAACACCGAGGACTCTTTGCTCAACTCTTGATAGCTACTGGCACCAGTCGGCAAATTCGGATCTGCGGGAAGAAGGACTAGTTGTGTCGAACCGTAGTAGGAGACGCCAGTTTCGTCTACTTCCGTCTCGACTAAAGCTAATAAAGCGTCACCAGACGCGCACCACTGCAACGCCGCAGACTCGCCACTCGGGCACTCTATTCGCTTCACGAGTTCCAGCTTGCGTCCGTTGCAATTGTAGATCCGCACTTCTGCTGGCTCTGAGACACGCTGCATGTCGTTGCGGCCATCACTGACGAACAAAGCTAGTTGCATTCCGCTACTACTACCAGCGGAAGAGGAGGCAGAAGAAGATATGCTCTTTTTTATAGCACTACCTCGGTTGTCACCTTTGGTTCGAGGACACCACGCGGCGACTAGGTTTGTTCTGGACTCCCGGATTTCGAACAAAGGGGTAGCATTCAAGTCGTCACCAGGTAGGAGATGGAGGACAGATTCCTTGCAGCCTTTGTCCCCTGGGAGAACGCGAACACAGACGCTCTCATCAGGCGACCAGAAAAGAGGGCAGACTGCGCGGGAACCTGGGTTCTTTAGTGCAGGATAGCGTGTTGAGCTTGAAAGAAAATCAATCTCAATCAGTCAACGACGTACGGTTCGCGTTCGCTAAAAATTCCATTGTTTATAGAGTGAGAATTCCATTGTTTAGAGGTTCTATCTTGAAGTATTTCTTGTATCGATGTGAAAAACTCAAGTCAAAAAAATTACCGTCTCCCTTCGGCACCGTGAATGAGGCGACCAATTTTGGTCCTCCCTTAGACTTGCTTTCTGTAGCATTAGCATCCTTTGATGCATCCTTGGTTGCACTACTCGATGTACTACTTTCCCCACCCGCCGCACTCCACACCAACAAATTTGGCTTTTGTTTTTCACCTTTCTCCACCTTTTCTGGTGGATGCTGTGTCACCAGATACCGACTCGTAGGTGACCACCATATGTGCTGAGTGTTCACGCTGCTGCCCTGCAGGATTTGCACCGTGGGTTTGCCACGTCGCAAGCCAATGACCACGACGCCCTTCTGCGTGTCGCCGACAGCTAAAGACTGCGAATCAGGTGACCAGCTAGCGGACTTCGGTATATGTGGTAGTTTTGCGAGCTCTCTAGGCACTAATTTCCCACCACCTTCCTTGCCTGGGTCAGCACCTTTCCCTAACGTCAATATCTTCAGGTTCTTGTGCGTACGCACGAAAAACGCTAAGGCGGAAGTCTCCACGTCCATCGCTTTCTTTTATGTTGTGAGGTCCACTTGTTCTCTATAGAAGATACTAGGGAGTTCTGTAGTACTTCTGAGAGTTCTCGTAGTACTTCTGAGACTATAGAACTAGAAGGTACCGAGAGCAGAAGTGGTACAGGTACTAGGTCGTCTGCGTAGAGTAGTAGTTTCTTATTTGTTGTCCTTGTGTTGTCGTAGTACTACTAGTTGTAGAGGTTTCTAGTGGTGTGAGTACGCCTCTTGTTGTGACTGGCTGGTCCTGCACTTGGTAGTTGTTGAACAAATTTGCTTTCAGAATCAGCGTGTTAGAAGTGCCATGTATTTCGTCGTCGACTCCTCGAAGCAAAAAACGTTTCAATAAGATTCTGATCGTGTTTCTTCTGCAAGTGCAGCTTCTCTTTTGCTCATAAGAAATGCTCACTTGATCTCTTGCTCTTCACTAGTCGTACCGGGTTTTTTTCTGCACGTTGCCACTTGTAGGTAGATGACGTTGACGTTGGGTCGTTCCACTTGTAGGTAGATGACGTTGACGTTGGGTCGTTCCACTTGTAGGTAGATGACGTTGACGTTGGGTCGCTATCACTTCTTCTTGGTCGTTGCTGCTTCTCGCGAATGCAAGCAGTTGAAGCCAGAAGTAGTGGCGCAAACACAACGAAAGGACGAAACAAACAGTAAAATTTCCACCTCCACCTCAGACCACGTTCTAAAACAACACACGACGATGCTTCTTCTTGGTCTATGCTTCTAGGCTCTATGCTTTTTCTTGGTCGTTATCACCTCTTCTTGCTGCACAATGCTTTCGTAGAAGTCGATCACGACCTGAGTAGTAGTTCTGCACCACCTATCAATCTCACTGCTGCACGATGCTTCCGGAGAGCAGGTTAGTCAATTCTTATTTTAAGAGCTCGCTGCGGTGGAAAATAATACCTTACTTAATGATGTTGTAGTAATAGCAGAAGCAGAAAGAAGAAGAACGAAAGACGTACTGCAAATTACCAAAGTTGCTTGTCTAGTACCTAACTCGTAGTCCTCGCCGAATTAAGTCAATTCTTATTTTAAGAGCTCGCTGAGAAGATACAATAAATGTGAACAAGATGTTACAATTTTTATGCGTTGGGTAAATACGTTAGTGTGTAAAAACTACGCGTCTGAATTAGTGGAATGACAAGCGGATACTGAAATCACTATACCTTCCCTTAAAGTACTAGATGATAACAATGAATGATTGACTATGATTCAGATTCAGGGAGCTCGATCGAGTCAGGGTGCCAGGTGCACCGACGTCACGAGCATTATAATATGGAGCCGTGTATAAAAGTCGGAATTACAACACTTCGGTCTCACCTAAATCGCCAGGCCGACATCAAATAAGTCTTTGTCTTTCTTGTTGATCTTCATAGATGTACTTAAAACGAAAGATATACAAGGTCAAGAATACCTTGTTGTAACAACAAATGTCTACTCAAGATGTCAACAGTTTAGGCACATGCTGATGCTACCCTTCTCTGGAGGTATATCACTATGTATCTGTATCAGAATAGGAATAGCTTAAGCTTCCTAGTTAAGAACTTGTTTAGATGGAGTAGATGGATTCAGATTCGACATCAGAAACCACGATAAGGGCTACACTTCACGATCACGACGTATGGATCAGCGATGAATAGACAGTAGTAAATTCTACTAGAATATTAAGCTTATGGTCATCGTACTAAAGCATACCAATCGATCTTGAACTTCATAATGGTAAATCAAATCTTTATCAGCCCTAGTTGTAGTAGTATTCTTCTCGTGCAAAAACAAACCACCTGTTGCGTTTGTGTGAGAGAGGATAAAAGTTGCTGTGATCAGAAAACTACAGGTTAATACTAGGAGGTTCGCGCGCGACCGCCCTACCGTCACATACGTGTCACACTAGTCAATGAAAATCTGATTGACATTGATGCAGTTGCAGGCGTTGATCCAATCCAAAAAAAAATACTAGCTGCAAGGTGTGTTGTTTTTATTCCAAGTGCGTTCATTACGATTCAGATTCATGACCACGGGATCGATCTAGTACTAGTTATAAAGGAAAAAGAAGTTTTGTGCCTGGAGGTGGTCGTCCATAGAATGGCCTCGAAGATTCTGATTCAAACAGTCCTCACGATTCGAACAGGAGAAGGATGTTGCAGATTTTTCAAGAACAAACCTGATGTTGGAGTGATGGATCATGAAGAAAGCCTTTGCCTTTCTCAGGAGATTCTTTTGAATTCAAGAGGAAGGACGTTAGACAAGACGTCCTCAGATGCACGTACAACTAGAACCCGCCACCACTACTTGTGCAACCACGACGTGGATGGAACCTTAATATGAACATAAAACCAGTAATCAGATCTTAGGCATAGGGTTTCTTTCTATTACTCTCAATCATGCGCTTCTCAAAAACAGAGCAACGAGATAATATGTATAAGGTAACTACACACTTATCTTCTCGACTACACACTCTCTCATTTTCAACCGCCCAAGAAAGAACGTAACGGTAACCGAGTCTTATGAAAATTTTCAAATCTGATTAGAGCTTATGAATTATCCTAGCATTAGCCTCTACAGTATTTTACCTAGACATTTGATAACATCAACATGATGAAAACTAGTAGTTATCCTTATCCAATAGAAAATCACAGGTATTAATATAATTTATAGATTAGCATGATTGGTTCGAATCCACCAATGGTACATCAACTAACTCATAGTCTTCTATCTTCAACTGTACAATACACTGACACCAGATATATAATATGTTGTCGGATGAAAAATCAAGTTGTTGTGTGCACACCAGCTAGTTCTTGTACTACTAGGGTAGGAGTACATGTGCCAGTTGTTGTATGTCCCCCTGCGCTAGTTCAGCTTGCAAGCAGAAGGGCCACCTCTGTCTTGTATACAGAGTCACAGTGTTCGCATGACGGAATGAAACAACATAATGGGACAAGCAAGCATTCAGAAATCAAAAGTGACAAACCTCCTACGCCTACAAGAATGTGATTTCAATTTTTTCAAATTCACGTTCCTGAAAGAAAAATATTAATGTGAAAGAGAAATAACCGCTCTTCAGTATGATGAAGACGTGTCGATATGCGATTATGTTGTGACCATGATGAGTATGTGTATGTATGATGATTGGGATTGCATTAACGACTTAAACGATGATTGGGATTGCATTAACGAGTATGCTAATAAAAATGAAACGAGACAGTGATACAACGAATTGACGAAGAGTACCGCGACCTCTGCGAGCTTCCAAACCTATGTTTTCGATTTTGGAATTTTTTTCATGAAGACGCCATCAGGATTATCTCCTCGATTCTGCTCTCACTCTCAAGTTTCGCTTTGGATGTTGCTATTCATCCTCTCTCTCTTCTCCAGTTCCCAATCCCACACGACAAGGCCTAGATCATACTTTTGCTTTCATCTTAGTTTAAGAAGTTTTCTTTCTTTTTTCTCCTCGGTGCAATCAAATACACAAAACGACTGTTCTTGAGGTTTACACAATGATGTTGTTGATGTCGTGCAGCGATACAGTACAAGTAACAATGCGACTACGAGAACACCCACCCTTTCCTCCTCCAAAACCGGAGAGTTCTTTCTTACGCAATAGTATCACGAAACTACACAGGCGGACTCCATCCGCTCTAGTATCTGCTCCAGCTAACCTGGCTCCTGTTCAAAACTTCGCTTTCATCCTGTTCAAAAGATCATTCATGTAGTCTACAAAGCAGAGTTCCACACTGAGAGTCTAGGAGATCGCTTAGAAGAAATCATCAACATCAAGATCTTCAACTAGAACTTCTATCTTCACAAATGGCGAACCTAACAAGGAGCTCAGCTACAAATACGGCTTCTAGAAAAATCTTTTTTCTTGTTTGTTGCATAATGCAGACAAGAAGACTGATAATATGACCCGTTGTACCCGTTCTGCTATCGGCAATACAAAAATCCTACTTCCTTGTGTAGGTCCTATTACATGATCTGACTTAACTTTAACTACTTGTCAAGAAGTTAGATATCGACATCCTATAATATTCATGACAACATGATGCTGCGAGAGCAAATTTACAAGAACGAGCTGAAGTAGATCGAGATCCATCCTCCATTAGAAATAAAGTTCGTCTCGTCGTCGTCCTCCTTTAAGGTGGACAACTGGTATTACACTATTCATCAAAGAATATGAAAGTGGTGGAAGTAGAACTATGACATTTTTAGAGTAAAAATAAAGTTACCAAGAAGTAGAGCTCCGCAAGGATATGTACCAACGGCCCCATGACCGAAGGATGTCGACATTGGTCTCAGCGACAGCGTTCATCTCAGTGGCTCGTTCTTGACTTGCATTGTTCCTAGGAGTGGGTCGTTCACCTGTTTCTTCAGCAGTATGATCACCTTCGACTTCCCATGTGCTTCTCGTGCTTGTTGTCGTACTCGTTGTGGAAGTAGTCGTCGTTGAAGATTTCAGCTGGTCTTCTTGTGCTGCAAGACGCACAAGATGGAGATAGCCGCTATTCTCGTGCAAAGTGACGCCTTCCTCTCTCATGCTCTCATTGTAGATCGCCATCTGCTTCATTGTAGAAGTAGAGGGTAGACGTAGATCTTCTACTACATGCTCATGTCTTATTACACCTAGGTGTAAGCAGCTCGAAAAAAGCAAGAAGAGAACCTGGAGTAGAACGGCAAGAAAAGTCGTTGACTTTACTGGTATCTTCTCCCGAACAATGAGAACTTCTTCTACAGGACTTGTTCCACGCGCACCACCTCTCGTCCTGCACTCCTCGGTTGCTATCGAGTTCGAGGATCGTGTTTGCAGCTCCGACGAGGACTTTTCTACAGAAGTGTCATCCTGAAACTGAACGAAACCACCTGTACTAGAAGAATGCACTAACCATTGCAGAAAAGATTGGCTTTGACTGGAAGAGGATGCTGAGTCCTCTGAGTCCTGTGACTGTGAAGAAGTGCTGGACTCTATCTCTTCATCTTGTTCTACTCCTTCAAGCTTAAGGCTAGTATAATCATCATGTTCAAGAACATCTTGGTGACCGGGATCTTCTCCACAAGAACCGACATTTTCTTCCCTCTGAGGATGTTCTCCAAATTCACTTTCTGCCACCTTTCGTCTATAGTATTTCGCAACTTCAGATGCCCACAAGAAGCTCCATCTTGGTGGACTAGTAAATCCTGGCGCACCACGTGCTTGTCCTCTTTCATCTTCCTCTTCGTTTCTTCTGCGTTTTTTACGCTTCTGTTCATCCAGAAGCTTCTGCGCCTCACCAGCTTCTTCCCAAAGAGCGTTCATTTTTTCGTATGGATCACAAGGAGCTTCGGATGGACGAAAAGTGCTTCGGATGGATCACAAGGAGTTGTGCAATCTAACTACATTCAAAGAAAATTTCCCTATGCATGATGGATCACAAGGAGTTGTGGAATCTAACTACATTCAAAACAAATTATTTTCCCTATGCAGCACACTGCAGATCATCAGAGATGAAGGAGAGCGAAGTTACCGACAGAGGACAGGACTCACAACTCGTCCGAGGATTCGTAGCGAGAAAACCGACAACGACATCAATATTCTGAACTGAGAATCTAATTTTTACGAGAAAGCCGCGTTAGCCTGCTTACAACTTGTTCGAACCGAACAAGCTCCCTCTCTCAACATCTTCCGAGAATAATAGGACCTTCCGAGAATAATTTAGGCTGCATATTGTGTGATAGAACCGAAACACCAACAGATGCGTCCCTCTTCTATGAAAACAACATCATCGCAATTCGTTTTCTAGACTGTTGACGGAAATAAACTGTAATATCAGCACATGGTGTATCAGCGCACTTCTATTCCTTGATGGCGGCTTCTCCTCCACAGCATCTTGATGTGAATGGATAAATAAAGAAGATGCTACGGCACTTTTCCGGCAGTAATCTTTGTATTTCCGCATCCTACAGCACTGGCCCCCGCTGGGCCCCAAATCTTCAAATTTTTTCTATGTCCCAGCAGGCTGTTGTAACTCAGCGTCACAATAATGCTCCCGGATGGTGAAAAGGCCACTCGATTTCCAGGGCATCCACCGACAACTCGCAGCAGCGACCCACCCCGCTTTCGCCAGAGTCGCATAGAATTTGCGCACTTCGTGACGATCAAATCTCCACTAGCATCGGCGTCTACTAGTGGCCCACTGTGTCCACAGTTTTTCCCGTGTATTTTGCGTAACTCTGCGACGAATTTCCTCGCATCTTCTATTTTGTTGTTTTCGCGCTCGTGCTCACCTTGTTCTTCTTCCTCTCCCAATCCCAACCAAGCGAGCGCCTCTTCTTCAGGTATGTTGCCGACTTCCTGAAGCCAACTGGCTAGATGCGTACCCGCTCCCTGGGTCAATCGCCCTCCGCGAGACTGCGCGGCCATCTTTCACAGTATGATGGTCTGTGCGATCCAGAGATGACCTGTGTCGTGAGTAGTTGTGACCCACCTACCACGAAGGCGAAGATTATCGCTTGAGGCGCAACACATTATTATTCAACAAACATCTCGAGGAACCGAAACACCGACAGAGGCCACGTCCTTCTTCTGTGAAAACATCATCATCTGCGAACAGTGAGTCTGGCGTCTTCTACGAACAGTGAGTCTGGTGGCGTCTTCTATGAACTGAGACTGCAGTATGTGGGTGAAGAGCAAGTAGAGTGCTGCGCATCTTAAAAAGTCATCGAGTCGTGTGTTTGCGTCGACTCGTCCTCCCGACTAGTTTCTATTCCGTATGTTGAATGATGTAGATGTTGCGTAGAAATAAAATGTAGGTTTACATTGGAGTCCGTGAATGGAAAGAAATGTAGTTCGTTGGCGTGTTATACTTTCTAGAGGAGCGCCTTCGGAACAGTATCACAAGGCTCTTAGAATAGATGTTGTGAATGTGGTGAAAAATGGAAAGGTGTGCTAATTGTGCTAAAAATTCAACTTTTCCATCCACACCTTTAGTTCGTGATGAGCTAGCGCCCTTGCTTTTTTGCGAAACCGATCGATGTGGTCGACCACACAGTCTGCGCGTTTCTTATCCTCGAATTCTAGAAGTATTCTCTTGCGTGGGCCCAAGAAAGGGTGTAGTTCTTGTTGTTGGCTTTGTTCAGGTGTGTGACGTCCATTTGCGGTAGTTGTATTTGGAGTAGTAGTGTCCTCTGTTGCAGTCTTTGTCCCACCAGTAGTTGGGAGTGGAAAAGACCAGGAAGAACAACCACGACTAGGCGGAGAGGAACTACTGCTTGAAGAAGATGCTGTTGCTTCAGCCGGTGTAGTACTTGTAGTAGCTCCCTTACCACCATGAGGATGCACATGCGAAGAAGTTGCACTGGCAGCTACATCTTTGACCTCTAACTCCACAATACATGACGCTGAAGGTGAGGACCGCTCGTCTTGCCTATTGACAATTTCCAACGACACCAACGGCGCGGCTTCTGTGACAACAGCGTAGTTTGGTCTTGACAAGTCTGGCTGCACAAGTAGGAAAGACTCCGAATGAGCAACGAAGTAGCGCGTTGCTCGTGGCGCATGTAGTTGTAGAGAGGTTGAGGAGGGCGTGGGCGGCGTTTGTTGTGCTTGTGCTGGGTTTGTTATCGTCTGGCTGTGGGTAGCAGCATGTAAATTTCTTGGCTGTTGTTGTAGTTGATGTTGGGAGCATACTACCCGATCCTTCCCAGCAAGGTTAAAGGACAACCCAATCTGAAAGCCCTGCTTAGAGTTGTTGTTCTGTGTTGCTGTTACGGCTGTTGATGTACTTCTACTCGTACTACTAAGTTTCCTCCCGCTATGCAAAATTTCGAGACCAAGCAAAACCGCAGATGAAAGCTGCTGAAAGAACAGCCGTTCTTGTTGATCTTCATCATGCGATCTTGTCTTTCCCACAGCAGCTGTAGTAGTTGTAGCATTGATTTTGCTACGGTCAAACAAGACGTCTTTCGTCAATTCGCCTCTGCCTAGCAAATCTCGCAAACTTGATCGAGCCGTTTGTGGAGTTGTGTCAGAAAAAACGTACTCCCTAACAATCTGATGCTGACGGCAGGCGCAGTAGAATGCAAGCAACACGTCATCGATTTCTTGAGAAGTGGTGGCATTGAGTACTAGCTCAAGGAGTTCACGTTGAACAAGAGGCAAGCCTTTTTCGCGAAGTGTAGTGGCTAGCTGTTGCGGAAGCTTAGAGGTGGATGGATGTTCAGTCTTGATTGATATTTTCAAGATGCTGAATTCTAGCATCATTCATCGATGATCTGCTTAAGATAGTAAGTGTTTACTCTTCTACCCAAGTTGCTTGCTCCGTAGGATAATAGTGATAGCACTTCAGTGGATTGACATTGATGATTGCTCTCCGCTAGTACTCAAGGTACTTACTCAATCGAGAGGAGCAATGCATAACGAAGTCTCCACTTGATGTTAGCAGAAACCGTAGTGCGGAAGGCAGGGAAAACAGAGGCCTCTTGATTTTTGGCAAAGAGTCGTCTTCTACTATCCTCAAAGGTATTAGCCCGCTTGCGACGCTGCTGCCGATAGTGTCGGCTAGCACGGATATCAGCTCACAGTCGTTTTTCAAAAACGAAAAAGCGGCGTTTTTCTGCAGATCCTCGTTCTTGTGTTCTTGCTCTCTTCTTGCTGGCTTCGTAGAACTACTAGAGCCACAGGTTCTTAAACGCAAGAGAAGCAGTGCCGCAGTCACCAAGGTGTCTTGTTCGGGTGGAATTTTGAGACTACTTGTCTTTGCAGAAGATCTTCCCCATGCAGTTTTTGTCCTCATAAAATCTAGCACCTGTTGCCTTTGGGAGTGGGTCATCCGGAAAATTGACTCTAGTAATGGACCCAATAGGAGATCAAAGCCAATCATCATGTCAGAGTGACTTGTTTCTGAAGACGTAGTTGCACTGTCGACAAATCCTTCCCCAAACTCATCAGCTAATCTCAGCAGCACCCAGCCAAGAAAAGGAACGACCCTATTCTTTCCCGCTAGAATCTCAGCTACTAGTGGTCGAAAACAGTGCTGTAGCAGTGAAGCAGCAAAGGCACGCGAAAGCTGCGAGGAGGAGGACGATGGAGAAGAACCAGTTGTCTTAGAAGATTCAGATTTTTTCTCTGTCTGGTTCCTCTGGTCCTCCGGTTCATTCTTTGAGGATGTGCTAGTAAAGACATCATTGATGTATTCCAACGCATCTCCAATGTCATCCAGCAGTCGCCGTGTCCGTGTATCCACCGTCTGTCTTTCTGGTGGAAACAAAACCGTATCTCTGACGGACAAATACCGGTCAAACAAACCGGGGAGTCGTCGGTCAATCTGAATCTTCTGACTCGATGTCGATGGTGGTGGATCCTTGTCATTCATTGCTCGTGGCATTCGTGCTGAAGAGGTTGCTGGCTCTGCTCGTGCTGAATCCTCTTCTGCGTCATCCTGGTTTTGGTCATACAGGATCTCATCCAATGCGACAATGTGCGCAAGCTCAGCGAACAAATGGTACAAACGACGTGCAAAGCGGACTAGGTACAACCGCGAGTGACGATCTGTGAGCAAATATCGCTGCAGTTGCGGATCGGGTAGTCGGAAAATATGCAGCGTAATCGATCGGACGGCAGTCACGACCATGGTTAGAGGTTCCGGCATCGCATTCTTCAAAGCATCCCTGACCCTTTTCCAACTGGGAAACGAGCCAAGGATGGTATTTCAGAATCACGACCATGGTACTTAGATCTTGGTGAGCATCTTGGTGCCTCTTTTGTTCCTTTCACAAACAGGAAGACCAAGCTGCTGGGAAGATGAATTTCCTCAAGCCTTAACATGGGGTCCTCTAGGTAGCTCTCGAAACGGATCGCAGCTGTATAGAGAGGAAAGGCAGCTTCATCTTGTTGCTGTAATTTATTCGAATCATCAGGCGACGTTGATGAGGGAGTTGTTGGCTTGTTTCCCCTCATATTCGGGTAGAAAAACAGCTTGATCGTCTCCACGTTTAACCGCAATGTCAGGGTCTTCAAGAAGGAGATGTAATACGAAAGCCGTGCATGAAAGAGAAGAGGAAGAGAGAAAGGGACATATGACGAGATGAGCATGACCATGAGGTGTAGAGAACGTATTAAAGATTCTCTACCAAACAGCTAAATGAGGGATTATAAATAAGTCTAAGTTCTACTTCGTCATAGAGGAGTGCGCAAGAAGCTGAGAAGATAATATCTCGGTTTTTCATCTCTTCAGTCATAAACTTCCTCATCCTCTTCCCAAGTCGACGCGTTTTCGTGCGACGAGCTTGGTGTTCTCGTCGCGCTTGACGCTGATGAATCTTGCTCCAGCTTGTTGAGAAGAATTTTCGAGTTCATCAAGTGCTTCTCTGATGTTGGTGCATTTCCCTGGAGCTGGAGGTGTTGTTGGCTGTGGTCAACAAAGTCTTCCTCGTCAGGTGGAAAATCTTCTTGGCCCTGAAGATCGCCGCCTACTGTTGGAGCTACCGCGTCGCGCCCCTGAGCCCATCCCTGCGCCCTTTTTCCTCTTGGAAAAAAGGCCAAGGATGGCGCTGAGGTGGATGCTTCAGCGGTAATAGCCTTAATAATGGGCGTAGACTACTCGAGGATGAACTATTTGCTCGACCTGCAATTGCACCGATTTCGTCTCCTTCGTCCAACACTTCACCTACATCAATGACGTCCCTAGTCGACGTGCTAATGTCCGAACTACCGACTGCATCTCCATCTGCTTGCACTTCAAAACTCGCGATCAATTGTGACAGGTAGTTGTTCGAAAACAGGTAGTAGAGACTAGTGTTAGAAGAAATGCCGCATCTTGGAACTCATCTTCTTGGGCCTCATCTTCTTGGCTCGTCCCGTTTTCGTCCCCATAAAAAAAACAGGAGGACCAAGCAAGACGTAGTTGCTGGGGAAGATAGATTTCGTGTAGCCTTAATGGTGGTTTCCTTCACATTTGTGACTAAAATCGACAAAGTCTGCAAAAGTTGAACTCGGAGCTGTGATGGGAGTCGCGTTCCTGGTCCTAGTGCGCGTACGAAGTCAGCTAGTAGGTTGGATTCACAGAAAAAATCGAAAAATCTTCCATCGCCTTCTTTCTCCCCAAACACCACCAACTCTGTCATGGCACGAATTTGCTCTACGACGACTTCGTCACTACTATTAAAGCTCAGCCTGCTTCAATGGTCACTGACTCTGAACGGAAGGGACCCCCTTCAAAGCTCTCCCCTTTCCCTTCGTTTTCCCCCCATCTTTCCTCAAGGGGTCGCCTCTTCGATCTCAGTGACCAACCCCAATGACCATTGAAAGCTGAGCCTTAATACTAGTAGAAGATGAAGATGCTCCTGGCACAACAGAAGTACTACCTCCCCCACTACCCGGTGTACTTGAAGCACCACGACCAGTTTAGAGCTTTTCTCTCTGGCATCCATCTTGAGCATCATCCTGAGACCGTTTCTCCCTTTAAAACGGTCTCAGGAGGCTTCCGAAGATGGATTTTTAGGGAAGAAGAAGATGGATTAGGAAAACCCTTAACCAGTGCTTCCTCCTCCTCCAATCACAGAAGGCGTACTCGTCCCACCTATCGAAGAAATCGTTGATGTTGGAGATCCACTGCCTCCGCTAGTCGCGCCATCTTCGAGGGAGTTCGTTCTAACGAGATGAAGATTGCCGCCACTAGGGATCTTATGAATCCGTTCCAGGTGTACGATGGAATTGCCGATTTTTCGGCATAAGTTCTGCAATTTATGGAACCGGTCCTCCTCGACCGCTCTCGCGCCAAACAGTCCGGCGAACATGGTTCTTTGTTGCTTGTTCCCGAAGGAGAACGAAGTAAGATGAAAAGGAGGCTCCCTTTACATTAAGTTTAAGTTTATAGCCTACTTTACATTAAGATCATTTTAATTAGTTATTTAGTTTCAGAAATACTTGACTACTTAATAATGTGAAGAGTTAATTTTCGTTGTAAACACTAGACTCAATCTCGTCAAACTCGTGTGAATAATCTTCGCGTTATTCAGCCTACCTCTCGCTACAACACGTTTCAACTTCGTCGTAAAAGATCAACAAGTTTGAAGTTCTGTGAAGATTCTTCTACGAAATTTAGGACGTGTCCCTGCATCAGTCAACGATATTCTTGTAAACTCAGTAATTAGTCGCTTTATCTATTTGGCATCGCCCTCCTGCTACGCTGGTGGTGCAGCTGTTCTTACATCTCATTCCCGTTTCTCGTCGCTTGGGACCTCGTTTTTCTTTTTCCCTCCCAATCTTCGTGGGACAAAAACGTCGTACCTCTAGCGCACCTCTTTCTTCAATAGGAGGTCAAGATCTCTTGCGCCTGTGCATTCACATGTTTGGCTTTGCCAGTGAAAATATTATCATCAAGCGTCGGTATCTCATGTATCATCATCAACAACAACTACTTTTTTTTTACTACAAAATCGCGTGAAGAAGACGCTACACTAGTGTCTGTCCATTTTATATCACACTACTAGGCGTCTTACGTCGCAGATGGTCGTTGTTTGAGAAGCCCCTGTGTTTGTTACTCATCTTCCCATGCTAGATGTACGAAGAAATGTTCTTCCAAAATTGGGTCCCACGTCGAGACAGGTTTCTTCATTGGTGGTGGATTTGGTTTCGACAATCGGCCATCGTTCTTTAGAGCTTGATGCTTAGACTTTCATCTTGAAAGTCTGTCATCTTTGACGCGTTTCCGTTTTCCGCGTACAAAGAAACGTGCCAAAGTAAGAATCTTACTAAGATGCCTCTTGAGGTTAAGGTGAATTACGGAAAGGCAGCCTTAAGTTTTGTTGTGCTTCTGATTCAGCGTCTCCCTTCTTCTTCTTTGCTACTATCGGAGCACTATCCTCTGTTTTCGCAGGTTCTGGCCCAAGATAATTATCCAATGGCTTAAAACATCCCCTGTCGTCCACATACTCCGCTACTATTTCTGCTTTCGCTTTGCTGTCTTTGCATTTCCTCGCATCTATGATTTTCACCGTCAGATTCTCCATTGCCGACGTGAAGTACATGGGACTATTAGACCTTACCCGTATTCGTCATATCTTGAAAAGCATCGTTGACGTAGCACGCATGCTGTTGTCCCTGTTGTCCTCGTTCATGATGACCGTAGAGACGTGGTCTGACAGGAGTATTTCTATGTATGATACTAGCTTTCCTTTACTTAGTGAGTAAACAAGAAAGGCGTCAAAGGAACGAAGGAAAATGCTCCATAAGATGAATTGCAATAAGCCTTAACACTATCTTCGGATTGTAACGCGTCGACTAATTCTCCGACACACTTGTTCCTGATAAAATGCTTCAAGCGCGAGTGAGACATCTTGGTCTGAGGCTGTATTTGCGGCACAGCCACCGCTTGTTCAGTGCTCTTGTTTCTTGTGCCTTTTTTGGAAGGAGATGCTGTACTCCCTTTGGATGGAGATGACATTCCAAATCCTGTGGTCAGTACTTGAGGCCCTTCATTTTGCTTCTCCCACTGCTCTCGTTTTGCTAGTTCCCATCTCTTCCACAGAGGGTTTTCGAATAAGTCAGCGCTGAGATTAGAAGAACTAGCTGTGTTAATGAAATTGCTGTTCAAAAAGAAAGGCGATACCGTCAATACGTTTTCACAGAGAAAGTTCATCAAAAAATGATGAATACCTTTCTGCTACCTCTTGTTCAATACAGCCTTCCTGTACCACGATATTCATGAACGACTATCTAAATGTAGAAGCTCCTTCGCATCCCGACCTATCCATCGAGAAACTATCCATCGAGAAACTGTAACTGAACAAGGACAAGCTACGTACTCATTGTCATTTCTTTCCTCCACCAGCATAACAAACAATTCCGCACTCCCGAAAATCGCGTTGTCGTGCTCTGCATATAAGAACTGCTTCAACAAAGCGTGCACTTTTCGAATGACTATTTTAGAGCTCCAACTGCAGCTTCGCATCTTCCTCCTTGAGAGTCATAACATCCACATCCTTGCATAGAAATTCTTCTTTTTCCCCTTAAAAAAGAGGCCAAGGATGATACAACTGAGGCAGGAGGATGATCCGATCTTTTAGTTAAGTAAGACATCTTAACCATTCTTCTGGCTTGGAAGAAGATAGTTTTCCTCAAATTCTTAGGTCCCACGCGAAAAGCACTTTCTCTCTCGAACTGCTCCAACACTTGTTCGTAAGTCAAGGGCATGGTCTTCTTGCTCTTGAACAAAACTGAATAAGCGGAAGCGTTAGAAGAGCTACCGCGTTATCGTCATCATCATCATCATCGTCACACCTTGAGACTACACGACTTTCCTTGGACCCTTCTTGTATTTTTCCCTTCAAAAAGAGGCCGAGGTAGACGAGATTATGTTCCTTGGGCAAGTCTATTTATCCTTCAAAAACAGCAGGCCAAGGTAGGATGTATGATGCCAAGGATGATGCTGAGGATGCTTTGTAGTGGTACGTAGCCTTAAAATCGGTTTCGCTTACGAGGAGAAAATTGGATTTGGAAGCCTTGGATGAAGGAGATAGGCCTCTGACAGGAAGTACTGGCGCATCGGGATCTGCCATAATTAGAGAAGGTGCTTCCAAGGAACTAAAATTAGAATAGCCGAGATAACTGAAGAAAGAAGAGCGCTTACGGGATCCTCACTAAAGAGATGGACTAGAACCGACATGGCCTTAAGATTCTGACCCTGTTTTTTTTCCTTTCTTCTAGTAGTTTTTTTCGTTTCTTAGTTTCTTCATCTTCCGAAGAAACTTGTTCAGCATCCTCTCGTGGTACTCCCGCATCTTCCTCTTCTTCGTCTTCCGCTGTGATTGAGGACTGTTTTCTCCACACCTCATAGGACGGAAAGTAGTTGTTTTTGCCCAGGAAAGCGCCGACGACTGCTTCAGTGGTATAATATCCGCCAGGACCTCCGTAGGCATACAGCGCAGCCCGGTAATTCTGGAGTAGCGGATGTTGTAGAGAAGAAGTATATTTGAAACCTAGATGTTGAAGAGAGAGGACTAGTACGTAGTAGACTTAGAAGTCCATCCATTTACCTGTTCGCGAGGTGTTGTCCAGAGTTTGGGGACTCAAGTGCAAGGATGTATTTTGGGGTTGATACATGATAAGATTATATGCTAAATCAAAATCAACAAATGCAAATCCTGAATCATGATCATCCATGTCTTCTAGTTCTCCTAGCATTTCCAATTCCATTTTTAGCTTACCTTAGGAATATGCAATCGTTCTCCGTTCCAGCAAAATTCCGTTATATGCAAAGGTGGCACACATGAGGCCAAATAGCCTCCAACACTTCCTCCTCTTTCTTGGAGCCATTATCATCTCGGGAAAAGCGTGAGATAAAAAGTGCCAGAACGATTGACTTTGACTTAGACTCAAAGTCTAAGGCTTTGTAGACTGACGAATAAAAAAATATCAATGTCTAGTAGGAGAAGCAGTAGCCTTAATCTTCATCGAGCCAATTCAGGACTTTGTGACTCCTCTCGCACCAACCGAGACTTGCATGCTTCTCCTTTGCGTGGCGTCTTGTTGGCGACAAGTCGGGATCGTAGGAGTAGGAGTTGCTCTTTTTGCGGTAATTTGGAGAAAGAAGTTAGAGCTGCCGCGTCGTAATATCCTTCTTGATACTTGGACATTTCCCTGGGACCGACTATCTTCCTTGGGCACTTCTTTTTCCCTTTGAAAAAAAGCCCGAGGATGATGCTGAGGATGCTCTCGTGGTTGCCTTAAAGAAGAAGTTGATGCTGTTCGCCATCCTGCTTTTGGGCCTCGTCGTCGGCTCTGGGCGAAAGGTGCCTCGGAGCAGCAGTTGCCATGTCTTTTGTGGACTTGTGGTTCTCGGATTTCAATTAGGGAGTCATCAACTACAAGATCTTCGTAAACAAGTTAAAGAACTTTTTTCCCCTATCCAGTACTACTGCTACTACCTCCACAGTTCTTTTTTCACAAATTTCGACGCACTCAAGACCATCCACCAGCTCACTTTTTTTTGCCATTCTTGACACGTTGGCTTTCTGTCTCCTTTTCGTATTCAGATTTTTTTCACTCACCAGCATTTTTTCCCTCTCTATGTCATGCCATGGCGCCTCTTGTATAGCATTTTTGCGCATCTACTATGTTGTATGAGGCCTTTCTACTGGTAGTACTAGATCATCAGCAGATGAGCAATCTGATGTAGCATTTGTCTATAATCATGATTTTCAGGAGCAATTTATTGTAACATCACATCCGTTAGGATTTTGAAAGAATTTTACATCTTGTTCGTGCTTCAGATAAGTAATATCGTTATCGATATCCACACGGATAGCCAATAATCAAGCTTTCCTCCATGATGAAACAAATCCAGAGCATCAGCATGCCTAAAAGTTGATGTGGGTCCTTCATGAGGCAATGACGGAAAAATCAATATTGGGACAGATCAGTCGTCGTTCTTTAGGGCGGAAGAAAAAACTAGTACACCTTTTTAATGATCATCCAACAGGGCTTCAATTCTTAAATCTTAATCATCTACGGCGTCAATTGAATCATCCATTATGGCATCCTCGAATCAATTTCCGCCATGGTCATGTCATGTGAGTGTCCCTGATATCTTCTATGGCCGTTCGTGGCCACCGAAGAGACAAAATGGCAGCTGACTACAAGGTCGACTCCCACGACAACATCAACGACCCATCCATCTGCAAGTTCATGTTGCTATTCTTGGTACAACTCTTAAAGAAGAACATCAACAGTCATGCTCCTCCTCGTAGATATCCAGAGATTTCATTTCTAGCGCGGCTAGCGCATTTTTTCATCTGACTTAGACTTTACTCGTACAACTACATGTTCTTGAGTCTGTCAACGGCATCCCGTCTGTCTTGCGCGCGGCGTTTCAATTCTGGGAGAAGCCTGCTTTCGATGAGATTTACAATGCACTTTTCGGCGCAAGCACCGCACACTCCTCGGGACGACATCATCACGGCTTTCTCTCGCATCGTAGCACATGGCGACATCAAGTGGCTCGTCTTGCAAGTGGCATTGAGACAGTGCAGTGTAACGCACGGTGAGACTGAGAAACTGCAGGTACGAAGAACAAGAGGCTCGCACGCTTGAGATAGAGATGAATAACGATAAAAATCTTCTAAATCTTCTCCATCAGCATGATTCTCAACAGAATAACTACAACAGCACATCGACGCCCAGATGTTGTGATTGTCCTGACCACGGTGGTAGCCCTCCGGATGGTCGTCCTCCCGATCATGGTCCTCCCGAAACGAGCGAAGAGCGGCTACAAGGAATTGGTACTGCAAATAGACCTCTAGCTCATTGAGGACCGCAATGAAAACTCCTCCCATAGGTGGCTTCAGATCTTCGCTGGACCTCAGAAGCAACTGTGTGAAACGAGGCCACTGGTCCCAAGGAGAAGTTTTTTTACGTCGACGCTTAGTGCTCAAATTCTTGAATAGCTTGTTCTTCCGGAAGTTCCTCAAGTTTCCCCAGAACGCTGGTGACCCGTCCGAAGAACGATGCGGATTCGCCTCAACGGGAGGCAAGGTCCTCTCGGTATCTCCTCCATCAGTGCACGAGCTTACAACTAGGGTTTCACTCTCAGTAGATGAGTTTAGGTCCTCTAGGCCATATCCACGCACCGCTTGTAAGACTTTGCGGATCGTCGTGTTGACGTCTATTAATACTTCTTTATCAAAAAGTTCTTGAGGAGAAGTACTTTCTTGTTCAACAGGACGACTACTTCCTTCCTCGTCTTCGTCCAGCAGAAGTTTGCGACACTTTTCCACGCGACCTAGCAGCGACAGATAAAATTCTACTTCTTTTAGAGGTTGCGGAGTTGCATTCTTCAGAACATCCTTGGCCTAGTTTCCCCTTGAAAAGGAGCCCGGCAGGATGGTAGTGAGGGACGTAATTCGGAAACCCATAATTCTTCCTGTCCGTTGCGGAATCTCTCACCAAAAACGACTTCGTCCCACTCCAGAAGTGCATTGTAGAGCGTCGCCAACTTATTGCTCCAGGCTTTATAGGGGTCAGTGGTTGTAAAAACCTTCTTCTGCAAGACATCATCCACGGTCAGTCGGGAGGTAGTCTGGACAAGGTTAGGTGCCCGGTGCTGCGATCTCCAAAGACCCTCCTTGAAAGGACAAAAACCTTTCGTACGGAAGTCGGATTCCTTGATGACTGTTTTGTCGCAGCCTAATTAGAGGCTGCGCTATTTTTGCACTCTTCAGGACACCTGCCTTGCCTTGTTTTTCACTTGAAAAACGGCCAAGCATGGTCGTCGTGAAGGATGCAGTACCAATACGGGAACGACCCTTAATCTATATATACATCGATCAGCATGTGCGCAACAATGCGTGCTGCTTTTTCCCTAGGATCGTTCACCCACGAGAACTTTCTGCCCGCCTGCTCTTGAATTAGAAGTCACTACGATCCATCTCTTACCCCATTAACTGCGTCCCTTTTTCGTCACCTACTTGAAAGTAGCAGCAGCTCACAGATGGAGTAAAAGATGGATTACGTCGCGAGGCCATAATTCAAGCTCCTCAGCGCTCCTTTGAGCAAAGCAACCAGCCCTGTTCGTGAGGGCATTGTTTATGCCGAGAACAGCCTCACGGGCAGACTCCTGGATCCTCCGCAGAGCAAAGCCTGGATGAAATCCTGGATCATGTGGATGGAAAAATCCTGCTGCCGATACGAATGGAAAAATGATGGCCCCGACTACACACAGAGTCTGACTCATCGTCTTCACATGATTCGAGGAAAGCGCTGTCGGACGGAGCGAGACGCTTTTGTTTTGAAGGACGGCCATTCTTGTAGATCATGTAGTTCTTGTGATTGTTCTTGTTGTTGTTTTCAAATAATGTTCTGGATCTTCCATGTGAAGGTTTGCTAGATCTAGCATACAGAAGCCTCTTGCTCTTCTTGTTAAGAATAAGATATCTCCTGATGTATGATCCGCCGTCTGAAAATTACGGATGTCGAAGTCATTCTTTCATGCTGATCTTCACTGACGTCACCAGGATACAGTTCTTCTTTTTTTGCAGATCCACCGATATATGATGACGGTAATGTATGCATCTATAAAGAGTTGTAGCCACATAGCCCTTGATCACGACCTTGATGAGCACAATGAAAAATGATGTCAAGCTCAACGTATAGTCAACATCGAAGGTTGTCATGACAATCAGACAAGCCACAAGGATCGCCTCTGTTGCTGATGTAATCTTCAGATCACTACTTTGCAAAGGTGGGGAAATCGACATCGAGGTGGGTTCATTTTATCCTTGAACGAAGAGGTAAGTTCCATGAACATGATGATGTAGACTGCCTTTGCATGATTTGTGCATGTTTGATGAATGAAAAAGAAAATGAATAATCAGAGTAAAATAAACAAGCGTCTCTAAATAGTGAAACGAACGCATTGAGGATGGTATTACAACGTCAACCATTTTTACGACAGTAACACCCTCGTCTTGGTGTTCAAGTTCATCTACTTCTTTCTCCTCAACATTTCATGTTTTTTCTGTTTTCTTTTGAGCGTTTTTCCTGCATTCTTTTTGACGCGTCTTGCAGTCGCAGCTTCCGGAAACTTCACGCGTGCCTGCATAGCGGCAACCTTACGCGAATACCGACGCTCTTGCACCAGTTTGAGGACCTTGGCTTTTTCTTCGTCAAAGATGGTCTTCAGGTCGTTAGCTGCTGATGTTGTTGTACAAGTACTACTGTCAGCACTCCTGTAGTTGTAGAGTCGCCTCTGCAGTACGTCCACAGCGTCAGAAGCCCAATTTCCTATTGAAAAAAGCGGCTCCTTCTGCTCCGCGAGCTCCTGGAGGGTCTTGGCGACGGTGAGGGTATCTGTTGTTTAAATTTGAATGTCAGTAGTTATTTAGAATTGTGATTTTTGTTGTGTCTATCTCTACTATAATGTCTTTCGGTTGTTCAAACCTAAATGGTGGTGTAAGAAAATGCGGAGGCGCAGCTCTTGATTTTGAAGCTCTAGATACAGTTCTTGGAAGATTTTCTTTACTGACGGTGTCAACAAGCTGTGAAAACTAAGTAAATACCTTGTTCCCCCGTCCTGGTCGTGTCTCCCGCATCCGCACCTCCTTCTTCCCCAAAACTAGCCAACAAAGCATGCTGCTCTTTGTGTTTTGCCAGTCTCAGCAGTACGGACAGCAACGCGTGCAACACTTTGGTATCTGATAAGACCTCTGCCACGTCAGCTAGAGCCGCGAAATGCCCAAAGAGTCGGACGATTGATGCTAGACGAATGATGTGTGTTTTCGGTTCTCTCAGGAAGAAGCGCGCTTTGTGAGAGAGGTATGACATAGTCTTCTGGATCAGAAGGAGAAAGTCAGGAGAAGTTGTCTTAGAAGGTGCTCCGCTACTAGTTGAGCCTGATGCCTTGGAAGGGGCACTGTAGTTGGTCTTCGCTTGCGACGTTCCACCTTGAAGAATGTTTTGCAAGAGACACGTCGCAGCACCGGTATCCTCTGCAATGTCAGCGAAGTGGAGCTCGTCATTCAGAACTACAGGTTCTTGTAGCTCATCTTCATCTCCTTGCTCTACTTTATCAGCTGAACCTTTATTTCCTGACTGCTCCTGCATCTCTTGATCGAGATCTTCTTGTTCATTGATAAGATTTCCGTCTAAATCAGCAAGCTCACGCTCAAGCGTCTCTGTGTTGGCCACCGTGTTTTGAGCAGCGGCTTCCTCTATGGATGTCGTCTCGTTATTTTCTGCAACTGCATCGACCATCTCCTCATCATCATCCTCCATACCTTCTCCATCTCTACTAATATTCCCAGCTCCTGCTGCATAGTCGTAAACCACTAAATCGCTGTGCGCATGCATGGACAGGAACAATCTCATCAAAGCTCGCACTGTTAATTGCGAAAGCGAATGATGGTGCTCTAGCCGTGGGTCCAACAACAATCGGACGCAAGAATCCTTCAGGGATAAAAGAGAAATATCCACTTGTTTGTCCTTCTCGTTCTTGTTGTTTCGGATCAAAGGCATCAGTTGTTCGTTAAGGAAAGGCTCAGATCCCAGACAGCGCAACCCACAAGCAGCAATCCAAGGCAAAAGCTCATTTTTGGCTTCATCCTCTGCATTTGCGTCGTTGTCGTCTTCGTTGTTGTGTCCTCTTTGCCCTTCTCCATTTCTACTAGGACTAGGGGAAACTGCAGTAAGACTCTCAGTCGAGAGCAAAAATTTCAGTAAACGCGAATAGGCAGCACGTGCAGTAGCGTCTTTCGTCGTGATTTTGTCCAACTCTTCTTTGGACAAAACTTTAGTCGTGACAAACTCCTGGAAGCCGAGACACACACTGTACTGGACTTTTGAAGTGAAGTAGGCTGCAGTTGACGATGAAGAGGACGAGGATGACGACAAGGCTGACACGGCCATAGAGGGTGTCGCATCCAAAAACGTGGCCATATTTCGCAGGGCCAATCCCGCAGTTCCTACGTCGACTGCAAACAGACCCAAGACTTCTGCCATTGCAGGTACGATTTTCGGCACTTTCTTAGGATAGTGCAGCATCAAATCGAGCAACTGCCGTTTTGTCGTTCCATCTACACGTTTCCGCACCAGATTCGCCAAGAAGAGAGTGAGCATTTGTCGTAGCTGTCTGCTTTTTTCAGAGGCTAGTCTCGCCACCGCAGTCAAAAAGAAGATTGTGGCGTATTCTCGCACCAACTCTGGTGGCAAAGCATTCAGCAACGAGTTCAAGCAGTTCAACGCACCTCGACAGCCAGCAGTTCGGTGCTGCACAGTCATGATTTCCTCATACGAAGAACCTCCTCCCGAAGATGATGAGTCCGTCGGACAAGCCGAACTCGACACACTGGCTAACAATCGTTGAATACGCTTATGCAAGCCCACTTTTTCGTGAGCAAAATCCAACAAGAAGTCGCAATACAGTTGCCCAGCAAGTGCGGCGGTCACGTCAGCAGCAGAAGTATCGGAGGCAACGCCGGTGCATACTAAGACGCCTACTCGGTCGAGAACGTCGTAGACTTCAGGAAGTTTTCTCAAAGGTGCGCTAGCACGTTTGAGAACTCTACGAAGCAATTGTAAGGCACTAGGTCGCAGTTTGGCGTCATCCAAGCTGGCGGCTATCTGCGCTAGCAAAGCCTCGAAAAAGAAGGATGATCGGACCAGTGTTTTCTTGGATTTGTTGCCGCTCTTTTTCGTGGGCTTAGTAGTTTCGGACGTTGTTGTACTAGTAAATGTAAAATGGTTGGAGCAGGAGCCGCCTGGTTGATAGGCAGCACTTGCACTACTCGTTTCGCCATTAACATCGTCGCCTCTAGCTAGCTTCCTCCGCTTCGCCGCGAAATCTAATTCGTCGTTCGTCTCCCTTTCTTTTTCAATCGCCTCTAGGAACCACAAAGCCGATCGATTCTTCGCCAACAAGCCCGACAAAAGCTGTGTGACACAGGGAATGACGTCCACAGAAGTCATTTGCTGAGCCCGCTTGCGTCGTAAACGCATAGACAAGTCTTGAGACACGCCAGCATGCTGAAAAGTGAGCAAGATGCGGTGCGCTATGCGTTTAGCCGCTCCATTCTGGTCCAACTGCTCGTCAGAGAGAGTCGGCTGGAGTTTGAGCAAGCATTTCGCACTCTGATGGAAGAGAGAGTCCTGCTGACCGCAGAAACTATCTACCAAACGAGGAACTATAGAATCATGAAGCAAGTGTCCTTGTAGATCTTCCAGTACACGTAAACTTGTGCAGCCTTTCAATACATGAGTGAGTAACCGCAGACCGGTAGATCCCAGGATCTCTGCACGCGCCGTTGCGTCGTATCCACGTCGGGCTCCTCGTAGATGCGCACGCCAGGCCTGATTGCCTGCTGCGGCGCCAGGTTGAACCAGCAAGGCAGCTTCCTTTTTGAAGTTCTCAAACGCTCTCGTCAAGGCACTAGATCCCTCATCTTCTGTTCTTTCCGTTGGAGTTCCCGCATCTTCAGCATCCTGGTTCTTCAAACTCGCAGTTGTCGTGTCCAATTCTCGGCCTTGTGTCAGTGCCACACTCCTTTCGAGCATGTCGCTGACGGCTTTTAACTGAGGTTTCAAGGTGAAGTCTCGGTTTTTCGTCAATCCTTGCATAGTCGCAAACAGCAGCTCTTTCACGCGATTCAAAAACTTCGTCGCGTTCTTCGTGTTCGCCGACAGCAGTGATGGAGCTAGGGTATTATGCGATGCCGAAAGCTTCTTCCCCTTCTTACCAGAGTATGCAGATGCGTTGATGTTGCTGTCGGTTCGCAGCAAGGCTCCACTGGCTGCGACGTCTTTGATATTCAGGAATTGCTCTTGATCTAAGAGTAGTTCGTAGAGGAATTCGACGACTTCCTCTAGGACTCGAGTAGGAGAGCAGACCCGAGACAGCAATTTGAGCAGTTCAGGACCCCGCACCTTCTTCGCCTCTAGGCACAAGTTTTTCCGTTGATGCATTTGCGCGTCGTCATCGCCGCCAGTCTGCTCGTCGGCGCTGCACATACGCCCGAGTTCGGCAAGGATCAAACTTCGGATTTCGGCTAGAATCGAGTCTAGGTGAGGAGCGAGTAGATTTGTGCTGCTAGAACTAGAAGAGGGTTCTTGTTGACTAGCGTTGGCTTCCAGCAAAGCATGTAAAGCCGAGTGGACACTGAAAATGCACACTGCTGCTTGATAGCCACCCCTTTGCAACGCAGTTTGGAGTTGCTGAACCACATAGGGGAACCACGCTGGCCCAAGGGCCAAAGTTAGCTGTTGCAGTGCCTTCCTAGCTGCTTCCCGTAGCTCCAACTGTCGTGAACGAAGACCATCACAGAGTTCTCGTGTCAGTTTTGGCAACTCCTCGTAGAAACTGCGCTCATCTAAGTAAGGCAGGATGTGAAGCAGACAGCCGACAACTGGCAGACGTACCAGGCCACCACCAATTGCAGATTTGCTTCCAGCAGCCTTCTTGTTGTCTCCACCCTTGTCGCCATCCTTTTGACCGTCAGCCTTGCTGCGATCGAAGAGCAGTTTTTTCAAGATCGGGACCACGCTTTTCTTCAGCGACGTGGCAACCATGTGACGTTCGTTTTCCGCTGCTTCTTCAGGGGAGATAGACTTCAGAGTCTCGTCACTTTCATCTTGCGGTTCTTCTGGCTCGTCATTTTCTTGTTCAACAGAGACATCTGCTACTCTGTCCTGTCCCACCTTGTTCAAGTTCGTCTTGTTCTTCTGCTCATCAACCGTTTCGTCAGCTTCTTTAAGCACATCAGCACTCGGACTCAAAGCTTTGCGTCCTCGGAGCATGTCAACCTTCGTTGTACTGGAGGAAGATGTTGAACCTGAAGAAGTCTGCTGAGTGTTTTTGCTTTGCTCTTCGTCTTCCCGACCTCCTCGCGCATTCGCGGGAACAACAGTTGTAGACGTCGCGAACGGGTATGCACGCAATGAATCCACCACTGCCTTGATGCACATGCGTTCGTGCACCTTGTCGCGGCAATCACGTAGACAGGTAGTCAAAAACTTCACTGTTTCCAGGGTTTTAGGCCAGGAATGTGCCTTCGCTAGTACGGCAGCTAGAAGACGGATGCCCTGTTCACCATAGTGCTGTTCATAGGTGTCCTTGTTGGCGTCTTTCTGCAAAACTGCGAATATCGCTAGGGGCGCACAGAAGTTCAGCAGTGTAGAGCGAGATAAAGGCATCCAGATGTTGTACCTGCTTGTAGACGAGATGTTTGAGCTTGAAGAAGACAAGAATGGTTTCGAAGTAGAAGTGTTGTCGTGCTGCTCTACTCCTTCATCATCTTCGTTCTGGTCCGCATCTCTCATTTCTTCATCTTCATCATCCTCCGTCACTGATTTTGATGAAGCTTTCTGCTGTTGACCAGCTTGTACAGCCAATACCTTAGATAACAAGGACTGGAACGCGCGTGCTCTTCGATGTTTCTGCAGATGCATCAAATTCTCGAAGATGTCGCCGGCCGCCGCATCGATGTGCTTTCCCCGTGGAGCGAAGAAGGAAAACAGGTCTAAATGCAAAAAATTGATGGCTTGCGATTCGATAAGGTAAAAGGCTGAAGCGGATGTCCCCTCACCACTTGTTGAAGATTCCTCTTTAACAAGCAGCAAATCGCGCAAAGTGACAAGATCAAGCGATGAAGAAGTCGTGCTCGTGGTTGCCTCCGATGAACCATCTAGTAAAAACTTCTCCACATCAACGCCACGCGACTCTCCACCATTTCGCGCCACTGCTAGTCTGTACTGCAGATACTCGACCACAGTAGCGAAATTCTGACCGTTTGCACGTGCACGCTGAAAATCGATGTGCGCTCCGAATAAGCGGATCTGCAGCGTTTCGTCTGTGAGATAGTCTTTATGAACAAGTCCTAGTCCTTCATCTTGACCTTCATGAACAATTCCTGCAACACCAAGAAACATCTCCATAACCTTCGGCACACAATTTGTGTACAGTTCCAGAAAAAACAAGCGATAAATGCGGACCGCAGACTCCACAACGGTGCCGACACTGGATTTCAGGTTTTTTCGCAGTGGTGGAACGACGCTTTTGAACAGCAGCTCGAAGACGGAAAAGAACGAGGTTGAGGCCGCGGTCGGAGCTGTTGAAACGGCCGTGGTGGAAGTGCTCTCTGTGGTGGTAACGACCGTGCTCATCTCTGACTCTGTGTTCTTTGTGTTCGTCTGCGCATCATGATTAAGAAGAATCTCCTTCCTCATCCGATCACGCACGAATGTTTCGTACAAAGACTCAATCTGTCCGCGCACTGCTCCGTCGCACATGCCCTGTCCTAGAAGGAAAGACAAATGTGCAAACACTGGCCGCAAGCTTTTCGCTGGAGCATGTTTAAAGAAGTCACGCTTTTGCAGAGCGGTCATCACTTCCACGTGGAGGTCGTAGTCAGGCTCAACCGTAGCCTGTCTTCGCGTCCAGTTCAGAGCACAGAGACCACGAGCTGTCGTGATAGCAACATCGACATGTGAGAAAATCCAGTCCTTAACCTTGTCGTAGGTTTTCGCAGTAATCTCGTCTCGCTGATCTTCAGGCGCAGCAGTAGTCGCACGTCTGCCTTCAAGAAGAATGGACTCCAGTTTGCAGGTATTGCTGTCGGTCGATGCAGATGAAATATGGGAGTTACAACAAGTAGTAGAGGCTTCGGCGAGCGTCACAAGCAAAACTCCTAAACGTTGTCGGCTCATCAAGTCACGCATGCCCTGAAGCAAGACTTCGAGTCGTTCAGAAACAGTCGTAAAGAAGGCCGCTTTCTGCTTGTTGTCCGATGAAGTGTCTTGTTCTGCAACTTTTTTGACGAGTTTCGATATCGCGTCAAATATAGGGCTAGCCATGGCCGCATCTCCACTAGCGCCACTGTCAAACAACGCAAACAACAACAGATCGATCAGTTTCTGCGCTGTCTCCGCTTTGCTGATCGTATCTGCGATGTAGAAGAGCAAATCCAGCTCATGAGGGAGCACGATTCGTGTCACGCCTGCAGAGCCAGAGGAACTTTGACTAGATCCAGATCCACCACCACTCTTGCCCTTTCCCTTAGATCCGCCCATGGCACTACTGTTTGCACGACGCAATTGCTGAAGAGTCAGTGGGGTGATGAAAGCACGACGTTGTGCCATCAAACCGAGCAAACCATCACAGATCAGGTCTGCGTGAGGTCTTATCAATGCCCTACCACGTTCGAGGTTCAACTTGAATAGAGCATCTTCTTCAGCTTGTGTCATCTCGCCTTCTGTGGATCCTGTGTTCTCCTCACCCAAATCGGAAAACTGATTCAGTTTAGCTTGAAGCATGTTTTCTTCGAAGTCAATGTCGCGTTTTGATCGCTTTTTCTTGCGTCCGTGCTGCGCGTAGGTTGAGGCAGATGCTGATGAGCTTAGATCTCTGCTCAGAATTCCAGGTGTTGTACTCGTCAAGCTCGAATTTCCTCCAGAAGATTGTAACATCAAAGAGATCCTTCTTTCCCTTCGCCTACTAGATTCCGCGTCTTCTCCTCCACGATACAACCTCAAAGCCGATTCCACGACTTTGTCCACCATCGGACCGCCACAGTCTTTTCCACTTGCAATACGGGCAAGAACCGGCTGAGAGTTCAAGACACGAAAAAGGTTTGGCAGAAACGTTTCTTTGAAGCCTTCATGTTCATACAAGTGCCAAAGTGCTGGATCCTCGGACAGTCGGGTCAAAAGCCGTCCGAAAGCGGATACTTCGACAGCTCCTCCAGTACGTGGAAGGTCGACTGCAAGGTGTTCAAAAAAGTCCTTGAGAACGCTGAAAGAGTCGCAGAGAGCCTTGTTTTGTGTTCTTTCTTCGGCTTCAGTACCAGCTGACGTGGTAAATTTAGAAACCAAGTCATGTACACGAGTGAGGCACAAACGCACCAATGGCTTTTCCTCCTTCAAATTCGTTACTCGAGGAAGCACGGACTGTAGTTGCTCTTGGTCTTTCTCGACGTGCTCATTGCCATTTTCGACGTCTAGCATCTCCACGTCTCTGGAATCTTGTTGGACCTCTTGGTCTTCATCTGCGGATCTAGTAGTAGGAAGTTTTTGACTATTAGGAAGCCCAGCTTGACCACAGCTCCTCACCGCAATGTCCGTTTGCCCCGTAATTGACAGCACCAAATCCAAGAAAAACCTCGCGAAGGGCGACATAACGCGGTGCATCTGTGCTAAAAGGTCTCCCAAAGTCATCAGGAATGGCAGCCACCTCTTGCGAACAGTCAGGTCCAAAACGACGGAACCTTCTGCGACTGTCCACACCCATCGTCGACTTCTGGCGGACCAAGACTTTGCAACTGACTCTGACATATTGCTGTCAGCAGTACCATCAACCGTCTGCGCTACCAAAAACGCACGTAGAAGTGCCAACTGCTCGCGTTGTGTGCGGATCGCTTGTGTAGTCGAAGTCGAGAGTTCTTTCGATGACGCATCTTCTAGGACGGCGGCCTTCGTCTCGTCCACGTCCAGGTCCATAGGCTCGTCCTCCACATTCATATTACAAGAAGAGCTACTTGTACTTTCCTTTTTCTCGTCCACCAACAATCCCTGCACGCACACCAAAACAAACTCTGCCAGCCCTTTTGGGTCTTGTTTCAAGCCCTGACTGAGTAATTGGAAGACTGCTCGTCTGCGACCTTGGGCATTCGTGTGCTTGTCCAACGCTTTACCTTTTTTGCCCAACTTCGCATACAATAGCCGAACTAAGATAGGTAGGATAGCTTCGCGATGTTTAGGTTGCGGGAAGAGCTTCCTCGCACAGCCCGCGTGCATGCCTCTAGCCTTCTCGGCTTCGGACAGGGCTTCATCGCTCAAGGTAATAGCCGTCAACTCTTGCCGAAACTTGCTGTCCTCAGTCAAGCGGTGCAAATTTTCGGAATACGGCAGTAAGAAACTACGATACTTGGTCGAGGCTTGCAATAACCGCAATCCGAGTTGCTGTGTAGCGCTCTCTTCAGCCGGAAGCAGGAAATGCTCGGCTGCGAAAAGAAGGTCGGCGAGAAGATCCTTCACTTGATGTTTATCTTGGCCTTCCTCTTTATTGGAGGTGTCCACCTGGTGGTCCGGGTTAGTGATAGAAGTGCTGGCAATCTTCTTCTTCTTGTTATTCACATCGAAGAAGTTTTCCAACAATTTCTCTGCCGGTGAAGCTCCACTACCGCCAGCTTCTTCTTTCAAACCCTGGTCTTTTTTAGTCTTGCCAGCTGCTGACTTCTTCCCACCTCCGGAAGAGGCTCCATTCGGCGCTACTGTATCTGCAATAGCGCCTAAAGCGTGCTTACAGAGAACTTTTGTTTTTGTACCAACCCGCCAAAAGCGGTTCAGGTAGTCCACATTTTCCGACAGAGCCCAATGCTTGAACGATGCTCCTTCAGAAGTACGGGCAGCTCGATGAGTGGTCAAAAGGCGCCCAACCAACTGCCATAGCAAATCGTGGAACAGGTGCCCATTAATGGCTTGAGATTTTACGAGGTCGACTTCATCATGATCTAGCAGAGCAGAACTTTGCTGGTTCTCCTCTTGCTGTCTGGCAGGGCATTTCTCTAAACTTTTTGTCGTTTCAAGCATATGCTCCAAATCCAGCTGACGAATGTCTTGTCTGCCCGTTTTCTTGTTCTGAGCGACGTGAGCCCCCGTGTTGTTCCCCCGGGAGGCACTACTACTGGTGCGTTGCTTCTTGACAGCCTCGCCTTCCTCTGCTTCATCATCTTCCTGCTCGTTATGTAGTTCCACCTGCTTATGATCCGAGACCGAGACCGATTCGAAAGCACCTAGTAATGCATTGGCTCTCTCGGATTTGGTCAATGCTACAGCTTCTTGAGTCAATGCCTGAATCTGGCGCCAAAACCATGAATCAGCCTCCATTGCTTCTTCTTTCTCCACCACTGCTGCCAGTGCTGCCATACTGGGACTCCACAACGGGCTGTAGCGATGCGATAATTGATTCAGCAGCACGCAAATAGCTACCAGACCAGCGAAAGTGCCGCTTACTTTGGAGTTACCCAGAGTTTCACTTAGAAGGGTGATCTTAGAGAGTCGGAGTCTCTCGTTTTCGAGTGTAAGGTCACAGCTCTCGATTTCACCACAGAGATCGAGGACTTCACGAGCGTTCTTCAGTTTGTTTGAGGTTGATGAATGAGAACAGCTGCTTTTCTCACTTGTTGTAGAATCTTCTGACGTGCTAGAAGTTGTGGTCGTGCTAGTCGCTCTTGTTGCTAAATCCATCGAGCTTGCAAGAATTTCGTCCGGTAATTCTTGCGCTAGTTGCAAAGCAAGACTCCGTGTGCGCATAGAAATAGAGGTTTGCTTTCCCTCTTTGGCGGTGGACACTCCACGAAGAAGCATGAGAATTGTCTCCAACAGGGTGTGATGGGTTCCTGAACGCTTGCCAGAACCATCATGAGCTGCTTCCCGCATCGCCGCATGAACTTTCTCGCTCCCGTGTATTTTCCTCAGGTGCTGCAACGAGGAGGTGACAGATTCGAGAAGGGAGTCATCTTGCTGGCCGTAGACGCAGATACATTGTTGACAAGCTGCGGAAAACTCTTTGAGAGACAGACCCTGTTCGAGGACGTGGCCATAATTCTCCTTGGCAGCTGTTTCCGATAGTTCCGCAGATGAGTCCTCTACAAGTCTTATCATCCTCGCTGAAATTTCGACGAGCTGCGCACGTCGGGAATGAAGTCCCCCTCTGGCTGCTGAGGTAGAGCTAGTCGTGCATGTTGAGCCCGTCGTCGTTGCAGAGCACTCGGCTCGAAATGCTTTGACAAGACTGGCGTGCAACGTTTCGGAAGAGGTAGGGCTGGCTTGGGATGATGCTTTTTGGTGTTGCGACAGGTGCCGGGACTTGGTAAACCAAAGGACACATTCGAGTGCCAGTGAAGATAAAAAATGACCAGACTTTTCATCGTCTTCGCCTCCCTCCTGTTCTACTTTTAATCCTAGTGCTAATAAGCTATTGGCACATGCACGGATTGCTTGTAGTTCTGCCGCTTTCAACTTCTTTTGCAGTACTTTCTCGTCAAAGTTCGCTATCGTTTGAAACAGAAAGAGGAGAGCTGTCAAATGTTGTTGTCTAGTCAACTCGTCCTTTGTCTGTCTGAAAACTTCTCCATCACCCCCCACAGCAATCAAACTCCGCAAAATCACATCCCTTGCTCCTTCGAGTCGTTCTCGTATTTGATCCCCAGAGTCGCGCTTCGACTGAGGATCTGACAAGGCCTCATCTTGAAGAGCGAGGATGAACTTGGTAGGGTTGAAGATATTCCGGCTCATCGCAAACAACTTCGCTACTGGTATCTCTGCAGCAAAACCGTAAAGAACCATACGTGCCACGAAACGCTCCAAAGGCAGTTGAAATTGTTCTTCTTGTCCTTGTCTCTTTGTCGTTGGTTGTCGAGCTTCATCTCCTCCTGCAGAACAAGATGTAGGTGGTGGGTAGCTCATCAACGCTGAGTCGATGAAGGACGAGTCTACTCCTTCTACACCTGGCAGCTCTACAGGACGAGCAGGGATCTTCAGCACCAATTTCGACATGAACTGAGCCAAGAACGCTTTCGCGCCCTCTGGTACTCCCGTACGAGCCCATTTCCCCTTACTATGAAAACTGTGATAGCACGTCTGTACTACGTCCATTGTCCAAAAAAGATAACGCTGTCGTCGGCTTGAAGCGCAAGAGTCCGGATTTTCACTGCTAAAGTCCTCTAGACTCTCCAAAAATTCCTCTGTGATCTCGCAGTCCCCAAAGAATTCCTCTTCTGCATAGTCAAAAAGGCGACGCATCAACAGCTTGGAAGCGTAGAAGGTTAAAGACGAGGACGTGGAACTAGCGTAGAAGGTTAAAGATGAGGAACCATTGTTAGAAGTACAACGCTTCTTGTTTCCAGCACAATCTGCTACACCTGAAACTGAATTGCTCTGCAACAACATATTGATCACTTGCCTGATCAATGCTACTGCAGTCAAGCGAAAACGACCTTCCACGGCGCGAGCGCTCTCGAAAAGAGCAATAGATACCAGATCCACCAGTTCTGTGACACGTTTCGTAGAGGCTGTGGTCGACGGAGAACTACTAGAAGACGAAGATTTTGTTGTACTACTTGAGGGGAGGACGAGCGAGGTTGTGGACTCCTCGTCCTTGTAGTTTTTATCCTTATCCTCAACAGGCTTTGTAATGGTTGTCGTCGTGGAAGAAGAAGTTGAACAAGATAGAGCAGTGCTAGAGGTAGTAGAGAGCAAAAACTTATCGCGAAGAAAGTTGGACTTCAACACAGTGGTCGACTGGGAACACTGCCCATCTGACAAGAACTGAGGTTCTGCTACTGGTAATTCAAGTGCATTCAGCAATTGACGAACGAAAGGGTTCTCAGGGGTAGAGTCCTCAGTAGACGCGTCGTCTGCCTGATGTCCTTTGGTTACCAAAAACGCCAAGGTTTCGCCAAGAGGTTGTCGCAGCAATGCCCTTCGAATCCCTGGTCTGCAGGCTAAAAGGAGCTGCTCCAATAATGATGAATCGGAGGCACTAGAACTATCGATACCACTGCTTTCAGCATGCATCTTCTGGCTTGCTCCTTTCTGCTTTTTAGTACCCTTCTTCTTTTTCGATGACGCACCACTTAATGAACTTGGCTTCGTTGAACAAAGCAAATGCTTCCCCAAATACTTGAAGAAATAGCTGACTGCGCGGAAGATTTCTTGCACTGCAGAGGCTGCAAGTTGAGCGTCTCTTGGTGGCCGATCCGCCAGGTCCGCAGCCCATTGCATCATCTGTGCTACTGAGGGTACTAGAAAAGGGAGAAAGTCTTTCCTCAGGTCTTGTGCTAAGGCGACGAGCAAACGACAAACAGCTTCAGCATCCTCGGCGTCCGCCTTTCTTTCCTCTGAACAAGAACTTGTGGAGGAGGTAGTTGGGCAGCTAGTAGAGGCAGGATCTTCACCAGTTGCACTTGCATCCCCAACCGATTTCGGCACTAGGATCGCAACGATTTCCGGTACGTACAACAGCAATTGCGGTAGGGATCCTGACTGCATGTTTGTCGTCGTTGGTGTTGGTCTGGATGTGGAGTCAGCCTGATTCTGTTGTTCAGAGACACCATTCAAGAGGTCTCTGATTCGCCTCACACATCTTTGCCATCTCGCGCCTTTGCAGGAGAAAGCGTATCTCTGCAAAGTCTCTGCAAAGTTCGTGTCCGCAGCCAGAATACGTTCTTGCTGCTCTTCTAGAGTGATCTCGGCTTCGTCTGCTTGAAGATTGGAACCTCCATGCTCGATGTTGACGTCTTCATTATCGAGGATGGTGCAATCAACATCTTCGATGCTATCAACATGAAGATCTTGTTGTCCTTGATCTTCGTGCAACACCGAGGTGAAGCTAGCTGCTCCCCACGTTGAGGTCAGGGCACTAGACCCATTTCCACTCGCTAATGATCCTTTGCCACTAGTTTTTGTGCTTGCGCCTTCAAAAATATTCGTGATATCTCGCGTTGCCCGAACATCAGCGTCTCTTACCCGTTCGTGAAAGGACTTGAAACGAGTAGCGCCTGCTCTGCCGTTAGTCAGATGTTGCTCCGTCGACGTGGTATTCGTTGTATTGCTGATGTTGTCGTCGTGATCTTGTTGAGAAGATGCGCCATTCTTTTTGACACGTCGCTTCCCGGCCATACCAGGCGTCTTATTTTTGTTGTTTTTACCCGCCATCTTTTTATGCAGATCAAAAAGGAAAGATTATCAAGAAGTGATCCATCTTGTAAGTAGTTGATGACAATAATCTTCTTCAGGATGGTTCTTCGTCTTCATAAATTATTCCCTTCTAGTAAGCAAAAGCATTCTCCTCGTGCAAAAACAAATCACCTGCTGTGTTTTTAGTCTGCTTGTTGATCAGGATCAGAAGAAGCTTGTTGATGGTGATCCGTCACTGATTCATAATCTTAAGATCTTGTGGCTACAGTCTGAAGAACCTCTTCGCAGAGGAAAAAAAAAATATGAGAGCAGATGACCTGAGAATGTAGTAGAAGATTAAGAGTCCGACTCACGTGGACGACTGCAAGAGCACTATAACGCTTGAGCTTCATGACGGTGATCTTGATCTTGACTTCTGGGATCGCCTTGATCAGGTTCAGAGATCAACTTGTTGATCAGAAAATCCGAATCTAGATCTACTTTGCAGCTGGAGATGACCGTAACCGATTTAACGATACATTCCTAAATCCACAGAAGATCCGTGGTTAGCTCTTACAAGAACAGGAAAAAGGAACGACCTAGATTTAGCAGAACGATCTTGAGGATCACGATGTTGATGACCATGAAGTCGATGTTGAGGATCATTCAAGAGCAAACTAAAACATGTTGTTGATCAATACGACCTGAAGAACAAAACCTCAACAACTAGCGTATGCTCCTCCGTAAACGTCCTTTGCATCCGCATTGATTGCTGCGTCGTAAGAGATGTGAATGGCGATCACATTCGGTACTTGGAGTAACTGTACGTGGAGTTGGAGTAAGTGTACTTGGAGTGACAAAAGTAACGGTATGATACAGACTTTTGCTTGACTTTGCTCTAGCAATCTTGCAGTTGCGCAGCTTCCTTGCTATCAGTGTAAAAAAAGAACGATTCAATATTGAAGAATGAATCTCGGTGTCAAGTTTTCTTTTCAAAGGATCATGGACAAAAAGACTCAAAAGAAAAACAGTTCAAATAGGGCGTTCTGGATAGCGATAAGACTATGAAGAGCATGGCTTTACATTGACAAGAATTTTTTCTCTGTTAGTTGGATTCTGCGATTAGGTATCAAAACTTATTTCTTCCTAAGTATACCAGCGACGGTCTACGTCCTCGGTCTTCATGACTGCGATATATATAGTATTTTGATTTGTACTGGAACTGAACGTCGATAAATATCTGTTTCTGTAGGTCGTACTGATCTTCTAAATATTTTGTTTCCGATAGATACTAGGCGTCTAGGCGTTACATTGTGATTGTTCTTGCTCTGTCTATTCTTTGGTTCTGTACAGATTAGGCACAAGCCTCAATGTCAACCAAACCTTCAACACTGTTGCCAGGTCTGAAAATTAGTATAGCGACTAAAAACACAGTAGACTAAAAACCGCTAGTATCATCATCCAAGCAGACTAAATTATTGTTTATCGTCATCCTATGGTGGTATGCCCGTTGTACCGCTAGTATTCATCATCCGAATCTGCGTCCGCTCCTTCCGCTCCTTGTTTGGCATCAAAAGCCGCGAAATCGTCAAACATTTCCTCGACGACATCAAATTCATCGCGATTTTCTGCGCCAAAACTATTCCATTCCAACTCAAGCTCAGGAGGCCCACTATTCCCGATGCAAGCTGATGCTGGTTGTTTTTCATAATGTCTCGTAATCGATTCTGCACGTTGAACGTCCAATTGATGAACTGGTGCGTTATATTGCGCCGCAGAGAAACGATCTGTCGCCACAGGAACAAGCGAGACTGGCGCAGGTCTAGATACTTGATTTTGATTGTAATTGATTTCACCTCCGCTGTTCCTTCTACGAGTACCTCCTGCACTAGCACTATTTGCAAAATCATTGTTCCCAACACCTCCTACAGCGTCAAAACAACCTCCACGATCAAAAGACGGAGGATTTATGCGAGGTGACATGCCAAGTCTACCTTCTCTTGCTTGCACTACTACATCTTCGTCGTCGTCAAAGCTGGAACCGCCAAGGATGCCGCGACCTCCGCCACCAGGCGTCTGCTCTGCTCGCAGGAAAGAGCTAGATTAGACCTTACCGATATTCATCAGGAAGAAAGCATCTTTGACGTTTTTCTTTGACGTCTTTGACGGTTGTCAACACCCTTCGAAACACCTCAAAGAGACAAAGATGCTTCTCAAGAACAAGATGAATTACGGCAAAAAGCCTTAGCTAGAGCCTCCACCAAAGAAACTTTTATCCTGTTGATGTTGCCTCAGTTGTTGTGACTGAGACAACACACCCAAACGATCTAGGTCTTTTGGTGCGGTGTCTGCGCCGTCACCTTTGATGGCATTCAACCCAGCACCTTCACTCCATTGGACAGGAAGGTGTCTTTGAGTGAACCACCAAGACGCTTCTACCGCATCCTCTAGACCTCCTGCGGCTGGACCGTTTTCGAGGAAACTACCACCGGAATCCGGGAAATCGGTGAATTAGAAGCGAAGAGAAGACGAGAGGTACCTACTTATTCGGGGGATCATCGAAAGGACTTCTCTTCCATGATCAACAGTTACGTTCCACTTACTTAGCAGGGGAGGTTTGGGACCCTTCAGACCGAGACTCCCTATGTTCTTGTTCAATTCAACATATTCATATTCATTCATACAGTAATCATAAGTACTCACTTGGCCATAATCATCCCCATCTACTGCTCCAAGGCCTCCTTCCTCGAGATAGATCCTTTGTGCTTCTCTCAGGTATAGCCGGATAGTCCCGCGCACAGATTCTGGTGGTGCCCAAATCGATATACTGCCATCATGCGAGCCCACATATAGTTGTGTCGGATCGTGTATTCTTGTCGCGTAACTCCCCAATGTCATTCCGCAGATGTCTAGGCTAATTTGATGCAGGATTTGTGCTTTCCTGAAATCAACGATGCATAGGACGGAAGCTGTGGGTGGTAAACGACCGGCTCCACCTGAATTACTGCTTGCGTTTCCGTTGTTAGAGGAGACTACTGGAAGAAGAAGACGCGCGCAACCATAGTGAAAAACAAGGTTAAGAAAGTATCGAGTAAGTAGATAGAAAAATCAAAATTATTCTTCAATTGCGGGAGTTGCAGTATGATCTTCGCTAGTTGCAGTCTGTTCCGTTGCAAATTCTTAACTTGATAACCGTTCTGACCTCCCGTGTTTGACATTACACACGAGTCAGTGACTAAACTCGCAACGGGTGCATCGTTTAGGTCTTTGGCTGCTTGCTCGAAGGCTCCGACCCAAGCGGGCGTAGAGGCGGCGAACAAAAACGTACCACTAGGATCATTAGTGCTAGAAGGAGCATGTTGATTGGTATTTTATGGCCAAACCTGGCCAGCCTTCATAAAAGTCTCAATATTCACCGATCCGAACACAGCTAGATTCTGGGGGGAAAGGACGCTAAGGCCCTGAGCTGTCAATCTACGACCCTGTTTACTAGGTCTTACTCAAATAGCATAGACCGCCACCTCGTAAATACAAATGAACCAATTCTGAGAGGAGCATGTTGATTGGTATTATGTTGGGTCCCACTCTGTTCCGTTTATAGAAGAGCACTATGACTATGGGTAGTTGTCTTAAGATCGCATGCCACCGAAGGTCGCAACGGCGCTAGCGACGTGATCAACACCGATGCAAACAGAGGCATTTGGTGTCGCAATCCGCCATTCCATAGATCGAAAATAGACAGTTGAGGCTGCTCTTCACCAGGAATCACAGCAGTCAAAACCACGTACAATTTGCTAGGATGGACAACGAAGTCGGTAAGCGATTAGAGCCTAGGGGGTAATTCATATCGTCCTACACGTAGTTCATCATCGTCTCAGAATCCGAGAAGAAAACTAAGATCATGAGAAGAGTGAATGTGAATGCGGTGGAGATGAATTCTTATCATGAGTCATAAATCGAAGCAGCGCTCATGGCTGCACTGGTAGTACTCCTCAATTTCTGTAGTCTTGGATTGCCACTTGACTGGTCACGTAGTACTGCACTAAGACTTCTCATAGAAGTCGCTCCAAAGGCACCACCAGGATCGTAGTCAACGCTTACATTAGAACTTGCAGGAATCCATTGAGAACCTCCGTTGTTCTCGATCTTCCTTGACCTTGTTAAAAATCGAGATAAATTTGAGATATCTAATATGCATTGGAGTAGACGTAGATTCATTATAAGATTGATAGAAACAAAGATACATAGTGATAATCGATATCCAATTCCTCAACAAGCCTTAACTATCGCAGCTCCCATCTTACCACTACCTCTTGGTTCAAATGTCCGCAGTGTCGTTTTTGCATAGCCCGTTCCCAGCCTGTAAACTTCAAAAAGGTCTAACTCACCTGGCAACGCTTGCGACAGAATATACAGGTTCGAATCGTATTGTCGTCTGCTGCGTTCTGGATGTCGCACGAAACGGGTGCGACACTTACTACTAGTCGAACTACTCGCGGGCAATCGGATATTAGAGGTAGTTTTTCACGATTGTCCCTGTTGAGTGAGTACAATACAATAGAGTTAATCTCGCACAGTTTTCAGTACTTGCCCTCTTTGTTTCCCCGTCCTCAGATATTTCCACTCCACTTGGCAACCAGCATAGTCAAGTCCTTTATCAATCAAGAGGAACTCGAGCCACTCAGCATTCACATTTGATAATGACAAATTAGCCATAACTACAGGATTCTGCAAGATGAGTGCTTGTCGCAACTCTGGGTATGTCAGCATTTCAGAAAAACCATTTGTGTACGTTGCAACGACGCAATCGCCTCTCTCGTTGCCGACAAAGTGGAGATCACAGCAGTACGGGATTGACCCTCCACCTGAACTAGAGGACGATTGTGCACCACCACCTCCTCCAAAAGTTGCCTGATTTAGAGTCTGTGCCAATCCAATGAATCTTACGCTCGCCATAATCTTGGTACGCGGCTCTACGTTGACCCTTGTATTCTTCAATGGGGTGGCTGTACCAAGATGCTGAGAGACATTATGCATCGATTTCGAGAAGAACCGGCCATAACTGATAAGTAGATCCATCTGCATAGCTTTGTCTCATTCTTGATTTACTTGTCCTCGTTAGAGCTCAACAGGAGAATTCATCTTTCAAGGTCCTCGACATACTTGATCTACTTCTCAGAATCCAAGAACACAGGGAACAACTAAGAAATAAAAGACTGCGTGGAGATGACTTCACATAAGAATCCCTAACATCAAATTCCGACCACTCGTTGCCGCCAACATCTGCAGATCCCCTGCTCTCCTGGACGAGCCCCCTGTTGCTCGCTGACTAGCTGCACTGCTAATGCCCTGTTGAAAGACGGAGCCGTGCCACCGACCTGACGCACCTGCAGCCATATTGCTTTCCGTCGCTTCTTGACCACCGCCAAAAGTTGCGTTGTTGTTTATTTTCCGACCCAAATTGATTTCCAGATCTTGGTTGGGATCCAATTCAGCCAACATGTCATCCTCATCGTCATCTAGCAAATTGTCGTTCATACCCGCAAATTGTCGTTCATATCCTACGGGAGCCGCGGTTGGGATTAGAGCAGGGATTCTTATATAGTACAACAGGTGTCAGGGATATAGAAGTACAGGTAACAGGTGTTCTCCTTCTTGGCATATGAATCGAGGAGATCCAGTCTTAGTGCAGTCTTCATATGCGATTCTGGATGCTGCTACATCATCAAGTCTCATAGAACCATTGCCTGCGCTGCTTCCCGAAGTTCTTGACAGGGTGGTCGAATCAGCTTGCAACGCCAACCAAACTTCTCATCTGAGTTGCTACCTGCGAGACTTCCACCACCAGACATGGTTTCTTGACAGTTTCCTACTCTCGGTGGTGCACGATAATCTTCAAACACGTACAGCAGCAAAGATCCGTCAGTGGCGCCGACTAAAAGCTCGTAACTGTTGTTTACTTAAAGGATAAGGAAGCTATGTTGCAATCATTTCCTGTCGTGGTTGAGTGAATTGGAATTTTTACGCTTGATCATCATCACATCTCCCCCTAAATAAGATGATCCACTTGGAAGAAGGGGTAACTAACCCACAACGGATCACTCATTCATTCGAACCACGTAGCAGCTCACTCAAAGCTGCCTGGTTCCGTAGCGACCCGAGTAGAGACCACGACATCTCCCCCTAAATAAGATGATCCACTTCCTTGGAAGAATGGGTAACTACCCCTCGGATCATTCATGACTAGAGATGATAGTGACTTCGAATATGCTTAATTTAACCGTCCATCCAATGCCACTGCGTTGTCGATCGGCCTAAAGGCTGCGGCAGTGAGGGCCATTCGCTGACGTGGACCAGTGGATGCGGTGCACAGATGTGCTGAAGGAACGAAAGTTTCGATATTCGGATGCTGCATCTCATGTGGCGCATCAGATGCATAGACAAGTGTCCGAAAAGGAGAACCCTGCACTGGCCAGGAGAGGAAAGAGCAATCTTGCAGGGATTAGATCATGGAACGCCGCGTTGTAGCAAACTATTTAAGTAATTACAACTTGCTGAAATTAGTCCCACGAGCAGGACTAGAAAAAAACGACTACTAAAAAGAAACTTTAAAAGATAGACTGATACATATGTGCTACTAGAAGGATGATGGTGCTTAGGAAGATGATCAACTTCGACTTCCCCCTGGTGACCATAAGACAATGACACGAAAGAAAGCGCATTCGTGATTGCATGTCTCTCGGGATCCACGAGCCTTGACGCCAAAGCTGGTGGAACTCCAAGCACTGGGGCCAACGTTACCTGGACACATTAGTGGAAGATCACGAAAGAATATTTTCTTAATCGAAGATAGTGTGGCGCTACTGTGGATTCATAAAAAAAGTCAAAATACCGTTTTCACCGGTTGTAAGTGTCCAACGCGTAGGCCGACGTACGTGGAGGTGGGCAAATGCGCAATGCCGACAGACGAATCCAAAAAGGAGACAAAAACGTAGTCCAGATTCATTCCGAAGCTTACCTTTTTGAAGGTTTTTCATGCTTTTTTTCATGAAGACGATAATCATCCTATACACATCCTATCGAAGTCAAATCAAAATGTACGAGTTATCATTCAAACCAAGAAGTCCTGATAGATCCTGATAAATCTCTTCTGAACTGAAAGTGAAACTGTTCCCTCTTTGCATATCTATGAACGTACTTACTTCACCTCTATCCGAAAAACAGATACCAATGATGTGATGGAAGGGCGCCCAAAATTGCCTGTTGCGTGCTACCAGTAAGTTGTACCTGATAAATCTCTTCGGGTTTGTTTCCTCTTTGTGGGCATTCAAGCTTCCTTTTGAACTCTAGTCTAGCGAGACTGTACAGAAACAATTCTCCAGCTCCAGTCCCTATGACAATTTGTCCCTGAGAGATGCAAATGGCAGTAAAGCGCACGCCTGGGTAGCTGAGGTTAGAAGATAGACGTAGTACCAGATGAAGATGTGGAGCGACCTCCACACAGGAGTCAAACAGTCAGAGTTTTTACCCTCTATTGAAAACTCAAACTGTCTATTTGTTTTAGTACAGTACAAGCAACTAACGAATATCTCCATAACCACTGTGGCCAACAGGTTTCCGTCAAAATCGATGCACAGGATCTTGCCTTTGCGCGAAAGGAGGTACAACACGTCATCATGCACCTTGACGTCTACGATCACTTGCTTGAAAAGCACTCTCGACAAGAGTCGCACCGTCAAATCCGTCGCAAACGTGAAGAACTTGATCTCGTTCTGGGGAAGTTAGAGGATTGAATATGTATGTGAATCGTTGTTCTTCCAAAACCCATGATCTTTTCTTGTCGAGCATGTTGTTCAGGCAAAATTGAGTCGTCGTCGAGCGATAGATGGAGTCGATTACTGCTGGTAAAAAGGAATTGAAATTGATTTTTAAAAAGGTAGAAGACGCAAAGTGCCTCATCTACTGACACTAGTAGCACTACCATGAAGAATCTAAATCTATCGAGATGTCGAAAAAAAAGCCATAACACAATGTTAGAAAAGATCGGCCGTCTGGCAGCAGTTGTACGCTGAGGACGTCCTCAGTGCTGCCGATATGCCCATGTGCGACTTTTTGATGTCTCAGACTGCGAGCATCCCAATGAACTACCTGTATAGAGGAGACTACGAACATGATGATTCCAATTATGGACCATTTGCGAAGAGGACGCAGATTTACGAGAAGATTTTTTAAAGAAGAAGACTGGACGCTCGACGCTGGTTTAGGTTTTGGGTGATCTACACAAAGATAATAAGTTGTAAGATGAGGAGGTTTCAAATTCACATCACAAGACAAACCACAGCATAAAACAGTGGCAGCATCAAGAACTCTATCTTCAACATTTCTGATCATTCGTTCTTTAACTCTTATTTTCTCCTATTCGATAGACTGAAGTAAGCGAGTAATTACCGAAAATAAGGGCGATACTTAAAGACGAGGAATGTTGTCAGTAAACTCGTATATATTTCAGTCAGGACTAACTCGGTTACTTTGAGTTTTCAAATACAAATTCCCAAATACCGACGCAAAACCAACTGGCCCTTTTTGAACGACGACCATGATGTTCGTCTCGGTTGCGAACGCACATGCCACGCCAGATCCTGAGTTAGCGAAGATCCTGAGTTTGTAGTTCATATTCATTTTTCTACCTTCATAAGCAAGAAGTCTGTGACAGACTGTGAGCCTCTGAGGGAATAATACAAGAAGGCGAATGAGCCTTGCCTCAAGAAGACCTGCTCTTGGACTCCAGGAGGAAGAATGAGTTACAACATTTATATTACCATGAGCCTGCTTAACTGAAGCTGTATCCGCCAGTACTTGCTCTGCAATTTTCTCCCCATCTGACACCCGCCAGCAGGACAATGTAGGCTGCCCTGTTTGCGAGAGCCACAGAGCAAGAACTGTAAGCCCATCTTTGGCGAGATATTAGAGCATATTATTGTAGTTGTGGTGGATGGATTTTTTCCTGCATCTTATCAGCTGCATAAGTCCAGGCTTCGCGAGAGAATTAAGGTGGGCGACGTTTGTACGTGGATAAATAACTGAAAATAAGTACTCATTACTCGACGAATGAATTATGGTCGGCTTGAAGTGCTAGACTTTGAAATCGAAATAGTGATCAGCAATTTTCTTCAGAGTGACACGACTTCTGACAAGATGCTAGTATTATTGCTCAATTTTTATTCTGATGAACTCATTCTCATAAAAGTGGCTATATTATACCTATGCCTGATACAACTCATTAGGATTACTCGAAGAACTCGAACTCATAAAAGTAGAGTGCATGACACCACTGATTCGGGAGTAGGGTGATGTACCGTTTTCGATCTTTGATGTAGTCCCAAAGGACCAAAGTTGTTCCGCTTTGATAACACGCCAGTGCTAGAATGTGCTTGAATCCATCCCTGTCGGATTCGGTGCCTCGGTGCCAAGTTGCTCTTGGTAGTACTTTTTCCTTATTGTAATTATATGATTCTGCTAGTTCTTATAGTCAGAGCTGCAACATGATACGACCAAGAACATATCCTTGAGAGAGATGGAGAAAAGCTGACCTTAAGAGTGGATAACGGATGTGAGCCTCCACTGATTTGCTTCCGTTGCCCAAAACGGTCAGCAAAGAAAACGTCTCCGGACCTCCCGTCATACTGCCCAGAAGTGCAATTAATAGTAGCTAGCCCTGGCACACGAATTTTGGCATTTTCATGTTCGCTAAATGGTCATCTTGGAGGAGGTGTGGGCCTCAGTAGAACTAGAAGCTCTTTCGTTGCGCACAAGGTCAGGTTACACGACAGCGATGAACAGAGTTTTTGACGAATATCTTTTTTTACTTTTTGCTTCTCTATCGCATTGTTGAAGTTGTAAGTGTGTCCTTAATTTTGCAGATTTTTGCTGGTTTGCGTATTTTACTATAATGGGTCTCCTTTCCGGTAGGGTTGTGGTCCTCAGAGTCGGATTTTTATCTTCCGAACAAAAATTCAGGCTCACTCGTTTCTCTCCACTCAACAAAGGCGTCAGACTTGCTGAGAGCATTATAGTCGGACTCATCGCATAGCGACAACCAGCACCAGTGGCAGCGTGGGTTCAATTTACTGACTTTGTGCAAAAGTCATGTGATAGTTAGACAAATAAGAATTGCACCTGTCGCTATGTCAACGGATCAGTTTCCTTGCTCCTCCTGCTGGTAAAGTCGAAGGTGACGCATGTGCATGAGTGAAGGAATCAATGATCCGAGTTTTATGCGTTTGTTCCGAAAGAAAAACAAGCCGGTTGCCTGTATGGCGGTATCAATCGTCTTCAATATTCTTTCTCTGCGCAGCACTACTCGGCGAAACTTTTCATTTTGAAAATCAGCATTATGTAACAACAAGCAACACTAGCATTATGTCTATGTCATAGAACAAATATTAGAAGATGAATGGAGAAGTAGAGAATGTACTCCTTATATATAAGTTGTTGAGCCATTACGGAAGAACAAGCATAATCAATGAGACCTATGTGTGGAATCCTGATTCCAGTGGTAACTTGCCTGAGAGCAAGCCTTTTACTGCTCTTGATGAAGGATTTAATTTTCTCTGTTAATCACTTACTTATCGTGGTCAAAAATTTATTGAACTTAGATTACTGTGTTCACCTTCACTTTACGATCGTCAAAATTTAAAAAAAATTTGATTTTTTAATTTTCCAGGAAAAATACAGCCGTCTCTGTCTTATGCGCCGTTTTATATTCGATAAACTGTAATAATCGAGTAACTACTTGAAATTAGGATAGATGCACCGAGAGAAGAACAGCGTAAGTAGCCACTAACTCGGTTATTTTCAGTTTTCGAGTATCTTCGTCTGGTCTCCTGGCATCAGAACGACAAGTCAGTCGTATCCATGCCAAAACTCACCATTTGGCCCTCGCCAATCGCCGAAAAGGTCCATCGTCCACGTGATACCGCTGGCATACGAAGTTTGAGGCCTTGATAGTTGATACCGCTGCAAGCCGCGCCCCGCTGGCGCTGAATTCGCTCGCGCAACAGCAGCACTGGTCTGAGTCTCTAGTGGCGATTGCAGTGTCTGCTCCGGCAGCAGTGGAGTTATAGTTGCAGCTTGTATCGTTGAACCTGCAACATCAGGAGCAACCGTTGCAACATCAGCGGATCCAGGAGTATATTCCGTTGCTGACCCTGCTTCAGGCCCTGAACTGGGGACTTGTGAAGCTGGAGCTGTTTCAGCGGCTACAGCAGCAGCAGTGCCTTGTTGTGTCGTTGAACCTGCAACATCAGGGACACCCGTTGCAACGTCGGGAGCGGATACAGCAGTAGCAGGATATTGTGTTGCTGAACCTGCATCAGGCACATCCGCTGCGACAGGAAATACAGTAGCAGTACCTTGTTGTGTCGTTGAACCTGTATCAGGCGCACCAGTTACAGTACTCGACGCTGTCGCTTCAGCTTCTGAGGGAATGGGAGGAGGCGAACGAGCCGGACCTTCGGAAGTAGAGGGCGAACTTGCCTGGTCCTGACCTTCAGAAGTACAGACTGACTCAGGCTCTGATTCTGTCCCTCTTTCATCTGTTTCTGTTTCATCTGATTCTGTTTCATCTGTTTCTGTTTCATCTGATTCTGAATCTAGAGAACGAGCGTGATTCTGATTCCGATCTGTGTCTCCTTCTCCGGTTTCTGAATCTAGAGAACGAGACTCATTCTGATTCCGATCTGTGTCTCCTTGCCCGGCTGCGCCTCCCTCTTGCCCGGCTGCGCCTCCCTCTTGTCCGGCTGCGTCTCCCTCTTGACCGGCTGCGTCTCCTTCTTGACCGGCTGCGTCTCCTTCTTGACCGGCTGCGCCTCCTTCTTGACCGGCTGCGCCTCCTTCTTGACCGGCTGCGTCTCCTTCTTGACCGGCTGCGTCTCCTTCTTGACCGGCTGCGTCTCCTTCTTGACCGGCTGCGTCTCCTTCTTGACCGGCTGCGCCTCCTTCTTGACCGGCTGCGCCTCCTTCTTGTCCAGCACCCATACTCTCTGGATCAAACGCCAAAAGGTACTCCACCACTTCTGTATGACCCTCGACTATAGAGTAGTCAATCGGTCTTTGATTGTGATTGTCCACCTCAGCATAGCATTGAGCAACGCCGGGAACCTACAGTGATGATAAAGACAAAACTACACAAAGGTAAAAACACATTTGGGTTTGGGGCCATGCAAGTGTAAAGGTTGTAAGTAACATTTTTATCCAAAGAGTGCAAAGCATGTAAGCATTGACTTTCATGTTCTTGCTGAGCATGTTTTAAGTAAAAGTCTAAGCAGTCTGTTGTACCCTCTCCAGCAAAAACCTCACCGCTGGTAGTGCGCCACTCTGACAAGCCAAGTGTAGAATCGTGAACTCATTTGGCCATTTTTCTTAGGAGGCCGCACCCAAATCCAACCACCTGGGGGACTCATCTTCTTGGAGCTGTTCTTTTCCTCTTAATGGGAAGACAGCTGCGCGATGCTTCAAAGGATCATGGATAGGATTAAGGCAAGCCTTAACTCACAGCTTTCCACCCCAGCAGTAAGATCCCTTCGATGCTGTCATGTATTTTAGACCTCTTCCCAATTCATCCCTGTGGAGATCCCTCAAGAATATGCGTCAGCATCTCCCTTGTATTGGGAGGCATAAGCTTGAGGGGCCCCTAAATGTATAGAGATGGATTCGGGGAAGCCTGCTTAAGCAAGATCGGCGTTAGGTTGTCTGGAATTTGCATTTGCAGTGCCAGTGTGTTGTCGATATTATTCTGGTTCAGGTTCTGCAACAGAAACCTTTGCATCCTCTCTTCCAAAAATTTCTCTTAAAGGTGGATGTAGCTGCCTTGTTTTGGCGCTACCACCTTAGGATTCCGTTAGCTAAAGCTAAGTATGCCTCTGTCTGATGTTCTCCCGTTTCTATACGATAGAGAGGCCAAAACATTTCCTCCTTTTTGAAGCTGGGCAAGACTTCTTGAAGCTTCTTCGCAAGTGTAAGTGTATCTCAGTACAGTGCGAAGATCAAACAAAGGAACACCTTCTATCTAAGTCTGGAGCCTCGCCTTAATTCTGTTTCCTGACCTTCTCCAAAACTCCCACGCTACCTTAGGGGCTGAAAGCTGACCTCTCTAGCTCGCATATGATCTAGTATGGCTTTCTTAAGTTGAAGAGGGAGCCATAGAGATGTTGTTCATAGAGATTAGGCCAACTTCCAACCCTTAATTGTATGTCTTCCTCTCTCTGCGCGCGTAATCCAAAGCTCGTCTTCCTGAAGCATCACGCGCACTCATGTCGGTGGCTAAAAGTGCAAACAGCTCCACTAGGCGGCTGTCATCTAGGCACATATTAGAAGAGGGGATGTACCTAGACGCATATCATCTGAGAGGCTCGAGAGCATAGCATCAGTGATAGGGCGTCAGTGAGAGCAGAGGGAAGCGAGCAGATCATACTAGAAAGACCACAGAGATCATTATTATTATATGTGGAGGGCCCTCATGCTAGGCTGCTCCTGAGAGGTACTACTCGAGGAGCTAGAGGGGTATCGAAGTAGAGTAAGCTATCGCTATACCCTATCTTGATCAAGAATCTGGAGTTCTTGTTCTAGTAGTAGTTCAACTGTTGATATTACCTCTGTAATAGTAGATGAAGTACTAGTAGTCGTGAAGATTTCAGAATTCAACTTTGTTCGACGTAGAGAGTCTTGCATTTACTACAACCGAATTTATCAGAGCATAAATTCAGAAGCAAAGTGAAGCACTGTGTAGCCGCGGCGCCAATGCATGGAATCCCATCCAAATTTCACTACCTGTCTCAATGAGTCAAGCACGTTTGATTAGAAATAGAACATTACATGTAGTAAGAAGTAAAATCATGTAGACGTTGCAAGAAACTTTACTTCATCGTACTCTCCAGTAAATAGAAATAAGTAGAAAACTCTGCTCGTGTAAAGCTAGAGCCTAGGAATTGAGAATGCCTACTAATCCACAAGTCTGATTAGGTGTTTGTGTTCCTAAGTCTATGGCTCACTCCTGTAAGCATGTAGAGCCTAGAATTTCAAGAAATGTAGCGAGACTACACGGTAAAAATATAATTGCTCAACATAGTGCACAGGCTGGTTGTCAAAATGAATTAGTTCCGCCATCTTTACCGTCAAAAGATGGTAACGTCGGTTGTCGGCTTCGAGCTTCCGTCGCCGTGTCTCGACCCGCCGTAGCTGCGCCTTCAACGATTCCACTTTTTTGTTGTGCTCGTTCATGACCACCCGCAGCTGCTCCCTCAAAGATTCCATTTCTTCGTCGTGCAGCTGGGAGGCGCGGAAAAAAGCTTGATCTTGCTGAGAACAACTGTGAGAACCACTCTGTTCTTCCTGACAAGGCTGCTCCTGAGAACTACAAGTGAGGACACGGCCTTGCCCTTCCTGACAAGGCTCCTCTTCGTCGCCAGACATTGACATTAGAGCATCCTGGTCCCCGTCTTTTCCACCGGAACCATCCTCTCCTTGGCCATCGTCGCCAACAGGAACCACGTCTCCTTCGCCGGCAACAGAACCGTTTTCTCCATCGCCAGCTACGGAACCCTTTCCTTCAGGGCCAGCAAAGGCTGAAACGTTCCCTTGTTCTTCGCCATCCATGTCCCCCACCTCTTTGTTGCGATCCTCCGCATGAAGATTAGAGCAGACACCACTACTTGTCTCGCGTTCAAATCTACTAATCATATCTATGCAAGTTCATTAGGTTAGGTTAGGTGTGAGTCTACTAGGTCCACTTTGGAGATAAAACTTCCTAATAGTAGTAGTTGATATTGCTTCTACTGCTAATTCTTGATTATGATGTGCAGCTGCTTGTCGTGCACCTTATAGTTATTAATATAGGTCTTTTTTTCAATCATGTTGCCTTAACATCACCAAGCGCCGTGGTGTACTTCTTCAATGTCGAACGAAGCGCGCGCAAGTGGTCCTCCATCTGCAGCCTTGTGGAACGAATAATTGAGTCCAACTTTAGAGCGATCGCGATGAATAGACTTTCTCGTCTGGTAAGTACTAGAAGTGGTACAACTTACTCTATCATATTCATACAGCGACTGCTAAGGCTTCTGTACTAAGAGTAGGAAGCATGTTCAGAGTTAGACCATCTTGCTCCTGGGAGTGGCGAAATTGGACTCGCAACAAAGGAAAAAAGGAATCACAGCTAGACTTGCATGTAATTAGAGACGCTACACCCCAAGAGTGGGCACATCAATCAATCGATCCTCGCTATGGAGTTGTTGTTGTACCTACTTACTCAGAGCTGTTAGTTTAACATCATAATAATTATCTCAAATAGTACCTACGCCTACCCCTAAGAACTTACTAGTTGGCCATAAGAGATGCTCCCGTTGGTCAAGGAAAGGGCGCTTACCATCTCGAGCTGATCTAGAAAGAAACGCCGTATCTTGTCCGTCCGGAGACCCATGACTCGTCTCAGGTGGACTAGTTGTAGTTCTTAGAAAGAGAAAGAGAATCAACATCATAGGGGTAATGTGTATAAGCCGCCCATAGGGATAGTGTAGTGTCTATAAGCCGCCCTGAAAAGAGCAACTTATAAATATATATCTATGGGGAGAACGAGAAGGCCCAACAAAAGGAAGTAACGCGAGTACTAACGTGGACGAGCCAAACAGTGAAGAGAAACTACTGAGGGTTCTATAATCGTCGCACTTGAACTTGAAGTAGATGTGGGTCAAGAAGAGTAACGTGAGCAAGAACTTCGCCACTTTCGTGACTTCTGGGAAGATTCTGGGCAGATTCTGGGAAGATTCTGAGAAGATTCTGGGAAGTTTCCAGAAAGTTTCCGAGTCGTGATTGGGGTAAGTTTCTGGAAAGATTCCGAAGCCATTTTTCGCCAGCTTTTGAAAGGCTCAAGCAGGAAGATTCTGGGAAGATTCTGGGAAGTTTCTCCTTCTTAGTATTCACGTGGCTCCAAGGTCATAATTGCAGTAGAAGATGTGGGTCAAGAAGAGTGACTGAACAACAACTACAAGAAGCCTTCTTCATAAATTAGTTGTACGTTCGACCTTTCTAGGCGCAGGTGAAGATGCGGCGCCACGGCTTGTGAAAATTGCTGCCGACACAACTTCAGTAAGGATCAAGAGTATCGAAGACGTCTTGGCGACGAGGGCGGAGCACTTCTCGTATATTTTCAGGACTAGCAACATAATGAGGACCGCGTAAAACGTTAGCTGTATCTATTTCGTAAAGGAGAGTACTTACTACTATAATCAGACTTTATCTCTAGACCTAATGGCGCTGAGTTTTCCTTTGTTGTTTATTTCGGTATCTCTTCTTCACAACTTATTTTGAACTCTGCTGTCTCTCCACCTCGGTCAGCCTTTGATGAAATAATAAGATGAACCTAGGACTTTCTAAGATCTCAGTATTTTGATGAAATAATTCCTATGCGGCTAAACGAAATAAGTCACGTAAGGGTGAAGACACGAGAAAAGGATAGCTATCGATAAGTAGGTGGAAGTTAGACACGCGCTAAGTGCTTCCAGTGTTGTCTTTGTTATACCTGAAGATGAACGATATAAATTTAGGATATTCACAATAATCAACATGTAGATTATTTAGACTATCATACAGTCGAAGAATAGATTAACCTTCGCCGCCTCGTCCTTCGTTCCTGATCCTTCAGCTGGCTTGTTGCGCTCTAAGCTCAGTATATCACTCGAAACGTCAGTACCTTCTCTGGCGCTGCAAATGATCAATCCGATACACCATCCTGTTCGCCCGACGCTGCAAACGAATAATTCGATACAGCATGCTGCCTCTCTGTTGACTGACGTACCGTATAACCGATGACTCGCTGCTCCTCCGGCGCGGCTGCAAATGATCACTCCGATACACTATGCTACCGCTGGTGCTGCTGCTGATGAACACAATAAAAGGAGTTCGCTATAAGTTCGGTTGCGGTACCGCTAGTTTCAATCATAATTCCCAGAAATTCCAAAAAAAATCTTGCACGATTTTCAAAACTGCATTTTCGGACACGAACTTAATCCCAGCAAGAGAAAAACAAGTATCATTTCTCCCCTTTTCAACCTTCTTCCCCCTCATTCCCTTAGCCCTTGTCCCTTTTTTGTTGTAGGTGTTTAACCTTATGTATGTTTTTCCTCTACTTAATTATGCACTGAACTCTTCTAGTTCTTTCTTCCTTCCTTTTAAGAACTATTGAGAAAGAGAGTACGTTTGAACCTATACTTTCTTACTTGCTGTCGGCTTACAGATTTAGCTTAGGTTACGTTCTCCGTGCGTTACTTCTCGCCGCCAGAAGTATACCGAGGTTGAAAAAGGACACTTCCGCTCCGGCTGATTTCCACCAGCTCAAGCTGCGAAGTTTGCCTTCTTTTCTTTGTTTAGCTTTTGGCCTTCTAGCTGTTTCTTGTCAGATTTTCAACTAGTTAGCCTTTCCGTACTTTTGCTCTATGTCTATCTTTTCCGTCTTTCAGGACCAATCTTTCTAGTTTTTTTTTTTAGCTTTTTTTTGGCTTTGGGTCTGCGCACGATATTACTCAATCCTACCTAAGTACTTGTAAACAAGATTTTAGAGAAGAGAAGACCTGAAGAACCTGTGTCATTATTGTGATGCGTGATCATCAAGATCAATGTTCTTGATTTTTCATCTGCAGTTCTTTCTTTTCTGGTGAAAGCAAGGCGCAACAGACACACACAACAGAAAGGCTGTGGGACAAGACTTAGAAAAGGAACCTTTTACAGGGTGATAAACCTGTGGCATCCTCTGGTAACTGCACGGGTGCCGCAAGCACGTTTCGGCAGTGCTTCGTTTCTCTGATTGAGGTTGCTCCCTGTTCCCATCTTGCAGCTTCCGCCTTCCCCCCGTCTGGTGCTCTTTTTCTTCTTCTCCATCTCTCCGTAAACCACCCTAAGCCCTAGCCCTACTATGCCCTATCTCGTACTGTACTATGAGTAATCCATATATATAAGAATATAGATACTTTAGTCTACTGTAGTAATACAACTACAAGAGAAGAAACCTGTTTGGTCAACTTCTAATCTGTAGTAGTAACACTACAACCAAGAAGTCTACCTGGTCACCTAATTATGCATTTAAAACTGTAAGTATTTTCTTCAACACAAAAACAGTTTCGGTTGAAAAAAAGATCTCTTGAAGACCTTGCTGGAGGACAGCGCAGGAACTACAAGAGACCCCGGGGCAACTCTGGACAGTGCAAGCACGCCCGTGCCCCCGCTGACCTAGCCCACTAAAAAAGACCATCAATAGTAAGTAATAGACCAGAGGCTAGCCAACTAGCGCAGTCCAATTGATTCGTCTTCTCTAGTATCTAGATAAAGAATAGTCGATTATTTTCATCCAATCACTCATCTCTACATGGAATGGTGGACTATTTATTTCATCCAAGCCTTCATGATCTTCTCTGGTGGATGAAATAGTCTAATAGACTATGTTTAAATCTAACTACTTCCTTCTACTAGTCTTCATCGAGTAGTAGTAGCACGCGTCTACTAGTTCTCTTTCAGTTGATGAACGTATCCGATCATATAAATTGCTAATCGTAATATGGCAAACCACATCCCAAAGGGGATGACCCCCAAGCGGATTCAGCATGCCGATGGGGCTCTTAAAAATGCCAAATTCTTTGTACGCTGAGACCAGGAGAATAAAGCATACGCTTGACAGGTAAGTACAACATCTCCAAGCCTTTATACATTTAGGCGACTGAACATGTCCTTCCATTATCAAAATACTTGCAGTTGTGTGGAGACCCCCAAGGCTGACCGTCTCGCTACCATAATTCTAGTCATGTGACAGCTTTAGCGGTGTCTTACTCCACTTGTCTTTGTTAAAGAGGTAAAACATATCTGTCCTATCATGTGATCTTCTTTTCACAGAGATGAAACATACGCTTTCTTTCGAAAATATGTGTTCATCCGCTTTTGTTCTTCGGCTTTTAGGCTGTCTTGTCATGTCCTCCGCTAGATGAAATGTAGCTCCAGAACGCCGTAAAAAGATTGAGGGGCGGAGCACCAACCATTTCCGTTTCCGAAACGGAATTATTGGCATTAGCAGGTCCACGCAGACCCTGGGCCAAGCCTGCTCCGGCGTTGACCAGACCACGTAGGTTATTGTCAATTTCCTCCTTTTCGGTGGACGACCCAGCTTTCTGTTCGTCGGCAGAGGACGCACCACGACGCTGACGAAGACCACCAGCAGACTCCGATGCTTCAGAGGTATCGATTTTTCCATGCAAAGCATCGATCCACCCGTTCAACTCCTCAACTGCTCTCGTTTGCTCAGCATCATCTCCTTCAGAAGGATCATGATCAGCCTGTTTATCCTGTTCCTGTGGAATATCAAGTTTCTCCAGTCGCAACATCTGATCTTCAAAGTGTTGTCCCATGTGCTTGAGTTGCTCCGTAGTTTCGCTTACCTTTTCTTTGTAGTCTTGCAGGGTGTCGCCTTGGGCTTTTGCTTTTTGCGCGAGGATATCGTTCACTTCTTCCATATTGAGTTGAAATTCAGAAAAACTCCAGTGCTTATCATGGCGACGCTCTGGTGCAACACTACGGCTTGCCGCAGGCCCCATAAACCCCCGCTTGCCGCCGCCCATAACTTCCTGTACAGGCGCTTCTTCTTCTTTAGGTTGTTCAGAAAGGAAGACCTCAATCCTTTCGAGATCCCGCAAAGAAGTTGCTGTAGTCGGGTCCTCATGAGGCTGAGGAGCATGGCTGTGGTGCAAAGCTTCGCCTCCGACAATGGCGCCTCCGCAACAGGCAGCAGCGCAACAAGCGCACGCAACACAAGTGACGCGCTGATTGGTTCTGGCGGCCTCTACACAGGGCTGAAAAACAGCTTTGCAGCACTGCTGAGCGCCTTTTAGAGAGGCGGCACAGCAGCGAGAGGTGCAACTGGCACAGCGGCTGCCACAAGGCTGCAAGCAGTTCGTCCACATGCTGGTTGCGCATGGCACGACACACTTCGTGCAGGTCGCCGTCGCTCCGTTGGCAATGCCACGGCCAAGCGGACTCAAAATGTACTTGTACAGAGTGCGCACAATTTTCACGAGTGCGTCCCCCGTAACGGTGCCAGAGAAGATCACTGGATTCACGACGAAGAGCCGCAAGACCAGCCAGGCGAATCTGCCGAGACCTCTCACAAGTCTGAAACCGTGAAAGGGGACCAAATCCATGAAAAACTTCAACACGATCTTGTCGAAGATGAGGTGCAAGTACTGAAACATGCGCAGCATCACGTTTAGAGAGACAAAATCCACCACTACCACGTAGCCAAATTGTCCCACAGCTCTGAGGATATCCACTAAAGCGCCAGTGAGCGTGAGAACCGTTGGCACAAGGACCGACAGAAGCGGAGTCATCACGAGGCCACCGCGTCCAAACTTCCCGAAGGAAAAATGTTTCCAACTACGCGCAACTCCTTGTGGTCCTTCAACAACAGCCCCTCCTTCTTGTCCTTCACCGGCTGTTGCGGCTGCGCCTGCAGCCGTAGCCGTGCTACCGTTTGGGCAACATTTCTCTCCTACACCACAACAGCAGCTAACTCGGTCTTTATCAAAGCCGCAAGCGCCTTGTAGGAGATCCCCCGTGTCTCCGCCCACAAGGCAAGGAATGACGGGGGCGATACACGAGCAGGGGCACTCAAAAGCTTTGCGGACGCCTCTGCAGATCGCTGGGAGAGAGCAGCGCGCACAGCCGTTATAGCCTACTTGACAGGGAAATTTCACGCAAGTACGATAGGCAGTCGAGGCCAGGAAGCATCCGCCGCAGCAACTTAGCTGTAAAGAATCACACATCAACGTGACAGGCAACGTGAGAGTTTTGACAAGGCCATCCGTGCAGTACGTGGACCCGCTCTCGCAGTGATATCGGATTTGTCCCAAGCAGTTTCTGGATCTGTCTGCGCCAAACGTCGAAGCGATCGGACGGCAGAGCCCGTCGCCGCATTTTTGCAGAGCTCTGTCCTTGCAGGTACCCGCCACATAGCAGGGCGCGTTGCAGCACGTGGGCAGACAGACTCTACCCAGATAAGAAAAGGCGCAGAAATCCTGCGCGGATTGGCAGCAGCCAGCAGCTGTGTTTCCGCAGCGTTCTCCGCTAGAAATGCAGCACGGATCTTTGTGCGCCTTCACTGCTCCAGCTTGTCTTAGCAAATGAGTTTGGTCCACGACAGCGGGAAGCATCTGGATTTGTCCTGGAGGACTTTGCTGTGCCTCTTTGCAAACAGGCTTCATGCCAGCGCGCTCTTCACGGGTAGGACCACGGGTCGGGGAGCAAGTCTGCGCAGCACTGTCGCCACCACAGCAGCCGCAGCAGCACGCGCAGGGCGAACATCCTCCTCCAACACAAGAGAAACAACAAGAAGGGCAGCAGCTTTCCCAGCTGCACGGGGGTCCATAGGCTTTCTGCTCCTCCCCTAGCATGGCTTTGAGACGCTTCCCTTGTTCATCGGTCACGCCATCGTCATTTTTGTTGAGATCCTCCAAGAGTTGTGCTTTCGTCAACTCGATCAACACCTTGGCAACTTCAGCTTTCGGGCTGTAGTTTTCTCCACCCTCCTGCTCCTCCTGTGATCTTCTAAAGATGTGCTGTTGCGCTTGCGTCAGTTTGGTCCTGTACACGGTCACAAAGGCCTTCATCAGCATGTCGAAGAACATCTTCTTCTCCTTGGTCACCTTCAGACTGAAGCAGCCCAAAGACCTGCCCATGCATCCGGCATTCGGGAAGGCAATCGTGCTGCCCTCAGTGAAGTGCTGATCAAAATCATCACCTGATGCTGATGTGCCAGCAATCGTAGCCGGACAACAGAGGCCACCACAAGACAGAGGCAGGCGCAAGCAATTGGTGCAACATTTGTTGTCTGGGCAGCACGTACAGCCAATGGAGGCTTCTTTCGCAACCGTGAAAGGGCCAAAGTTGCAAGTGCTGAGCATAGGACAGCAGTTTTTGCCACACGTGCTGTCAGCTGCGAACCCATTCTGTCCATCGCCGCAAAAGCAGCTGTCGTCGAAGCAAGTCTGTCCCTTTGCACCCACCTGCGAGTGCATGTGGTAATTACCCTCCGTCTGCTGAAACATCTGCAACATCGATAAACCACTGACATAAGCATTGCTCATTTCCTTCTTGCGTTGAGCTTCAGAGGGTTGCTGAGCTTCTCCGAAGTCCGATGATCTTTCGGAAAATCCTAGACCAGCAGCATCCATGCGGCCTTCCTCTGGGGCCACTCGGGCATCAGTCTTGCGTTGCTCAAGGACCGGATTGTCTTTACAAAGTTGATCCCCTGCCTCAGAAGCTACAGTTGTGATAGCCTCAGTGAAGGATGCTAAGAAGAGCTTTTGAGCTTCCTGGCGGTTCCTGTAGCTGTCATTCCAACGTCGCTGGGCCTCAAACGACGAAGCCTCAAACGACGAGGCACGACTCGAACCAGGAACTACAAGAGTGTTTGTGCTACTAGTGCTAATCTGGTCTCCTTCTTTGCTTTGGGCGTAGTGCCAATAGGATAGAACATCCGCGGAATGAGCCGCAACTTCTCGGTCTGCGGGATCTCCGTGCGCAAGTACGCGTAGACCTTCTCTAAACGCCGTGTTCCATGCAGGTCTGAGGATTTTACTTTCCTCTTCCTTGACATCGTATTTCTTATGCCAGAAGTCGCCGAAAACACCAAAAGCCAGCGTCTCATTGAATCCGCGACCAAGCTCCTTAGCGATGCCGCGAAGGTTGCTCGTGCAGTGGTTTTCGAGTTCATACGACTTCCATTTCCTGCGCACATCTCCGTACTTGTATTCCCACATCAAGCGCTTCTTCTCAGTCCACTGCTTGCCGACCTCATCGGACCAAGGGTCCACCTCGTCGGCAACCGCAATTAAAGCCTTGGCTAGAAAGTCGAAACGACGAAGTCTCTCGAATTTATTCGCCCAGGTGTCCGAACGATTGGGAAGAGAGTGTGCTCGACGATTTTATCTACCTCCAGCAGCTCCTCCTCTACCTCCAGCAGCGGTGCCTCTAGAAGAAGGAGAAGGAGCCAAAAGCACATCTGGCAAACGCGAGTATTGAAATGTCGTAGTTGTGTCCATGTGGTTCTTCCCCATATCGTCCACAAATTTTACGAAATTTTCAGCTTGGTTCTGCCGTCTGTTTTCCATGTCCTCATTTCTTACGGCTCCTGTTTCATCTGTCGAAGTAGCTTTCATGTCAAACTCTTGCATGAGTTCGCGGGTGAGCGCTTGAATCTCCGACTCCATCTCTGGGAAAGAGACCAGGCTCACGTCGTCCGCGGTAACCGGGGGGGCGGAAACATCTGCTCTATGATACAGGCCTCCGACGTTACCGTTCTCTATGCGCTGTGTCATATGCGCCAAGTTCTCGCCGTCGTCAAACCACAGCAAGCCTGGCAATCTTCTCGGGACAAAGAAGCTGTGGTCACCCTCTTGATGTTCCTCCTCGCTCCGACGAATGCGAAAATCTTGTTCGTGATGTTCGACCGAGCCTTCGCTGAGAGATTGCTCATCCTCCCTAATTCTCTCCTGTCCCTGTGTAGTGCCCTCTGCAACTGATCCTGATGCGCCAGATTCTGATGGTTGATGTCGTACCAACTCCCTGCGTGTTGGAATCGGCGAGTCTGCTAAAGCACCAGGAGCGAGATTCTTGATTCTCGTTTCCTCTTCTGTCTCGTTGACAGTCGAAAGACCCAATGCTGTTTTGAATTCGGCCTCGTCGCTGAAACCATACAAATCAACGCTTGCGAGCCAGTTGATTCTTCTCCTTTCCCTTTGCAGAAAGTAGCGACGCCTCCATCGTTGCAGCTCTTCGGCGGGCGATAGAGATACGACTTGTAACTCAAGGTGGTGTTGCTCATCAACCTCTACTTGGTCATGTCGCAGGGGAACACGGATCAAGCGAAGGTAAGTGCGGCTCTCCTCTTGAGGAATCAACTCGATTGGACCTCCCAGAGCGTCACGACCTGCTCCGCGTCCCTCTCCCTGCTCAGTCGTGTCCACCTCAGTTGTGACAGTGCCTACATTCGAGTGTTCACCTGCACTGGGAGCAGGAGAAGAACGAAACGCCGCAACACGCCGCGTGACAGCCTCTCGAGCTAGCCGGACCGTTTCTCCTCGTTGATTAGAGCTGAAAACGTTTCATTTCTTGCCTGCATTTCTTCAGAAATCCAAGAAGGAAACTGCAAGAAATGACCTGTAGAAATGAATTGTTTTGAGCCTTAAGTTGAGCTTGAGCCGCTTTGTCCCGGTACCTTTTCCCCATGTCCTGTTCCTCTGCTCTGACGGCTCTTTCCACTGTAATGCGGTGTGTGCGGGGTCGCGTCATCATGGTCAGACCCACTTGACAGTTCAAATCGCGATGCGCGATCATAGTGCTGAGCTTTTCGACTGCTTCTCCGAAGGCCTCCACCCACGACTCTGGACGCGGCCCTTGCCCAACCTGTTCTTGCCGAGGACGAGGTGGACGACTCTGGCCTAATTGCGTGTCAACAGCATCGATTTCCGCTCTCGACAACATTAGAAGAGGTTGCAAAATTACACTCCTCAGACCATCCTTGGCGCCCTTTTCAAGGATGTGAGTGCGGGATGTAATTTGGTAACCCTTAACAACAGCATGTTTCTACGGACTGGAAATTGCATGCGGCGTTGAATATCCTGAAAAGCATGGAAAAAGTGCCACATTACGTGACTCTGCGTCCACTTCCTGGGGAATCGTTCTTTTGCAGCAGTGCTCGCACTCTGACGCAGCTTTCTTTGTTTTACATTAGAAGATGAAGAAGAGAACAAAAGTATCATTCATGAGGACAAGTACGTGGATAGGACCATGAGGATAAGAACATGAGAGCATCACTCATGAGGATAAGTACGTGGATAGGACCATATGATAGGATCATTAGGATACGATATTAGGATTAGAAAAGTCATTTCCTTAGGAGCTCACTCTCCTGGTTTACATTGAGGATGAAGACTCAGCTTCATCAACCTCCTATTAAGAGATTAAGAGGTCGTTACGGTTTAGTTACAGGAAAACTAGAAAGAGAAAAAGTGAAACGTGATAAAATAATTGCGTTGAAAATTATAATTTGTTGAGGAACAAATGGCAATACTTTGAGAACGAGCTGCCATAAGTAAAATGCCGGTCCTGGACTCCTTGTGCAAAAAGTGTTTAATGCTGCCATGCAACAAGGCAGCGTTCGCTTCCTTCAAGTACCAGTTATACACGGTCAGAACGAGATTGGCCTTTTTGTAGAAAACCTGCGCTAATTGCTGTGTTGTTGCAGTTGTAGAGGGATCAAATAAATCAGCGAGATCTTCATCACGAGAGAAGAGGTCGATAAGCTTTCCCTGAGTGTTGTACTCACGCAACAGAGAGGCGTAGCTAAGCGCGTTAGCGGTAGCATCTTCCGACAGAGGACCCACTTCATCCTGTCGTGGAGCACTTAGGGATTCTTCGACAATGTACCAGGCTTCCGATCCGTCAGTCGAGGCCTCTACCTCTTCCCCCTCTCCCATGACCTCCAGAATCGTGAAAGTAGGTGTGGCCGCGGACGCCTGCATGTTGTTCTCAACAAGGAGCCAAGCGTTGCGTTCTCGACTGTATTTGATCTCGACATGAGGTTCAGGCCCTCCCGCAATTACTTTTTGAGCCAGAAGATTCGCGCTTTCGTCCCCTGTCGCGACACCAAGTTGTAGCTTATTTCCAAGGTATTGATACACGGCGAGAGCTTCTTTCAAAAAGCGTTCGTACTTCTTAGCAACCACGTGAGGCACCAGTTGTCTCAACATGGATGGCTTCATCGCTTGCGCAATAGGGCCAATGCTCTCTGCCTCCGCAGCTTCTGTATTGAATTGATTAATCATGGCTTCGGGCGACAACAATTTTTTTGCTCTTTCCAGCGACGCTCTCGGGGAGCTGGAACGCGTTGCTGGTGCTCGGTCATGGGCATCCGACAAGGACTTTACCAGTCTGTCCCACGGTTTTCCGTTGTCATCTCGTGTGTTCGGATCGTAAACACTGAACAGCATAGAACGAGGAAAACGCGCATCATCGAAGGAACGAATCCACGGATCGCGGACAGTTGTTCCAGCTGCAAATCTTCCAGCTCCAGAGACATTTGGTTGGGCGCCATCAGTTGTAGTGGTTCGGCGGATATCTCCCAAGATCTTGTTCCTCAATCCCACTCGACTTTTCACCATGGGAAGAGTCGAAATTTCAACCGCTTCTGTTGCTGTCTGAGTCCCTGCAACTGTTCCTGCAGCATACCGACTTTCATTTGCCGGAGCTGGCGGCAAAGCATGCTCAAACATGTTTCTAGTCCAGACAACATCCTCCTCAGCAGACGATTGGGAGTGCTCGTCAGCAGCACCAGCAGCTTCTTCGGTGGGCGCCAACCCTTCTCCTTCTCCTCGTCCTCGCATCATATCTTTTCCACTCGTTGGCAGTAACGTCAACGCTTTCACGGCAGGAACTCCTTCAGAAGGTCCTCGCAGAGAAGGAGTAGAGATTTTCCACATATCATTTTTCAGTGCGACGTTTTCGACGAGCCAGGAGACCTGTCTCAACAATAGGCGAAACTGCATCATTTCATACCAGTACGTGCCGCTCGCATCTTCAGAGCTTTCCATCTCCCGTTGCGCAGCAATGGCACCCACTCCTTGACCTTGAGCTTGTTGCGCGACTCCTTGAGCTGCCTGGCCTTGACCTCCAGCTGCAGCTACTTGTGCGGGCCCTGCCTGGGCAGTTTCTCTCGGAAACATATCAACGACAGGTGCTTGCGGTTCGCCCAATCGGTTTGTACTTTTGCACAGATCAGAAATGCAATGATACACGCCGTAAAAAGGCGCGTACACGAACGAGAAAGCGGCAGTGGTGGCTGCGGCGGCCATAAAAGCGGAACTTTCCACTGTTCCAACAGCCAAATGCCCAGCTCCATGTAGCATCTCTACGGCACCTCGGAACATATCGACCGTATGTTCGCGATAGTTGCGCAACGTGTTGTTGTTTAAGACCACACCAGACGCGTTCTTTAACCAGCGGCAGTCATTTGTGACTCCGACTCTCCATTGGTCGAGAGGTCCAGAGACAACATCTCTGCAACCGGTGGAAGAAGACGTGGCTGGATCGCTTGCCGCGCCTTCGGCCACAGCTGGAGGACCTCCTTGACCACCTTGACCTGGAGTTGCAGACACGGCCCCAGTTGGTTTGGGGCCCCCACAGTTGTCTTTCACATATCTCACGCTCGATTCGCCCAGCCATCCCGTCCAAGAAGAGTTATCATCTGGAGGTGCTGTCAGATCCGAGACGCTTACACCCGTCGAATGAAACCCACCCCACATCCATGGATCGATTGTTGGAGTTGTTCCAGGAGCTTTCGGAGTTGCTGTTCCACCAGGAGTCTCAACGTCCTCTTCCTGTTGTGGAACACCAGTTCCTGTTCCAGTTCCTGTATCACCAGCCATTTGTTTTGGGCTCACGTACGTCCCGCCACAAGTAGGTTCAGGGCTCCTCATATGGTCTCCGACCTTTCGCCAAGTGGCAGCCCAATTATTGGGATTACAGACGCTGGCGTTGAGAGCGGCGACAGACCCTTGACACAACTCCACAGCATCCTTGTTGAGTTCTTCACGTCTCCCAAGAGTCCTCCTGGTTCTCCCAAGAGTGCTGCGCGAGCAGACAACAGGGCTCCTCCGGAAACCACAATTGGTACAATAGCACGCTTCATTCTGTTGTGCTTGATGAGGACGAGAAGGCTCTTCATCTCTGAATTTGTTAGCTCCTTTGATTATTTGTAGTAGTTCTTACTTATTATTTAGCGTAAGTGCACTAGACTACGAAGACCGCGCAAGTACGTAAGAGCCTCAACGGCGTGACGTAAACCTTATCCTTATGAGGGTAGTCGTCAGCGACGATAACAAACCTGAAGGCATAAACATGGGCGATGGTTGGTGGTCGTCTCATCCTTGTGGCTGCAGTCAGTCCCTTCAGTCATCAGAATCCTGGGGATCTCCTTGGTGGATCTCTAATATGGCTTGAGCCTGTCCTGATCATCCTGATCTTGATCTTGAGCCTCATCAGTCTGATCCTAGTGCTGAGATCTTGCTGTTCTTACAACTATGGATCTTCATCTTGGTACTCAGATAACAACAACAACGGTAGATCCCTAATAATTGTAATGAATCCTCGACAAGAAAAAGTCTCGGAAGATTACCTTGTTGATTTAATACAAGTAGAGCTAGTAGATTTGTAATTCTTCGCGATTTTCATTTTGGTTACATCAGTTTGAGTTTGTAATACAAAGTCTGTCTCTTTTCTTCAGTACTTAGGTGAACGATAACTCTGTTATGGACTATAATTCTGGAAAAGTTCTTGTTGGGAAAAAAACTGTATTCTTGATTCTCTTAGGTGGAGTACAAAGATGAACAAATAATGAATACTGAAGGAGTCATAGTAGAACTTTTAGAGTTCGTGCAATTCCTGAGAGTTTAAGGAAATCAGCTCACAACGATTGGGAATCGCCTCAACAGTTGAGGTCATGCTCCAATCAGTCTACTCTAGTGTCTCGCTGGTTCCTTAGGGCTAGGATCTTTAGAAGATGTTTTTTAGTTGGATCTTTAGAAGAAGTTTTTCTCGATGTAATTTTCCAGATGTTTCTAGAGGTTTTTTCGAAGGTTCTTGAAATTCTTTGAGAATGCGCAGAAAGTTGCGAACAAGACCGCAGCTCTTGTTGTGAAAGTGAAAAAGCTTTTGTAACTTACCAAAACAGCGTTTAACAAATCGTACTCTGGGATTGTGAAGAGTAGCAGTAGACATACCATAGTGTTGGACACAAATGTGAGGAGGGACTGCAACATGTAGACTACTGTATAAGGATGAGCGGCCGCGACAAGCATCATGGGACCACTTGGAACAAATGACAGAGGAAATGGACAATAATTTGATCTTGTACTTGTAGATGATATGGAGTTTCTGATTCCTCAACCCTCTCTTCTTGTTCTTTGATCGTCTCCCGCACAACTCTCTTGATCATGTTGTTTCGCTTTTATTACCTGAACAGTCAGTACTTATGATCCTAGAGGACTCTCCCTAACCGAGGTCGATGAATCTAATCTACTGATCCGCGTGCTTTAGTCAACGAGCTTCATCTGGTAGAAATAGTCATTCGAGACCACTAGAGGGTAGAGAGGGATCATGAAACCAGAAATTATAGACCACACCAGATGAAGAAACGGCGTGAAGTTCTCGGTTGAAAAAGGTGGATGCAGCTAAATCTAGACGAGGTGTTGGCCTCCTGTCGACTGTGCTCGTGCAGCGGGAGAAACAGATGATCAGGTGGGAAAAATGATCAGGTTGAGTCACATAAAATAGAGTTGAGAACTGCGTGTCGTGACTGAGACTGTACAGCCTATGGAGTCTGTCTGCTGGAGGGGCAGAGGCATTTAAGGTTTAGGGTAGAGACCACATAGGATTTCTCTGATAGGACAGGAAAAAAAGCCCTGTAAGACAGGAAATCGTAACCTAAAATATGCGACATTCCAAAATCGGACTAGAGCGCAAAGCTTGGTGGTTATTATTTGTATGCCTGCAAGGCAAAAAGAAGAGAAAAAAAACAATACTCTTCTTGTCCAAACTATACTTGCTACATCAGAATGGCTACAACACGACGATGACTCAGAAAGAAGAATATGTCATGATATCTACTACTTTTTACTTCTACTAAACACCACTTTCTTGTTAGACTCCACTACTTAACTTAACATCTTGTTTACTGAAAGACTTAGCAATAACAGGCCTAAGTCTTGCAAGGCTCATGGCTTTGAGTCATCCAAACGTCGAAAAAACGTGTGTAACAACTTTTCTGCAGTCCATCTCCTTGTTGTAACTGGCGATAGCATCCTTTCCGTTAAACAGAATATGGCTCCTGGAAGATGCCTCTTTTTTTCTACGCGTACCCTCAAGAAGTCCTCCAGTTTCTGACACCACGCGTCTACAGCATCATCGTTATCCTTGATATTCTCGAGAACGTCCTCAAGCTCGATGTAGAAGTTCTCCACAGCATTGTTTTCCTTGAAAGGGTCCTCTGTCGTTGTTGTTGCTGGACGGAGTGAAAATGATGTTCCGTTGCTTGAAGGTGCTGCTCCTGCTGCTCCTCTTGTGTCTATCGAAGTAGCTCCTTCTCGTGCAGTCTCATCTGTATCAACACCAAGTGGAGCGAGTAGAACAAGGCTAGTTGTGTCTATAAAACAATCTCTTTTTCGACGTCGTGTAGTCTGGTCTGTTGTATCTTCAACCTGTACTGGCCGCCCAGGTGGAGATCCACGTGTAGTCTCTGAATCACAAAGTGGACGCAGGCCCAAAGAAAAATTTCGTTTTTTCAAGCCTTCCAATATTCTTTTCCGTCTTGCAGCTGTGACTTTGTGACCATGCGTGCCCAAGAAGGTGTCTCGTACAGTTGTAAGCATGGATCGTCGTCTGGACAGATCGTCGGAAGCAGCTATTCCGATGCTAGCCGGAACCACATCGACATCAACACCACCTAAGCCATCAAGCGGAGCAAGCGGAACATCCGAGAGGACCATCGACGCACTATAATCCTCAAATAAGAAGTCTCCCATCGCTGCTGCTGTGACTTCAGCAAAAATTTCCTCTTCACGTTTTGAGGGGTCTCCAGCTCCTCCTTCTTCTAGAGTAGACATGATCAGAGATTCCAAAATAAGCCCTACACCCCAAATATCTGCCTTTTGTAAGACATCTGCATCTTTCGTGTCTACATCGACAGAACCAGAAGCCTGTGCGACTTGCTGTGGAGATCGCCCCTCGTCGTGTTGTTGCAGATACAAACTCGCAAGATCTGGTGACACTATTCCAGGTGTCTGCCAGGCATCTTCTTCGTGAAACACAATCTTCGGCATCGTCTTCGTACTACCATGATCAACATCCTCTTCATTTTCATCACTGCCCTTCGTCTTCCTGTTCCTCCGAACGTTGTCGCTCCTTAGTTTCTTAGCAGTACCAAAATCTGCTAATTTCAACACCAGCTGCGAAGATGTCGCAAAAAGTGTTGTAGAAGAAGTTTCGCTTTCTGAGGGACAATGTAACAAGTTCTTCGCTTTCAAGTCTAAGTGCGCATAGCCAGACTCGTGTACGGCATGCACAGACTGAAGTACTTGGCGGATTGTGTCTAGAATCCTCAACAAGAGACTGGCTTGTTCATTCGTCTCTCTTTCAATCGACGCAACCGGTCCGTCCACGGACGTCGTGCCCCATATTTGTTTGTTTTGTCTCTGTCGTCCCTGAAGATCTTTTTGAGGTCATTAGAGCTTCCTGCTACTTGTATCAGTTTTAGACCAAGGGCCTCGATTTTTACTTTGTTCGGAAAAGGCACTATAGGTCTTAGTAGAAGCATATCATGTGGAACATCTGAGTTTTTCATCCGGAATGTACTAGTTCCTAGTTAAATTTACAATCGAAACCGAGTCTGAGTCTTACTTAGAGTCAGTCTTTTTCTTAAGTAGTCTTGTACTTGTTGCCATAAACTTTCGCAAATGCAGTGGTCAAATCACCGGAACACTTTTCCATCACTAATTTCACCGGTGGAAGATATGCTCCAAATGTAGCACTTCTGTCGCCGGCATGACTTCTTCTAGGGGTCAGGACGGTATTTTCATCTGGAGTTCCTTCCACATAAACCCGCTTCACGTTGACAATATGAACAGGATATTTCCTGCTCAACTCGTCTAGGATGTTAATCTCTGACAGCACCGCACTCGCTTCGTCCTCATTTTTGGCAGCTGGGAAGGTCTTTAAAGCTCCTTTCTCTAAGATCAAGCTTGGTGGAGCGGGAAGGTTTCGACGAGGGTACGCATCTCTACTGGTACTGGTAGTTTCAAGAGTCCTCGACTTAGTCTCAGTAGTCAGTACTCGCGCAGCTATTTCTCTCGATACGGATACCAGCTCGAAAATGTTGTTCTGCTTACCACTACCGGTTCCCGTACCAAGCAATATGCGTTCCCCACTCGTTGATCCACCCTTCTTCGTCATTTTCTTCCCCTGCTTTTTCCCAACTCTATGAGGTTCTCTGTGAGCAAATACCCAGTCCTTGTGAAAGACCGATGAAGCTTCCCCTCCAGCATTATCCTCTACGCACTTGTTTCCCAGATCAGGGAAATCCCACAAACAAGTGCCTGGGAAGTACACCCTCAGCAACTTCGCAGAAGCTTTTCTACTTTGTACTAGTAGACTAGTAGAAGAGGACATGGTGGTAGTGAACCCGCCCAAGGACGTTATGGCAGTGGACCCGCCCAAGGACGTTATGGCAGTGGAACCGTCCAAGGACGTTATGGCAGTGGAACCGTCCTGGTCCAACAACGCAGATGTTGTATTAGTGGAGCCATGATATAAAGGACCTTCATCTTCTTGCTGCATGACGACCAGCTGCTGACCCTGATGCTGTAACATCTTCCCAGTGCCTGTACCAGTCTCGTCCTCGTCCAATAAGCCCAGCAAACGCGCTGCAAGACAAAAAATTTTACGATCCGAATTTTGCATCTCGAGGTTGCGAATAGATTTCAAGTCTTTTTCGACTTGCTGGCAAAGCTGAGAGGGACTCCGGCTTATGCTCTGGTTGCAGGTATTAGAATGGAAAAGAATTCATTGTTGTACGAGGAGCACACGTTGTTGAAGAACATATTCTTGGCAGCGGGATAGTACTAGAGGCAGCAGCAGTACTACTGAATTTCAGTAGCAGATTATGCAGTCTGTACTATTCCCTATTTGTTTTTCCAACATTGAGGAGCAGAAAAGATTTTACATCTACCCCGTAGCTTACGCTTCAGCATGGTGTAAGTTATCCATGACCATCATAGGAGAAGCAAATTATCATCAAGCAGTCTAGCTGCAGGTCTTAATTTTGAGTTCTTAATTTTGACAAAGGCTAACTGTTCGCCCGACCCTCCCACATCGATGACTTTGAAATCAAAGTTTGTTCTCTTTTGCAATATTTCTGCTAGTCTTTTCGTCGAAATCATGGGATCATGAAGAGCGCTTTCTTCGTAACCGTTTGTCAATTCCTTCCACAGCACGTGACCCATATCTTTCACCGTCAAAACCGGCACCTTCCCAGCGCGCTCGAAGACCACAGTTGTAGCAGCTCGTTTGAGCAGACGTCTAATGGACAACAGGAGTTCAGCAGCATCCTGTCGTGAAAAAAGGAGAGATGGTGTTGAGGCGGTTGAAGTATCTGGTAGCACTGTCACGACTGGAGGTCTTGTTGCTGGTGGTGCGGATGAAATTATAGCTACATCCAAGGTCGTCACAACTGGAGGCCGCTGTGGTAAATGGATTCTCGCTACAAATGCAGTAGTTGTTTCGGTGCTATTGCCGGTCCGCGACGCAGTGGTTGGCAGCGATGGCGATGCCGTAGTTGGAAGCGTTGGCGCCGTGGAAGGCGGCAAAGCCGTACTCTTATGCTGCAAAGCCGTGCTATGCTGCAAAGCCGTACTATTATGCTCTAATAAAGCTGCATTTCTCTCCAATGCTATCTCCATTCCCTTCTTCTGTTCTAGAGAGTCTGTAGACTGAAAACTAAGGGCATTAATCTTTGTATAGTCAGGGCCAAGGTCCTCCCCCCGTGTCGTTGGAAGCACTTCCTGTGTCGCAAGAAATGCATTTGCATATTAGATGAAGAAAATGAACTCTCAGGCAAAGTAGATCCGTGTACCGTAACCCAAACCCTAGCCTAGCCCTTAACCCGAGCCCTAATAAAGGGATGTCTATGAACGGCAAAAGCCCTGAACAAGGGAAGTCAAGAATAGGGAACTTGTGCTGGTTCACTTCTATGCTGTCTCTGCTGCTCATTTTCAGCGGTTTTACCATTATTATGGTGGAAGTGGAGTCATCTAGGGCTAGGGGCATCATTGAATCAGAGCTATAGACACTTAACCCTGCTTGGACCAACTCTACTAGACGAAGTGCTGGCTGTATCAACATTTCATATTTCATATCATGTATTGGTTCCTGATGCCACCTCTCTTCATATTCCGACTTGCTCTATATTTCTCCGCCTTTAATGTGAGAGAACTAGACTTTTGACTGACTAAGGACTGGGCATAGACGTTAATGGTAAATATTACCAAGAACGATAGTCATTCATATTTCCGAACATATTCTAATTCGTAATCGACGGACTGCGAGGACGTGCGTGAAAAGTAGACCCCAGCGGAGGCAATGGAAACGACAGTGACACAGCCAACCACGATAAAAAACGCAAGAAGAGGCCGCATATGTACTTTTCCTTGTCCTTCCAGCTTGCCGCTTGTTCAATTTAGACAAATGATGTCGTGGTGAAAGAATGTAGTAGATCACTACGATGGAAATCATTTTTTTCGCGCTTCTAGCTATATAGTGTTCTTAGTTTCTCTTCCTGCTGGAGAGCATGAGCATGATGCACGCATTTACTAAATTACGCTCCGAACCAATTATAGAGGTGCTTTCACCCGCCTTAACTTGTGCAGTGGACGAATCTGAGAAGAGGAACAGCCTCTCAACCGTGACGTTGATGCATCATCGCCATGCCCTTCCACATGTTCACCGTCAGCAGAGTCAACGACCAACATTTTTCTTTGCTCTCGTTCTTGTCGTTGATGCACTGATAAAACTGCTGATGTCTATATCTGTAAGAAGTGATTAGGAGGAGGGCTTAGCTGTTCTCGTTTCAATATCTTCAATCTCTCTGTCATTCAAAATGGGTCGAGTTGATTGATTGATATCAGCCTATTCTTGAGGTATAGGAGCTACCGAATCACAACCGTTAGAGAGGGAGCGACGATTCGTCTGACGCACTGCGACCCTGATCGCCATGGATTAATAAAGTTTTGAACCGAAGAAGACCAAGATCATTCAATTTCTTTGGACAAAAAAATATAGCATTAGAGCCAAGTTAATAGTCTATCAGCTGTAGCTGTCTTGTAGACAGCTGGAGACGGAGGCAGGAGGTCATTTTTGGATTTCTTTCCCTATGGTGGTTAATAAATACTTACATTTATTACGCATGCTTCTTCACAAGAGCACAACAAGGTGATTCCTAGCTATTCAAGCTGCACCTACATGAACTGCAAGTGTTAGAGGTTTGGCGCGGAAACAATTCATCGTTAGGTCATTTCTATTTCTATCTTTCATCACGGAAGCCTCCTAGCTCTTCCTTTTCGGCAAGGATGATCACAAGAAAAAGTATGCACCACATGTTGCAACAGGAGTGTGCTCTTCTTTTCCCAAGCTTGTTAGAACGGGAGTACGCCACGAAGATACGAACACAGACTGGAGAAGACACTTCAATAAGAAGCAGATTAGTGAGACTACGACTACCATGAATGTCTCAGGTGGGTTGATTTGAATGTCTCAGCTGCTTCCATGAATAACTCGGGTGCTTCAATGAATGTCTCAGATTCCTACACGCTAGTCTGAGGTAGCGGACCCTGAATGTGGTCTCAAGTTGTTTAGGTTAGAAGTCAGTGGTTGGACTTGGAATCGCTTGCAGTATTGCATTTCATTATTTTGTAAAAAAATATGGCCTGTGATTCTGATACATTCGACAATGTATTAAAAAAATGTTGCTGTTGCATTTATGAGCGACGTTTTGTAAAAGTTATAGTTAAATGAGTCATTTTCTAGTTTTTGTGTTGTAGTAGTAATTGAAGATAGACGCGGGTTCTGTTTTCTATCGATAGCTGTCACTATATTGCATGCAATTATTGTATGTTATTCTTTTTGTATTATTCTTTCTGGGGAAAGCTAAAAATGTGGTCTCTTTCAGATTTACTACACACCCGCACCCTATTACATTACAGACCGCCAAAACCTATCAAGTGCCCCTACGACATTTTCTTGACACTTTTCATCAAGACCCAAATTGAGACTGCAAATCAAGTTGACTGTCGCAATCAAACTTGAGGTGCCGCAAGGACCATCCAGTTTCTTATTCTGATATCCTGGCCTACCACGAGCTTCAGCCTGCTCGACACACTTCGCTACCATCGAGTCAGTTGAACAACGTAACTTCTGAACTAAGGGCCTTCTCAACTGTTGATCGAGCTCGCCGGTGTCGATGATCGGGCCAGATGCGATAGCACGAGCAACTTTCTCTGCGTAGATGCGTTGGAAGGCTTCGAGCAGCAGCGGCATTGCCCTCGCTTCTGACGCGAACTGGGACTGATAAATGGACTGAGCTATTCCGCGGAAACTGTGGTTCAAAGCGCCGAGAATGCTGAGATCAGATCGGCCTTCGTTTGCGATCTGTGTGTACGTAGCCAAATATTCCTCCCGCGATGTTAGAGCAGCTAGTTGTTGTTCAGTATCAAATCATCGTTTAAGTGAGAATATCCCCAGACTGCTTTCCTTGAGTTCTCATTCTTGAAACTTACACGAAAACTACCAGTGAGAAGTATATTATCTCCTATAAGCTAAAACGACAATCGAAGTGCCCTGCCAGCTTTGACCTCTTGCAGCGCGGTATAAAGCCGTTTCTTTTTGGAAACAAAAGCTTGACCTAAAAAAGAAAGACGGGCTTACACACTTAGACCGAAGCAATCCCATTACTTTATTTTTAAAAAGAAAAAAGAAGAAGACAAATAAGAAGCACGGCGATGGGCTCGACGTTACGTGGCGCGGCCGTGTCAAGTGCGTCGCTGTGCTTTGTATGGAGACCACTGAGTGATGGCCCCAGCGAAATAAATTCCTTTCCAGAATCATGCCTGCAAAGACATTCGCCGAGCGTCACCGACCAGCCCCGGCGCTTCAACCCGAAGGCACACACACAGCGGCGAACGCGCTCGCAACTGACTCGCTGGCCGCTCAGTGGCCTCAGCGCTCGGGGCGACGCTTGCCGCTGGGCGAGCCTCTGCGAAAGTCATGCCCAGCACGCGGCCGCAGCCCTTGCCCCTCTGTCCTCCTCTTCGTCTTTATTTTGTTCCCTGGCGATCGTTTTTTGTCGCTCCTACCTTCCAAGCCCTCACGCATCGCTCTGGCGCCTTTCGCTTTCCTCGCCGAGGCAAGCGGCATGCGATACATACAGCCACATGCTTGCCCGTGCCCATGGCGTTCACTTTGCCAACCATGAAGCAATCAGCGCGCGCGCTTGCTGTTGCTCTTCTCTCGTTCTCTCTCCCTCAGCCTCTGCTGCATTGCTTTACGCTAACACCGAAGAAGGGGGCGCCCAGACAAGACTGCCAGCCCCACCCTCGTCCGCTACCCCTCACTCGCTATTGGTGCATGGCAGTGAAGGAATAGATACTATACACACCGAGGCAGGAAGGCGCCTCGAACTTCGGTGAGGACTGAGCAGTTTGCTCCTGGTGTTTAGAAGTTGGGGGGTCAGAGGATGTAGCCACCCCGCCGTCCTTAGTGGCGCCGCAGCTAGCTGATGCACGGGCGCGCGACTTAGATGGCGGCGCCTGCAGGCGGGCGCGGGGTGGCTTGCCTGGCTCAGAGTAAGTACGTAGAACTAGCAGTCTGGAAGCTCGCTGACCCATACCACACGGCGCGAAGCATGCACACCGCGCGCGGGGCGCCGTGTTGGCGTGGAGAAAAAGTTCTAACCATGTGCGACACAGGTAGAACGCAACACGCAACCGCACGCCCCATGTCTAAGCGATGCGACGAGCCAGCCCTTCGCCCCCTCTGCCCCGACAATTCTGAAAAGCCCCCGCCAGCCTACAGCCACCTGGTAAGGCTTGGCGGTGTTTTTGCCACATCCATGCCCCTGCAACCTCTCACCCCGTCTCTCCGTGTTTTTGTGTCGTTTGTTTCTTTGCTTTTCTGTGTCTGCGGCGTGTGTATGCTTCTTGGCTCTGGTCTATCACCCTCGCGCGCCGAAGCACTGGCCAGGGCCTCCGGCTTTCTCACTATGCATGCGAGACAAAGCGAGCGCCGTCTGTGTTGTTCTTTTGTGTCGTTTCTTTGCCTTTCTGCTCTGTCCGTTGCGTGTGCGTTTTTTGGCCCTGGTCTGTGACCCTCCCGCGCCATAGCCTTGGCCAGGTTCTTTGCCTTATAGTAGACAAAGCGGGCGCACTGAAGAAACCTAACAGCAGCGCAGGGACGTCGTCATCCCTGCGCTAGCCTGTGATAGTACACTATGCCGACACCAGGTAAGAAAAAACCCTTCTTAACAGTTCCTCCAGCCTGCGCCTCTGATTGCTTGAAAACGGTTTGCCCTTGTTCTCTTTTCTTTCCCATTCCCTCCCGTCTTCAAGCGGGTCGCTGTTGATGCTGTATGGAACCTCTGCAACAGGAAGATCGCCGTCAGAGACGGTCATCACCTTGATGAACGCCTTCGCAGCGTTCTTGAGAATCTGCACTGAATCTGCTGGACTTGTTTGCGACGACGAAGAACGCCTTCTCAACGCCCGGCAGGTCGAGTCCGTCCACGTCGACCAGAGCCCCCGCTTTTCATTAGATGTTTCCAACATTTACTGGCATGTTTGTGCTACACATATCTGTGAATTTCCTACTAGAAAAAACCAAAGTCGCAGGTAATGTTAGTTTGGGAATCCTTCAGATCGAGCTCCCCCGGGCTCCTAGCTCAACTGCGAGGATCAAGTTACATCACATCTCACTTGGCACCAAACCTTAAGCTTGCATTGCTCCTGCGTTTCCCCGTCTATCGCCTTCGCCAAGCTCTCATTGTCCTTATAGTAAGGGTTCGCTTCTCGTCCACCTTCCAGTGTCTTAATCGAAAAATCTGCCGCCGATGGGCAAGGCCTCCCTGCATTTTTTCCCTCTTCGACACATTCACGCGCAAACATTAGAAGATCTTAATTTTTGAGCTTATTCATCGTCTCTAAGACCAAGAAGTATGATTAAGATTATTTCAGGGTCGGCTTTCGCTTGACTTTATAATTGTGGGTTTCATTCAGCCCCCATTTGACCTAAAAGATTGGTCCCGCGGATGTTAGAAGTAAGTCTAAGTCTTTTTCATTAATTCAAAGATAATCGTACTTTTACATCAACGTGCTTATCAAGTCCAAGTTGACCAGCTGTTTCGTCCTCATCTACAAGGGACCGACGCATTACCCATGAACAATGTCAGCATTCTGGAAAAAGCGAGAAGGTGTCGATATTAAGTGAAAAATCCAAAAATAGGTAATCAAAGCAAAGCAAAGCAAAAAAATAGCATAATCATCTGCTGGACAAGTGGTACATTGGTCATAATTTTTCACCAGTTTCCGATGCTTTCGAAGAAGTTGAATCCTGCGCGCGGGATGTATCAGTTACCAATTCAAGAAAAGCCGTCTCAGATGCCTTCCTTCTTCTCGTCACTGCAGTACAAACCCAGAATGTAGCAAGCAAACCTCCACAACGTATACGCATTAGAAGAAGAGCATGCACGTGTACTAGAAGTGGAACGAAAGTAGGATTAGCTAGTATATATCAAATCTTCAAGATTAATTCCTGATAAAATGTTGATAAGTAGAACAGTACGACTACAAAGAGGCACTCCTATTTATAAGTACATAGATCAACATCTTCGGAAACGTGTAGGTGGTTCTGAATCTGAGAAGGAAAAGTATTTCTTTGTCTTCTAAAAAGGACGAGTCTTCTAAAAAGGACGAGTCTTCTAAAAAGGACGAAGAAAACATGGAGTATAGCCCTAAACGTAGCATTCGTTCGACAACAGAGGCCTGGCGTCTTCTGCGGTTGCGGCAGTACTTTGAGGATCTTCTCATCCTATTATTGGTGCTCCACAGCAGCTGCAAACCAGTACAAGATGAGGAAAGCTCCATTGTTGTCCAGATATTCAACAAGAAAACGGGAGGATGATGATGAAAGCTCCCTAGTTGTCAGCAATGATCCGAAGGTTCTTGACCACCAGGTCCTATGATTTTGCACACTCCTCAAGAATTTTTAGACGACGAAAGATCCCTGGTTACATAAAACTCGTCGGGTCCGTACTAGTAAGGGAAGCGGCGGAAGCAGCGAAGATTTCCACAGGGCTCATTCTGATTCTTTGCGAAAGAAGCAGCTCTACTTCTAACCAGCAGTAGTGTTTCATCTGAAAGAAGAAGTTCTTCTGCCCTTATCCTATTACAACGTGGTGTAGTTGATGGATTCAAGTACCGAACCATTTCACCACGCCTAGATATTCCTTGAGAGAGTGATGATAAAATGCGACCTCATTTTTCGTCTGATGTAATCCAGAGAAGTCTAGCACAACGTACTTGTACTTCATACTTTATATTGGGAATAAATTGAGTGGGAGATCTAAGTACATCTTCTATGATGAGGATATTTCAGGCAATGGCTTCATCTGGGTGGCGCATCGATGAGAAGGGTTCCAACATTTTTAGAAAACCGATCGCGAAGTCGATTGCGCATGTCGCTCAGTGGAGGTTTGGGGGAAGATGACACGACGACTCACACTCACTACAGATGCAGATTGATACCTTGTCCTTTTATACGTTGCCTCGCAAATAATGGTTGTGACGAGAATTCGAGAACTGATGCTGATCTTTCCGTGATGACCAGAAGTAGAAATTTCTGTAGAAAGGAACAAATCCTGCGTCGTCCGATATCGTGGTTGAACATGATCAAGGTTCAAGTTTATTTCAGGTCCTTTCTTATCCGGTTCTTTGTTATCATCATACTCTAGGCATTAGCACCATGATCAATCAAACAAGCTTTAGTTTCGACAGCAAGCAATGTGTATTTTGCTTCATAATTCCTCTAATCAGTCTCCCTCTGCTTCCGAGCCGCCCATCGCATAGTGCTTTCGTACATTAGAGAGCCGAGTTGTACCACTCAGAAGCGCAGCCGCTACGAACTCTGTTCTTGCTGTGAATATCAAAATCAAAGTGGAAGTTGTGCTAGAATATGTGTAAGAAGTATGATCATTGAAGTAAGGAACCAATATGAAGCCAAAGTCTCTTATCATTATCGTACTTTTCTACTTAAGAAACTTGATAATGATAACAGATTTTCGTTTCATAACCAACTCGTAGTTGATACAAAATACTTACATTCTCCAAATCCCTTATTATAAGCCGTAAGTATATTCGGCGGCAAAAACGCTCTGTTGAGGTGCCATCGCAGTTGGGTGTGGTCCATCTGCAAAGAGAGCAGCTCCGCATCAATCTTCGCAAACTTTTTGAAGTCCGAATCAGATAAGGTTAGCGTGTGCTAGAATGCATCTCGGTCCCCCTTTTCTTGGGGTCTCTTTTACCTTGCAATATTCATGAGAAGAATACAGGGGAACAAAAGGGGACCAAGATGCCGAGAATGATGGACACTAAATGTTGACCATAATAAGGTATCCATTGCGTCGTGGGCTCGAGTCGTTCCTATTCCGCTCCCATCCATATTAGGGGGCGTAAGTTGACCGATCTACCACGCATATCTATGCCTTTCCTACTTGGAAAGCTCATAGACATGCTCAGAGGGGGGTCAACTTCCAACCCTTAACCATAGCTGCTGCTACTTTTTCTCTGTCTAATGCTCCTCTTGCGGAGATAGGGAAATCGTCTAAGCCGAAAGCCGACCGCCCTGCAATATATTTAGAGCTCACGACCCTAATCCATCACGAGACTCATCTTGATGCTCCTTTCTCCTTATGGACCAGCTTCTTCTTTCAAGATTGATGCTTCCGAATCCGAAGATGGATTAATAGGGGGAGCCTTAATATATCGACCAGCTGTTTCTCGTAGCTTCTCCTCCTCAAGCTTGCGCGCAGACGGTCGCTGTTGACCGGTTTCTGTATCTTTATCCGTCCTACCACGTCCTTTCTGTAACATTTGCTCCCTAGCAGTTGCATAGCACTGCTCTACCCGATCTCTTGCTGCGTGGATCTGGGGTTGATTAGATCCCTCGAGATGCAGAAATAATCTTTGCTTCGTCACAGGATGATGAACTCTATAAATATCTATTATTTTCCCTCAAATACTACTAGGAGGACTAGGTACTTTCTATCACTATAGTTCATGTGATATGATACGTTGTACAAAATCCCTGTGATATGATACGTACAAATAGGACTATCTTTGAAGATAAGAGGATGACAATCTGTGAAGTATCTTAACTCTCCTTGCTTTCCTGGCTTCACGCACGATGCGTTCTTTCCATCGAAACCCAATGTTCGTGAATTCGAACCGAACAGCAGATTTACTTAAGAACGACAGCGACATTTTCTCTATTTCGTAGTTCTGACTGTCGTGAATGAATGAATGAATGTGCCTAACAAGAGGTATGTGCCTAAGAACGTGCGTCGATGTAACTGATGACGCGAATCGATTCGGCAATCTGCCTAAGATTTCCCTGTATCTATGTCTACAACAATGCTCAACTTTTACAGTGACAGCAAAATAAAGCAAGCACTGTCGTCCCGAAGGACAAATGTTGATCCACGTCCTTCATTTCTACCCCCGTAGGAGATATTTTCGTGCTCTATTCTCGGAGGTTGGCAATCGGTTATATCTCACACCCCACGCCAGTGCTGCAGTGGTGAGCCGGGCTGGTGCTCGGACGCGGCTTCAACCCGCGGGGGGCAGAGATGCCCAGGGGTTCGATTCCTCCTCCGCTGCGTATTTTGTCCCACTATTCTTCGCAACAAGAACAACATGCAACTTCATAGGCCCATATTTTCAATCGGAATCAAAGGCTCATGACTGTCAATCATATGGCAACAAACCTAATTCCAGCATCTTCGTGTCCACTAGTAAAATCTGTCCTTCTCCTGCTATCTTCTATAACTCCTCTTTCGGGCGGCCCTTCTCTTTCTGAACGACCCCAACATCTAGCACATCACCCTCTAGCACATCACCCTCGGAAAAACTACCTTCCTCCTGCTCTACCCCTCCTGCTGTGTCCTCTTCTTGTGGCAATAATTTCTTCAATGATGCTGGATCTCGGTCATCAAAAGTGCCTTGATCGCATTGATATTGCGCAGAACCCTTCTTTCGACGGCCCAGGGCCGTTCCGAGAGTTTTGTAGCAGACAGCGAATTCGGCTGCCGTCGTCCGCAATTCCGTATGCACAGGAGGACGAGTCACGATCAAAGATAACAGCAAGATTAGAAGAAGTGTTCTTGAGGGTGGAAGTGTTGAGGGTGGAAGAAGAAGTGTTGAGGGTGGAAGAAGAAGTGTTGAGGGTGGAAGAAGAAGTGTTGAGGGTGAAAGAAGAAGTGTTGAGGGTATTGGATGTCTAAAAAGTTGCTCCAGAAGCTCCATGATGCTGAACTTGATGAGCACGTTGAACAGGCTACCACCAACACTAGCGTCTATTTTCTGGTGAGAGCATCTCCATCACCCTCTGGAGTTGTACCAGGCGAGTCGTGACAGAATAAATACTCATCAATTGGTAGAGGAACTAAGTTTTACATACACAATTTGTCCCACCATACCTTCGACACTGCACCCATAGCAAAGGCCTCACCAACGCGGTTGTGGTACACAATACTTGGCCAATCCATATCGCCTGACTGTTCCTGTTTCTCGCTCTCTCGAACTTCCAGAATAAAACATCCTGCCGCTGCTGTGCTATCATGGCATAGGACGAAAAACTTTTTTGTGATAGATTTCACCATCAGGTTTCGAATGCCCCGTACGTTGAATTCCGTACCATTGCCCTTTACGAGGTCGTTGTGGGCGCGACCTGGAGAATCAATCGGCGAATGAGCAGGGTGAACATGCAGAAGTGAGACTAAGATCATATAAATATGCGACGAATATCTACGTACATGCATGCAGTGAGACTAGGAGCAAAAAAATATGCGACGAATATCTACGTACAAGCATGCAGTGAGACTAGGAGCAAATAAATATGCGACGAATATCTACGTACAAGCATGCAGTGAGACTAAGAGCCAATAAAACGAGAAGGGGGTGGCTGAAGATGAGGAAGGCGGGCTGCGCAGAGACAAACGCAAGAAGCAAAACAGACAGCAACGCGGTGGCCCCCCTATGTCGCGCCCTGAGTCTTCGCCCTCGTGTCGCTCCCTTAAGGAGGTCGCATACTGACCCCCTCGGCTCATGCAATGCATGCCATGCCATGCAATCCATGCCATCCAACATCCCTCTTACATACAAGCATGCAGTGAGACTAGGATGCGATGACATCACAAACATCAGTAGAAGATGAATTATACCTGCAAACGTCTTGACAATTCGGCATGTGCCAACACCGCCTACACCTTTGGCATAGCATAAAAGGTGATTCTGATTTCCTTTCCCTACCACAGTATGGTCTAGACTGCTAAACGAGTAGGACACCATCTCGTCTAACTCTCCTCCAAAAGGCGTGTCCGTTGAATTCTCCTCAAACTGCGCGGCGCGAGCCTGCGAATGAGATTTTCTTCCAAAGGGTGTTGGTGAAGATGGATCCCACTTTGGGAAATAACACAAAATTTCTAGCTAGCATAGCATTTCAGCATTCCTGAAGAGGACAAAGAGATGAAGCAAAGCTCATAATTGTCAAGAATCATCGCGTGAAAAACAACTACTACAACCATCAAGTGAAGAAAATTACACTCCGTGCATTTAAAACAACATCTACATTCTATTTGCTCACCTGAATGTTCGCAAACTTGGTTCGCATCTGGTTCACCGTCGGAACTGTCTCCAAAGACTCCATCAATTCTTTCCCTGTTTTCACTGTTCCCACCTTAGCCTTTTCTCCGTGTTTTAGAGTGTGTGATCCCGAACAAGTACATTCCTTCGCGGAAAATCTACTCTGGTAAGAAAACAATGTGGCGAAGGAATCAAGTTCAAATTGTACAACTGATCCTAGTACGTACACTCCATGTAGTACTTATATCAAGTTCGAATTGTACAACTGATCCTAGTACGTAGTAGACTCCATGTAGTACATTGAAATTTGTGAAGAATGAGAACGCAAAATTTGACAAAGACAAACTAACACCGAGTCATAACTTTTTCCTTGGTTTTTCATCAGCCAGTTCCGCTTCTTCTTTCTTTGCTTCTGCTCTCAGATCTTCCGAATCCCGTGTTTCTACCAACTGCAATTTCGCCATGATCTCATCGAAGGTCCTATTATGAGACTGCATGTCTTCAATGAACTCCTCTTCTGTTATTCTCTCCATCTTAGCATAATTCGCGGCTGGCTGGAGGATCAGGCCATCGTCTTCTTCATCTTCTAGTAGAACTGCGGGGGTTGTAGAAGCTCCTGCAGGAGTTGTAGTATCCACTTCTGCAGGAGTAGTGGAAGTTGTCGCGCCCCCTTCTTCGGTAGGTGGATTTTCAGTGGTGCTGCTTGAAGATTCGGGACCGGTGGAGGCACTAGTGGTAGTATCTGTAGTCGAAGCTACTGTTGACTCTGGAGTAGTTACTGCTGGAGTGGTTACTGCCTCTTCTGTCGTCGTAGTGGTCGTCGTTGCCTCTGTTTTAGTGGTAGCAGTCGTAGTGGGTTCCTCTGTCGTCGTAGTGGTTGTTGATTCTTCTGTTGTGGTAGGAGTCGTAGTGGGTTCCTCCGTTGTGGTCGTTGTTTCTGTAGTGGTAGCAGTTGTTGGCTCCTCTTTCGTCGTCGTCGGCTCTGTCGTAGTTGTAGTAGTAGTTGATTCCGTCGTAGTCGTTGTTGCCTCTGTAGTGGTAGTAGTCGGCTCGGTAGTTGTGGTGGTTGGCTCGGCGGTGGTCGTTGTCGTCACCTCCGTCGTCGTTGTAGCCTCTGTTGTGGTCGTTGGTTCCGTCGTTGTCGGTGCTTCTGTAGTGGGTACTTCTGTAGTGGGTGCTTCCGTAGTTGGTGTTTCTGTAGTGGCTGCTTCTGTAGTTGGTGTTTCTGTAGTGGCTGCTTCTGTAGTGGCTGCTTCTGTAGTTGGTGTTTCTGTAGTGGCTGCTTCTGTAGTGGCTGCTTCTGTCGTTGGTGTTTCTGTAGTGGCTGCTTCTGTCGTTGGTGCATCCGTTGATGTCGGTTCTAAGCCTGGATCTACCTTCAGACACGTTCCTCGACAGTTCAACCACATGAATTTCCTCCGTTTCTGGCACTCTCCTGCCGCTCCCCATGCACCACAGTGATCGTTCTTATCGCCACTTTCCTTGCCGTTTTCTTAGAGGATAGTATCTATCAAAAGACTACCGATGTACAAAACTGCTATCAACGACCCCGCCTACCAACAACCGAAACCGATGTACAAGAACTGCTATCATTTCTCAAGCGACTAGAAAAACTCAAACTCCCCACTTAGACCAATTTTAGAACAATGTAATCCTCTTCATCGTAAATAGACCCTTCACCCGCTTCAGTCGGCTTTGTGTCTGGAGCTTCTCTCGCACAGGAAGCTGGACAGTTTTTCCACATGTATTTCGGGCGTGTAGCACACTCACCTTGCGACGCCCAATGGCCACAATGCTTGTTCGTGTCTTCATTTGCATGGACATGAAGAAATAGAGTGACCATTTCGTAGCTTGCCAAAAGAGTACCTCCGAGTAAAATCTTCCGGTATGGACGGTACTTGTGATGCGGAAGAATAGTCGTAGACGACTTCGAAGGACACGAGGTCCATCTTGAGCTGCAAGTGGACGACGTCATCGAGGGCGATGACCTTGTCGACGATGACGAGGATGAACTGCAACTGGACGACTTCATTTTTGTTCGCTAAATAGAAAAGAAAAAGAAATCCTTATCTTGCTCACGGAACTATGAACGAGCTCTGAGGCAAGCAACCATTATAAAGATACCCTTCAAAAAAATTTAATTATCACTGTCCATGCACGTCTACATCCTGAAACCACAACATGTCTAAATATATAAATATTCTGAGATGAAATTGGGTGAAGTACTAGATAATATGAACAAGCTCTCAGCTCCACACACCGTCACTCGTTTGATCACAATCTGTAGTGTGAATATTGTATTCTCCACGATAGTACTAGGTCTCTCATGAACGCTCTTTCCTCTCGACGTCCAAAGAAAACTCTCAGACAGCACTCAAAAAACAAAGAAGCAGTTAGCTCACACTCAGAGAACAACACCGGTGGACGCAGAGTCGTCTTGTTTATATTCTAGACTCAGCTGCCTCACAACAGGCGTAAGTAGTAGCTATTTCTGTTTGGAATTGGAATAGAGACACGGATCTAGGAAGAATGCTTCAACATCGACGTCGACCCTAGAGAAATATTCATTATCTCACCATCATCAACATTGATCAGCACGTGGCTCCAACAGCAACTTTCGCCTCCATTTTCAGTGTTTCAATCTCATCCTGCAAAGCACTCATGTCATCCAGCATCTTATCTTTAAACTGTTCTATGGCGGCCTCTGTGGTTAGAGATACGCATAGGTAGTCTTTTTTCTTATACTTCTACTCTTCTTATACGGTCCATGCTATTAGCTTATACGGTCCATGCTTTTTCTTATACTTCTACTTTTCCTAGTTGCACCATAATTCTGGAGCAGCACAGCATCTACTCTAGAGTTCTTTCCTATTATTAAAAGCACTTCTTCTACCCTTCTTGACTCTGAATTAGATTCCGTTTCAAGATGAACTACTACTACCAAGCCTTAACTTTGCTGCGATCTCGCGCCGCATTCGGATCATTTCTGACGCGAGCTCCGTTTGCTGCTGTTGCGACTCTTGCTCTTTCTCTCGTCGCCGTAAAACCTTCTCCCACTCGATAGCGCGTTCGAAGGCTAACCTGTTTCAGGTTTCGGAGGTTCAAAAATCACTATTTAGAAGATTCCGATTTTTCATCGATGATGGCATCGGCAATTAGCAAGCCGTATGGAGTTTTCAAACTACCTCGTCTCTTCCTCATCATCGTAATTATCAAGCCGAATGGATTTTTCAAACTACCTCGTCTCCTCCTCCTCATCGGCCGCCAGCTTCCTTTCGTTTTGAATTTCGCATATGCGTGTCTCGTATCTATCCTTGAGTGTTTCGAGCTGTGCCTCGTATTCAGCCACAATCAAACTGGCACGTTCCCTCGCCTCTGCAACGTGCTGCCGCAAAGCAGCTTTGCGTTCGTTCCGAGATGAAGGGTAAGGTCTCGTCTAGGGGAGTGGAAGCAACAAGGAGATGGTGGAGATGCTCTCACTGATTCCTTCGATGAAAAACCCTGACCCGCCTAGTGAAAAGAAACTTAATACAACTAGTCAATCTTCCTTTCATATCAATCTCAGCTAAGCGTGAGAAAAGAGCCGAGACTTACAGGAATGAATGAAGTTGGAAGCGCTAAGATGGTCACGCTGTGCCATACATGTTTAGAGCTAGGAGCTGTAAAATAGCACCTAAATAACCTAGCTAAGTTAAAAAGATCTGTGAAGCAAGCCTTAACCATTCCACATCGATCCAGACTTCTAGGAGAAAGGGGTACACTCATCAAAAAACACTCAAAAAACAACCGAGCGACATTCTTCACAAGAACCCCCCTCTGAATCTTCATCGCCATACCTCATTCCTCACCTGCAATGCTTGATCTTCTAGCCTGCGGATCTCCAGTTCTGCTGCTGTCCATCGTTTTCGCTCTGCTTCGCACAGTTGCCGCCAACTTTGATTCGGACCTTTCACAAAATCCCTCAACTCCCTTTCCGCCAACTCCAACTCGGCTAAAGAAGGGCCAGTACTGCTGGGTGCGGGTTTGCTTTTGGCATTGGATGTTAGATAGATGAAGGCTTGCCTTTGGATTCTTGTATTAGAAGATCATGTTCATGAGTGTATCTAATATGACTTGGGACTTTGTTTTTGGAAGACGTGAGAATGGTTTTGATGAGAGATGTTACTTAGTAGCCCGTTCATGATCTGGTTAGGTTAGGTCTTGGATCCTGCATATGATCGAGCCCCACCGACATCTGCTCGATTGTAGAAGTACCAGTTAAACTTAAATGACGATCCAAGAACCCCGTCTAACAAGCTAAGTACCCATAAGGTTAGTAACCTCGCTTCCAGTGATGTCTCTCCTTCCACAACTACTTCCAGTGGCTCTCGCGTCATCGTTGGCGGTGTTCGCATAAGCTCATCATCTAGGCCAGACTCCGCAGACATCGCGTCATAATCCCTCAGGATTTCGCCGAACGATCGACTCGGCTTGCCCATGCCTAAGCCGGCAGGGCCGTCGGGCTGAATATGATCGTCTACTTGGATCGGGAGAGACATTTTTACTTTTTCTTGCTGTGACACGGACGTTGTACTTGTAGTGGAGTAGATGAAAGATGAGCCACTCGTTCTCAGACTTTTTAGTCGTAAAATCTTTCCACTTAAGTCGACTCCTGTTTACTTTTGTTCTTTGTTTGGAAATCATTAACTTTTGTTTCCTTGTTCTTTTGTTCTTGAGTTCCATATTTCAATGCTCTCACCAAACCTGTGCGACTTTTTTCAACAAAGCCTTCTTGGATACGCGGTGCATTGAGGCCGCTGCAATTCTCGCTAGCGCGCCGCGCAGACTTGTTGTACACGCAACATCATTCAACAAATGCTTCACCCATATTCTTTTGTTATTGATTCCAGTGATAGAGTTAGATTTGCAAAAGGCTATTTCCAGTGTTAGTTTAGCTTCTTTCCGTTAAGGCTGACTAAAAAAATCGAAATTTCTATTTCATGGAAACCGAGAGGTATCTATCGTCCTTCAGTTCGTGGCAGTTGCCCCACCTCCCGCAGTGGCCAATGTCATCACTTTCTGCACGAAGTCTTCTTTGCTGATGGCATCTTGGAGTAATGCCGATGCAAAGCCACTCGCGGAATCGGTGTTAAACAGTGCTAACAACTTTGCAATGCTCTTGTCTTCAGCGTTTTCATCATCAGCGGCGTCTTTTTGATCTACTGCCGTAAAGGACTTCCCACTCTCTTCTAACTTAAGTTTCTTCCTGGCACGTCTTTCTGAGATTAGAGCTACCGCGTGTCGTCTTCCTTGAGAATCATATTCTGGGCGCTTTCTTTTTTCCGTTCAAAATAGAGACCAAGGATAAATTATGCTGAGGATGCTAATGCTTTACCTTTACTGGTAGCCTTAACAAAAAATCCGCTGTTCTCTTCGCGGACAAGACGGCAGTGGGTGGAAACTTGGCCAGTCTGGCGACGTGCACGCCGTAGCTGCGATCGGCCACTCCATCACGCATTTCATAAAGGAACGTGAGCTTCGTATCGTTGTCATCAACCAGGGCAACCGCATGCTTGTTCTGTACTGCGGAGCCGAGTTCGGCTTGGAGTTCACCGGGTATTAGAAGACGAGGTTTTGAACTGGAAATACTTGAAGTGCCGAGGAGGAGATTCTTAGTCATTCATTATAGAGCATTCGACCATTTCTCGTGATGATGCAGTGATCAGGAGAAGTGCATTCCCTACGATCACGTGTGGTCTTCTTGCTCGAGGAAAATCCATTTGGACAAAAAAAAGATCCCTTTCATATAGTCTTCTATACGTACATGTACGTCCTTTATACTATACTATTTTCTTGTAATTCATGAGCAATCTCCGTTTCTACGTACAAAAAATTCACTGATAATTTCTAGAGATGCTACTATCGTCTTGTAATTCATGAGTGTATCCAGTCCATAACAACTCATGAAAATGCGTTGCAAATAACGTGAAGCATTGCTTTTCGGAACAAAGGTACTTCGCAATCGCATAGGCGAGCCCATACCCGTCTTGTGTGCTGGTGCCGCGACCTAACTCGTCGAAGAGGTTAGAGAAAGTAAGAACTCGCTTCAAGAAGAGACCTCTGTTGCTGTGACATCTCCTGAAACCAAAATCTACTTCTAGCCAAAAATAAGCATCTGATCATGTTCATGTTGGTCCATTCATCCTACTTCATACACGAGGTCTCGCACAATGGGTCGTCACACAGTCTCTAAATAAGTTGTCTCATAACAATAACCAACGCCCTCTCGTCGCTCGCCTGCAAAATTGTGGAACTTTCGAGCATTTCCGCCATGAATGTTGAGATGCCCTTTAGCTGCGCATCCGAAGCTCCGACTCTTGCCATGATACTCGTAAACACTGACATTTCTGCTTCTTCGGCTGGGAGGAGTTAGAGCAGAGACGTGATTGGCTCTAGTAACTCAATGGAGGCAGGCTGACGAGCACCAGGTCTCTAGTAACTCAATTTTACTAGTTGCGCAAAAGTTGGTTACCTAACGCCTACGTTGGATTCATTGACTCAACGTATGATTCTGGAAGTAATCACAAAGGCGACGAGCATGCCAGCACCTAGGTAGACTCTGCGATGCGCAGTCTCACCCACGACAAGAAGTTTAGCCTTAAACGAACATCCCAATCTGGCAAAGCAACACGCACAACGCCACTTGGCGGATGAAGGTACTTTTGCCTCCCATATTTGGTCCCGTGATCGTGACGAATCTCCCACTATCCTGATCCATAAAGCAATCGTTCGGTACGAAACGCGAACTGGAATGACTATCATTCTCTTGGACTAGGGGATGGGTGCATTGTTTGAGGAAAAGACGCTTCTTCTGCTGCTTCGAACTACCATGGGTTGTTGCATCTCGGTCTGCCATGTCTATGTCAACGTCTCCACTGCCCCTGCTATGTCCGTTGCTAGAACTATTCCCATTCATCTCCACTGCCCCTGCAGTCCCTTCTACACCCGCTGCTGTCCCCTCTCCCTCATCATCTTCTTGCAACACCAATTTTGGTCTTACAAATTTCGCCGTTGCAGTGCTCACTACATGGGCAAAGGCTTGTAGAACGTCTAACGTGGCTAGTAAATCCGACAACTTTTCGAGGACCGGGACATAGGTTGCGGCAACTTTGCAGCACTTTTTCACTAGTTCCGATTGAGCCAGTTCGTAGGCTACATCCTTCGTAGCGAGCTCCTCGTTCCATTTCTGCAAAGGAATGAAGAAGGGGTTTAGGGTTTAGGGTAGTTTAGGAATAATTTTTTTTTTACATAATCTGCAGGTGAACCTTCAATCTACTCAAGATACATCTCAATCAATCACTACTTACAAAAGCTATCCACCTACTCTCATGATGTTGATAACCTCCCATCATAAATTCCTTCGTTGTGAACACGGACTCGCTCTTCTTCAAACTCAAAGGGATGAACCCATGTGCATCCGCCAATTGCATCATGGCTTGATGATTTTTTTTCACCACGCGAAGGGCCCACTCTCTTTCCTCTCTCACTGTGTGTTCTACCCGTCTCACGATAGACGTCCCATCGTCACCGTCGGCTGCAGCTGCTGCACCCTTTGCGCTTTTCATAGGGGGAAGAATTAGAGCTTATAAATAGGGTGTGTACTTGGAGTACATACATGGGAGGAGGCGTTTTTAGTAGAGCAGATAATTATACACAGAGTGTGTACTTGAGGTGGAGTACATGGGCTTACAAGCTATGATAACATCTATAAGCGTATCTATAGTGGTATCGAAAATTATGAGTGAAGATATCTACTGAGGAAAGCTTCATCCACTGTAGATGGTGTATTGATTATTGGAAATTGATTCTGTTGGACCACAAGAACACAGGCCTCCGTGCCTTGGTTCGTTTCTCAGTGGAAACACAAAGTCAGAATCTTGAATGCAAGCAAATCTTGACAATCCTGCCTGAGACTTGCGATCTCTGGCTGGTGTAGTCCCTGTTTGGTTCATTGGGTGAGATGAATCATACCTCATCAACATAAGCATGTCAGAAGGGATCGGACTGAACATGCATCATACGACTAGGATCAGCACACACGTACCTAGTCTACACTTGATCATTATGATTATGCATTGAATGTGCATTGAGTGTGCATTGGAAGTAGCATTCATGATCATTGACATTCATGTCTTGTGAGATCATCCCGATGATAGTCGAGCACGAGGCTTTGTGTGAGCCACTGAGAACAGAACGCCACGACATCCGAGAGGCTTGAACCATACATGACCAACACCCCTCCTCAATCGATGCGGGTTGAAGTCCGTCTCACGTGACCGCCTCACTGTGTGTTGAGTCACGGTAATCACGTCTCTTGTTTAGTGTATGTGACTTGGCTACGGTGGTTTAGAAACCAAAATAAACCGAGTATATTACGCTATAGTAAGCTAAATCATCCTCTTCCGTTTCATCATCAGAGGAATCACAGTCATCTTCTCTACTTGTAGTTATTGGGTTATCTACGTGGTGTAGAATAAGCCTACGCTGAGTGGCACTGCAGGTTAGTTTCGAAAGTGGGTCTGCCTTCATCAAGTTGGTAGGACAGAACACGATCTTACTAGCAGCATCGCGCACTCTTAGATAACGTAAAGCATAGTGTCTACTTTTAGGGCGAGCGTCTGTTGCTTTGGCTGTTGTGATCGCAGACTGGTTGTCTATCCACAATACAGCATTGTCTAAGGAGGGAGACAAGCCGTTCTGTGTGTGTACCAACTGGGTTGGAAGAGGCCTATAGAAGTCTGAGAAGTCATGCATCTCACTGAGCACTATCGTGTCAGAGGCTGCAATATACTCACTTTCTGCCGTTGAGTAGGCTCTAACCGTTTGTCGGTTACTTCTCCATGCTATGGGTGTACCTTTGTAGTACATTATGGAGCCGCTAGTACTCCTCATTGTTTTGATGCAGTTCGCGAAACCAGCATCACTGAATATGTTTACTTCTGGCATGTCTCTGCCTTCTGGTAGAAGTTTCTCATATATTTTGTTGAATTCTTCTTCCTTTTCTGGTGAGTATTCTACTCCTTGGTCTTTTGTTGACACCAGGTATTTTAGGACTTTCTTGGCTGCTTTGGCCATTCTTGTTGACGTGGGTTTACTGACATGTCTAGCCAACGCTGCTACCGGAACAGAGATATCCGGGCGCGCGGTTACAGCTACCCATAGTAAGGCACCAACTACCTCACGAAAGGGATACCCATCAACTATCTTGATCCCGTCTTCAAGAAAAGTTGTTTCGTCAAAATTGGGCGAGTAAACCGGTTTCCCTAGTTGAGCTTCATACTTCTTAGCAATTTTATCGATGTACTGCTCCATGCACAGTCTGAACGACTTAGCTTCACGGCCATAGTACACGACCGCACCTAAGAAGTCGAACTTTAGCCATTCGAGACCCCAGGGGGTTAGAATTGACTCGACTTCAATCGCACGGCCTGGAGCACGTGTGAAAATGAGGTCTAGTTCGGTCTTGAGCTCATCTTGGTCAGGACCTGTAGCAAGATTGTCATCTACATAGACAGACATCTTCAGGAAATTCCCCGGTGCTTTGCTGCTCGGTTTGCGCCACAATCCAGGCGCAGAAGTACACGGCTCCCAACCAAGACTGGCTAGAGTCTCGCGATACCTCTTGAACCATGCTCGTGGTGCGTCCTTCAAGCCGTATAGAGCTTTCTTGAGCTTCGCGATCTCGTATCCATGCTGCTTCGCCCAGATGGGTGGAAGGCGGCAGTAGACATCTCGATCGAGTTCGGCATTGAGGAACGCTGAATCTAAATCGAACGGGATCACATAGTCCCCCTCTGACGCAGCAGAAGTGAGGAGCAACCTATTAGCGGCATGTGATACCACGGGAGCAAAGGTGTTTAGCTCTCCCGAACGATCTAAATTACCGAGTACGCAGGCTCTTGCCTTGTATTTTCCACATCTCTTTCTTGTTAGTATGATGGCAATTGGTAGAGCCCGCAACGCGGTTGCTAGCTGCTCGTCAGTAGCTTCTATCTTCCCACGTTTTGAAGGCTAGTAGTCTCGCATGCTCAATGCCAATGACTTCCTTCCACTTTTCAGCTTCAGGACTCTTTAACGCATTGGCACCGGACAGTATCACATGTGATTCGACGATTTCCTCATCTTCGTCTATCTCACACGTGCCACCAATAGCACTTGCGAACAGCGCTAAACTCTTTCTGAGTTCTTCCATCTGTTTCTTTGTTCTACGAATCCTTCCTCCAGCCTTGTCCTTGGCTCCTTTCGGTCGGCCACGCTTCTTGCCGTGTGTATGGCGTTCGCCTGCCACAACACGTGCGGGAAATAGCGCTTTCGATCTAGTCGGACTAGGTGAGTCAGAGATCCGATCCTTCGTCTCAACTTTCCCCTCCTCAAGTGAAACACCTGCAGAAGAGTCAGCCACGTCGGATTCAGCCTTCTTGTCTAAGGTTTCAACATATAGTTCTTCGGGAATACCGGTCGGCCCACCTGAGGTGCGCTCCGTGCCAGAGAACCCCGATTGCTGATCCAGCCTTTGCACTGACTGCCCAATCAAGGGGGAGCCCAGCGACGACGCTCCACACTGCAAGTTTTCCAGTTCATCGCACTCATAGTAAAAGCCCTTTCTATCTGGCGTTAGCCAGTCTATGTCCTTTATTAGATAGTCCTCTCTGAACTTGACATCTAAGGTAGAGTATTCCGCCCATCGATATCCAAGCTTGCAACGATCGTCATGAGCGAAAGTAGCAACCAACCAACCAGACGACTTCGGACAGAGTCCAAGGAAGACGCCACGGCGATATTTGGCCGAGAGCTTGGGTTCAGGAGTGTTGGCTTGGATTTGTTCACGAAAGTAAACAAGACAACCAAATCGGCGGAGCATGCCGATTTTGTTTTTGGAAGAATTTCTACCAGTTCTTTCTTCTAGAATCTCTATTGGACTCTTTCCATCGTGTTCTGGCATTTTAGCGTAATTATGCGGAAGACGATCCCAGCAGTCACTAGCGTAATCAACACAGTAACACCAAAGACGTCGATCAACCTTCGTTAGCATTGTTCTCACGCTGCCAAACAAGGCCCGCATAAAACGTTCAACAGTCCCACTCATTTCCGGATTATAAGGAGCAGCCGGATTGTCTGAGACCCGCAGCGATTGCATGAGTTTGGTCATGTCATCACTGCCGAGGACTGGTTCGCCATCCCTCCGGATGAACCATACTACCTTGTCATCTAGCGATAAGGAGTAGTCCTGTCGAATGCCTTTTATGACTTGTTCTATTTCCTCCACGCAGTCACTTTTAAGCTTCAGCGGTCGACAAAACGCCTTCTTAATTGCATCACATATGACAACTAGAACACATCTCATAGATCTTACTGAAACAGGTTTTATTCCTACAGCAAAGTCTATTGCAAGTAGTTTGAGGGGTTCAGGTTTGTAGGTGGTCACATCTCTAGAGTTTGCATGGGATTTTCGTTGTCCTTTATGTAGGTCACATTCTGGGCAACTAACTTGTAGACCATCTATGTGAAAGTGGCCACATCTCCTGTGTAGTTCTAATCTCGTAAGATAGCAACTAGAGACACCTTCTTCAATGGATGTGCAAGTGAAACCAGTTTCATGTTTGTTTTCAAAGAAATTACATGCGAGTACGGGTAGCTGCAAGCGTGGGTGAGCTCTGATGGGTAGCATCTGGCCGGTGTCCGTGTGCACGATACAACCACCAGTGCCTTTGAAATTGAACTCCCACCCTAATTGCGAGCAGTTTCCGTCTCCTAACCATGGTAATGCGCGATCTATGTTTCCAGGTAGAGAATCATAGTAAACTCCATTCTTTAGTCCAAGTATGTTGTTCTTGAGTTTTCCGACTTTTCCGTCTTTAGTACCTGCACTACCTGTCATTCTACAGATGTTGTTACCAATTTCATCGAAATCGTCTTTGTGTCGTGGTAGATATTTGTTTGCACAACTATCGACTAGAGTTGCTTCTTCTGATGTTCTAGCGTTCAATGTTGTGAAACTATATCCATCTGTATTGTAGCTATCAGCATAATTAACAGCATTTGTTATTATTTCATCTTCTTCGAAATTCAGCGAACACTTCCCAAATTCGTACGGTTCCGTCGCTCAGCTTCGGTTGTGCGGGTTCATGATGTTGAGCATCTCCGCAACCTGCGACATGTGGATCATTCCACTGCTATTACCCTTTCCGCCTTTGCCTCTAGAACTACTAGATGAGGCTCCGGTAGTCCAACTTCCCTGTCCCTGTTGAAGGGCTTGTGTGTTATGCCAGCACTCGGAGGACTTGTGTCCGACCTTGTGGCAGCAAGCACAGCGGGGTGGATAGGTATTCTTTCCTTTTCCTTTATCTTTCTTCGGCTTTTGTCCGCCGTTCTTTCCTCCTTTGGGTTGGTACCCGTAGGAATTGTAGACCTCAGCGATTGCCTTCTTCTTTTCTTTCTGCTTGAAACGCTTGAGGGCGTTAGCGGAAATGAAGGTCTTACCATCTGCCTTATTGGCCTCTACCTCGTCATCATCCTCATTCTTATCATCACGAGGACGCTTGTTCGAGGTTTCCTGAACATTGACCGGAAACGCTTTCCCGAAGGAGTCG